>PVJL010001968.1:48678-166392 GCA_004026885.1 Lyroderma lyra | reverse complement strand
TTTTAGTTCCTCTGCCCACTTTTTAATTGGGCTGTTTGTTTTCTTGTTGTTAAGTTGTATTCTTTATATATTTTAGATATTAGACCCTTATCAGATGCATTGTTTGCAAATATTTTCTCCCATTCAGTTGGCTGTCTCTGCTTTGTTGATTTCTTTTTTCTGTGCAGAAGCTTTTTAGTTTGATATTGTCCCATCCATTTATTTTCACTTTTACTTCCCTTGCCTTTGAGGTCAGGTTCATGAAGTCTTCCTTGAGCCCTAGGTCTAGTACCTACTTTTTCTTCTACATAGTTTATTGTTTCAGGTCTTATATGAAGGTCTTTAATCCATCTTGAGTTAATTTTTGTATATGGTGAAAGTTCACAGCTCAGATTCATTCTTTTGCATATGGTTTTACAGCTTTCCCAGCACCACCTACTGAAGAGGCTGTCTTTTCCCCATTGCATATTTTTGGCTCCTTTATCAAAAATTATTTTTCCATAAAGTTGTGGATTTATTTCTGGATTTTCAGTTCTGTTCCATTGATTTATGTTTCTGTTTTTCTGCCTATACCAAGCTGTTTTGATTATTGATGCTTTGTAATATAAATTGAAGTCAGGGAGTGTAATACCAGCCTTATCTTTTTATGTAGTATTGCTTTGGCAATTCAAGGTCTTTTATGGTTCCGTATAAATCTGATAATTCTTTTATCTATTTCAAGAAAGTATAATTGTGGGGTTTTGATAGGTATTGCATTAAATCTGTAGATTGCTTTGGTCCAAATGGTAATTTTAACAATGGTAAGTCTTAATACCCATAAACAGGGGATATCTTTTCATTTCTTTGTGTCTGCTTCGATTTCTTTCAGAAATGTCTTATAGTGTTCCATGTATAAGTCTATCATGTTCTTTGTTAAGTTAATTCCCAGGTATTTCATTCTTTTTGTTGTGATAGCGAAAGGAATGGACTCCTTAATTTTTTTCTGAAGATTTATTATTTGTATATAGGAATGCTGTTGATTTTTGTACGTTGATTTTGTATCTGGTGACTTTACTGTAGTCATTTATTGTTTCTAATAGTTTCCTGGTGGAATCTTTGGAATTTTCTACATAAAGGATCATGTTATCTGCAAATAGTGACAATTTGACCTCTTCTTTCTCAATTTGGATACATTTTATTTCTTTCACTTGCCTGATTGCTCTGGCTAGAACTTCCAGTACTATATTGAATAGCAGTGGTGACAGGGGGCATCCCTGTCTTGTTCCTGAGTTTAGGGGAATAGGCTTCAGCTTTTCCCCATTCAGTATGATGTTATCTGAGGGTTTGTTATCTATGGCCTTTATTATGTTGAGATACTTTCCTTGTATACCAATTTTATTTAGTGTTTTGATCATAGATGGATGTTATATTTTGTCAAATGCTTTTTCTGCATCAATTGATATGACCATATGGTCTTTGTCTTTTATTTTGTTATGTGGTGTATCACATTGATTGATTTTCGTATGTTGAACCATTCTTGTGCTCCCAGGATGAATCCCACTTGATCATGATGTATAATCTTTTTGATGTATTGTTGTATTCTGTTTGCTAATATTTTGTTTAGGATTTTTGCATCTGTGTTCATCAGAGATAGTGATCTATAGTTTTCTTTTTATTGTGTTGTCTTTACCAGGTTTTGGTATTAGGGTAATGTTAGCCTCATAGAATGAGTTAGCAAGTATTGCTTCCTCTTCAATTTTTTTGAAGAGTCTGAGGAGGATAAGTGTTCATTCTTCTTTGAATGCCTGGTAGAACTTTTTGGGGAGACCATCTGGTCTGGAGCTTTTGCCTCTAGGGAGATTATGGATAATTATTTCAGTTTCTTTACTATTGATTGGTCTATTTAGGTTATCCAGTTTTTTTTTTTTTTGGTTCAGTATTAGTAGGCTATAAGTTTCTAGGAACTTGTCCATTTCTTCTAGGTTGTTAAATTTAATGGCATAAAGCCCTTCATAATATTTTCTTATAATCTTTTGTATTTCTCTGATATCAGTGGTAATTTCTCCCCTTTCATTTCTAATTTTCGATATTTGCATTCTTTTCTTTCGTCCTTTGATGAGTCTAGCCAGAGGTTTGTCCATTTTGTTGACTTTCTCAAAGAACCAGTTTTTTATAATACTAATTTTTTTCTATTGTCCTTCTGTTCTGTAATTTCTTTAAGTCTGCTTTAATTTTTGTTATTTTTTTCCTTCTGCTGACTTTGGGTTTTGTCTGCGCTTCTTTTTCTAGTTCTTTAAGATGGGATGTTAAGGTGTTTACTTGTAATTTTTTTTGCTTCTTAAGATAGGCTTGTAATGATATGGATTTCCTTCTTATTACTGCTTTTGCTGTGTCCCAATAATTTTGATATGTTGTATTTTCATTGTCATTAGTTTCTATAAATATTTTTCTTTTTTTTTATCCAGTCATTTTAAAATAAGGTGTTGTTTAATCTCCATGTATATGTGTTTTTTTTCTGTTTTCCTTTTACAGTTGATCTCCAATTTCAAAGCTTTGTTGTCTGAGAATACACTTAGTATGATTTCAATCCTGAATTTGCTGAGTCTACTTTTATGTCCCAGCATGTGGTCTATCCTTGAGAATGTTCCATGTGCACTAGAAAAGAAGGTATAGTCTCATTTTGTTGGATGAAGTATCCTGTAAATGTCAATTATGTCCAATTGCTGTAATGTGTCATTTAGAGCTGATATTTCCTTATTTATTTTCTGTTTGAATGATCTGTCCATGGCTATTAAGGGGGTGTTGTCTCCCATTATGATTGTGTTTTGTCAGTTTCTCCTTTCCAACTATTAGTAGTTTCTTTGTATATTTTGGTGCTTCCTGGTTGGGAGCATATATATTAATTAGTGTCAAATCTTCTTGTTGTTGTATTGTGCCTTTTATCACTCTGTAATGGGCTTTGTTTTTTAATCCAGTATGCTACTTTTGTGTCTTTTTATTGGTGAGTTTAGTCCATTAACATTTAGAGTGATGATTGGTATGTGAGAATTTCCTGCAGCCATTGTTTTTTTGTTTTGTTTTGTTTTATCTTTGTTTCTTTCTTGTTGCTCCAACTCTATTCCATTTGTCTTGATGTTTTGTTTCAGCTCAGAGGGCCTCCTTTAGTATTTCTTGACATGCTGGCCTTGTGCTGGCGAACTCCCTCAGTTTCTGTGTGTCTGAGAAGATCTTTATTTCTCCTTCATATCTGAATGATAATTTTGCTGGATAATTTATTCTTGGCTGGAAGTTTCTTTCTTTCAAAGTTTTGAATATTTGATTCTACTTTCTCCTGGCTTGTAGAGTTTCTGCTGAAAAGTCTGATGCAAGCCTGATGGGTTTTCCTCTAAAAGTTATGATCCCTTCTCCCTGGCTGCCTGGAGAATTGTCTCGTTGTCTTTAGTTTTTGACATCTTTTGTATCGTGTGTTTTGGAGAAGATCTGCTAGGGTACAGGTATCTAGAATATTTTCTAGGTACCTATTTTCTTCTTGAATTTGGGGTTCCAGATCTTTCCATGGGTTTGAAAAGTTCTCATTTACCATTTCCTTGAGTATGTTCTTTGTAGAGTGCTCTGCTCCTTCTTCTAATCCTATTATCCTGATGTTGGGTTTTTTGTTTTTTTGGTTTATTTTATTTTTTATGGAGTCAGAGAGTTCTTGTAGAGTTCTTTCAGTCCTTTTGGTTCTATATTCCCTATCTTCCTCTTTCTGAGATGTTTCCATGTTCTGATCTTCAATATCAATAATTCTTTACTCCATCTGGTTGGCCTTGTTTTCTATGGCAGTTATTTCATTTCTCACTTCTTTTATGGTATTATTTATCTCTCGAATTTCCATCTCATTCTTCCTTATGTTTTGAATTTCTTTATTAAATTTTTCCTTTTGTTCACAGATTTCCTTTCTTAGATCATTCACCTCAGCTATGGTGTTTTGCCAATATATTTTCATTTCTCTTAGAGTCTTCAGAACAGCTATTTTAAAATCTCTGTCACTTAGTTGAGAAAGTTCTATGTCTGTGAGATCCTTTTCTGGAGATTATTCATCATCCTTCTGAGCCGCTTTCAATCCTTAATATGAGATAATAAGGTACTCGTATTATCTGCTGGGTTCTTCTTCTTTGGCATGAGTGCTTTATATTCAGCAGAGCCCAAGAGCTCTGTTTCTCTGAATAATATTTTTTTGGTGTCTTGCTGTACAGGATGACACTGGGGGTAGGAGGGCAATTTTTGGGAGAGATGGGATGTGCTTAAGCCTTATCTCTGCTCTCCAGCCATGTTTGGAGGAAGGGTGCTTTGATCCATTGTCCCTCCCCTTCCTGTAGTTCCTTGAAGAGGCTGTAGGAGAGGGGAGAGACCAACAAATTGTGCTCTCGGGTGACTCCACCTCCTGCCCTTTGGTGGGAAAGCTGGGAGAGAGGAGGGATGCTGATGGGATGCAAACAGAGTCCGCTCTCGCTGGTTGGGACAGTGTCAAATCCATTTTTCTTTGCTCTCCAGCACTTTACCCTGGGTGTGTTCCAGTGATTCATCTCCACAGCAGCCACTTGGGCTGAGTCTGTAAGTGCACACCACTTGAGGGCACTGGGAGTGCTTGTGGCGCAGGCCTGGAGATGCAGGCTGTATGAGAGTGCTGTGCAATGGCACCAGATGCGTGTGCTCCACCGCTGAAACCCGAAGACCCCGCGATATCGCTGGGTGCGTGCGAGGGCACCGGGTGCATGTGCTCCATGGCTAAAACCCACAGGCCCCAGGGAATCCCTGAGTACATGCGAGGGCACTAGGGTAGTGCCCTGGGTGTGTGAGCTCCATGTGCGGAATCTGTGGACCCTGTGAGATCGCCAGGTGTGTGCGAGGGTGCTAGGTACATGTGCACCACATGCCAGGCCTTGTGAGAATAAGGAGTGAGGGTGCTGGGTGGGTGCCAGCCATGGGTCTAAAGCCGCAGGCCTGATGTCATGGCTGTGTGAAGGCAGCCAGTGTACCTCCATAATGGGCCGGGAACCATGGCCCTGTGGAGTAGCCATGCATGTGCATGTTGCAGGCCACGAGGGCGCTGGGAGCTGAGGTGCTGTATCTGGGGCTTTGTTTTGGCTGTGGCTATTTAGAGTCCTCATTCAGCTTCCTTGCTACTTAAGAGTTTCAGAGGCTGGTTCCCAAACTTTGTCCCTAACATGCTGCTCTAAGGTCCAGCTCCGTCACGGTCTCCCAGCATTCCACCACTCTGGCTTTCACTTTTGTTGCCTCTTGGCCTCCTCCTTCCCATGTATCATGCTTCTCCCTGAATTCTTTCTAGTTCCTTCAGTTAGCAGTGATGCGGTCCTGTTGTGATCCCTCTCTGCTCCTTCCCTTCTCTCCTGCTCGCCCTGCTCTCTCTAACCTTCAGGTGTTTTCTTGCGATGCGTGGATTTCTCAGGTGTTACTGTGTCACTCAGGATTTTCTTTCTTGGCTCCTGGAAAGCTGTTTAATTGTGTTTTCTGGGAGAGGTTTTAGGGACCTCCTCCCCAGCCGCCATCTTGAGAAGTCCCTTTCGGTACTTCTGTGATGCAAATGTTGTTACGCTTGATGTAGTCCCAGAGGTCCCTTAAACTATCCTCATTTTTAAAATTTTATTTTATTTTATTTTTTTCTGTTCTGATTGGGTGTTTTTTGCTACCTTGTCTTCCAAATCACTGATTTGATCCTCTGCTTTATCTAGCCTGCTGGTGATTTCTTCTAGTGTGTGCTTCATTTAAGTTACTGTGTGCTTCACTTCCAACTGGTTCTTTGTAATCGTTTCTATGTTCCATTTTTTATGCTGGCCATCTCTTTTTTTGAAATTCTCAATAAGTTCCATGAGCATCCTTACAATCATTATATCTGGTAGGTTGCTTGCCTCCATTTTTGTTTCATTCTTTTCTGCAGTTTTTTCTTTTTCTTTCATTTGGCGTATATTTTTTTCATTTCCTCATTTTGACTGCCTCTCTGTATTTGTTTCTGTGTATTAGGTAGATCTGCTTACATCTCCCAGTCTTGTCTGAGTGGCATAGTGTAATAGGTGTCCTGTGGGGCCCAGTAGCACAGTCTCCCTGATCACTTGCACCAGCTGCTCCAGGAGTATCTTTTGTGTGGGCTGTGTGTGCTGTTCTGTTATAATTGAGCCTTGCTTGCTATTGGCACATTAGTGGATAAGATTAACCCTCAGGCTCACTAGCTGTGGGGTTTGGCCACTTTCATAGCTCATGGGCTGCTCTGTGGGAGTATTGTTCCATGGAGCATGATTTGCCCCAGCAGGCTCTGGTGCCTGTTGGGTCCAACTTTTGTGTGTTTCACTTGTGGGGCTAATTGAGGGATGCTCTACTGTGGTCTAAAGCCGACCTTCAGGTATGTTGATTCTGGAATCTCTTGGGAAGGGCTTTGTCTAGGCCCAGTTCAGCCACTGCCTGTGACTGGCCAGGGACTACCAGGTGGAACCTACAGTGATCCGTGGTTTGTTGCTGTCCATGCTGGACCTGGAGGTATGTGAAAGGGGCCACCTTGCAAACCAAGGATGTCTGCCACCAGTATTGGGCCTGAGGTAGCTCTGCAAAAAGCCCATGACAACCTGAGGCCTGCTGTTACCTGCTTTCTCCTATAAGGCTCAGCTGCTGATAGAGCCCTGTGCATGTGGTACATGATTTGAGGTGGTGGAATCTCAGGGAGTAACCATAGTGGGATGAGTGGTGTTTACCCGGTTAATATAGTTTCTGATTTGGTGCCAGTGCCGAGCCTGGAGTTAACCGGCAAAAGTTTCAGAGCACACTGAAACCAGCTGCTATCTGCAAGGATCCTGCAGAACCCCTAGGATTGTCCAAGAAAGAGTGCGATGCAGGTAGGGCTGGCTGCTTACAGAGAAAGTGCTTCAGGTGTTGTGCAAGGTGAATGGAGCTGGGTCTCATGGAATCACCAGGGTGGAGCTAGCCAAGCTCACCAGGTCAGTGCAGTTTCAGAATTGGCCATGTGGGAAGGTCTCAACACAAAAAGAATGGTGCATGAGTTGAGGATTCTACACAGGAAAAAATGACAACTGTCCTTCTTGTCCTCATCTCACATCACACAACTCAGTCTTTCCCTGTATGTCTCTGGTACCTCTTGAATCACTGTTTCTCTGCTGGAGCCCATGGTGAATGCCTGTGAGTGAGTGAGTCTGTACCTGGGCCCTTTAAGTGGACCTGTGAGTTTTTTGGAGTCTTCTTTGTCACCCAGATGGTTGGGATCCCCACTGTTCTTCACAGCCAGATGTTGTAGGGGCTCCTCTTCCCAGCACCGGTACTCCAGTCTGGGTCCCTTCTTCTCTGTGGGAGCCCTCTGAAGCTGAGATACTCATGTTTCTCAACTACTGCACACAGGTGTGGGGCTGGCCTGTTTCGTGTCTCTACCCTCTCCTACCAGTCTTGACATGGCTTCTTCTTCATATACTTGGGTATAGGACTTCTGTTCAGACTTCAGGTGGTTCTCCAGGTTGATTGTTCTATAATTTCATTGATATTTTATTGTGATCACAATGCAAGGCAAGCACAGCTTTTATATACTCCACCATCTTGGATCCCAGTCTTCTGTAACTTTTTAGCATGTAAAATGGGTATTATGTCCTATTTTACTTTGCTTTTTTTAAAACGCGGGGAGATCCCTGGTGATGTCGTGGCTAGGCTCTGGTGCTGTCAACACTGTGGCCTGGGTTCGATTCCTAGCCTGGGAACTACCCATATATTAAAACAAACAAACAAAAAAGCTAATTTTTCGCATCTAGGAAATTAATCAGCTTTTCTTACATACAAACACTAAATTAAAAATATTTTTCTATTTTATTGTTGTTTCACATGTGTAAGTAGGCACATTTAGTTTCACATTAGGAAATTAGATTGAAAACAAACAAAAGTTTTGAGCCCATATCATGAGATAGGCACAATCCTTGGGATTTTAATATGCATTGCCTCACTTTTATTTAATCACAGTATGTTTTGTAAAAATCTGTTATTTCTTTTTCTCTTATGGAACTGGATATGGTGTGGGTGGTAACTGAGAAGTTGCAATATATTAGATGTTTATAATGTTCTTTTGGAGGAATTTTTATTAATGAAACCCCTGATTAAAGTTAAGATGGGTATTTCATTGGTATTAAACTCAGAGAGAATCTGAAAAAGATCACAATCTTATCATATAAGTTAATAGAAGCAGAGTTATTCTTGGAAAATTTATCTCCGGTTGAAGTGAAAGGTACATAAAAGTAAAAAAAAATCTATGAAAGTTAATTTAAATACTTTATGAAGACTGACTTTTTTGGATTTTTGAGCAATAAAAGTTTCACTAATAAAAAGTATGAACAAATTTGTATAAAATCTTTGGAAACCTTTGTTTCTAGTAATTGCAGATTATGTAAAAAGTTTTAAATGGTTTAAGTTTGATTTTCATCATAGTTTTCTGGGTGATTTATTGTCTGATGACAGATATATAAACTTTGAATTATTCTCCTCTGAAAATTGTGTGATTTAAAACAAATAGACACAAAAGAACTGATGAGAAATAAAATATTGGAATTAAAATAGGTTAGATGTTGAAGTGTGTAATTGGCCAAGACTGATCTTAAAGCCAGAGCTCACCTGTCTTTCAAAAGGAAAAGTTCTTTGGTGTGGTGCAAGTATAGGAGACTGTGACTGTCAGGTTTAGAGACTGAAAGAAACAAGTTTTAGTGATGAAACAAAGTAACTTTTCTTTGGCATGGTGCTAAACTGTGAATTTGATTTAAAATGAGTGAATTGATGCTAGCCCAACATGTAAAACTGCATGTTGTTGGTTAATTCAGTAACCTTAACAAGCAATATATAAAAATTAAAAGCATTTTATTTTTATTCTGCTCTTAATCACCCAATTTTTTAAAAAAAATTTGTGGTCAATGAAATAAAGTTGAAAAGAGTAGAGGTAATGTAATATGGAGAGCAAACATTAGCTATGTTCATCTCTTTGCATGTGTTCTGTGTTACAGTGAGTTGTGTGCTGAACTGTTTAGCCATGCTAAGATGTTGCCCATCTTTAGACCAAAACCAGATAATAACTACAGAATTCTTTACTTTCAGATATAACCTAGGCATTTAAAAATAAGAAATTACCTACTCAGGAGAAAGTAACTATGACAGTACATTTGACCTGAAAGAGGATTTTACAGTACAGGCATTGGTTAGCATGTTATGTTTTTGTGCTGAATACAGTAAGATAAACAGCCATATTAAAAATGCTAAGAGTTTATTTGAGAAAAACTTACTTGAATTGGTCAGTGCCAAACCAGAAGTGGTTAGGTGCTCTCTACCAACAGGAGCTCTGTGAGAGACATTTATAGTGGAGAGGTGGAAGCAAAGCAAGAAAATAATTTGATTGGCTACAGCTTATGCAGTTGCTTTATTTGGGAAACGTAGTTGGCTGTTTGTGATCGATTATCCTTAGGTTTCAATATCTTATCCTCCAAGCATCAGACTTAGGTTTTGATTTCGTTATATAGGCTACTAAGGCATTCAAGGTACCCTCAAATACTTTGTATAGCCTAATGCTGTCTCCTCTGAGTTGAACATTTTTAGAAAATGTCTTAATTTTATCTTTAAAAAGGATTGTCAATTTTGCATTTTACCCCATGATGTGTTTGTATTTGTTTTGAAGTGAAAATGATGTTTTAAATTAATAGAAGAGTTTCACCTGTCTCCCCTGTGGTTAGATAAAATGTCATGAATTGAAAAGATGAATGTTCAAAAATTGAGCTGAATGAAAGTAGCTCAGCACAGCCTGCCAGGTTCAGCATCTATGCAGTTTTCCTTCATGGTGTTTGAGTTCATTCCAGAAGTTTTTTTGGTTTTTCCCAGCCTCAGCTCTCTCTAAGTAAAGCTACTTTATCCACAGTCCAATGACTTTAAAGTTTTGTGCCAAGTACATTCTCCAATCACCTCTATGTACAGCTAACTGTGCCAGAGACCTGGCCAACTCGAGCCGGCACACAGAGTGCTATCTGGCTAAGCTTTCTCTTAGAATTAGAAACCAGGATGCCAGTTTGCATAAGTTACAATGTAGAATAGTAGGGGAGTTTTATGGGAGAGCAAAATTGAGTAAGTACTGGAAGTCCAGAGTTTTAACTAATTTAAGGGAAAGTCAAGTAATCTGAATGCTAAAGATGGCTTTGTAGAAAACTGAGTGTGTGAAATGGATGAGAATGAAGAGAAACTGGAATTAGAGATCAAGACAGAGCCTCACTTAAGTAAAAATGAGGTATCGGTCGTGGCACCAAAGAGATTCGGATCTATGTGAAGTTCCATATTTTGCTACTTTATCTTAAAGAGGTGCCAAAGAGATACTGACTTAGTGCTTCTTTCTTCCTTTACAAGTGGAGTAAATGCCAATTTTCTCAAACTTTTAAAAAAGAACAGTTACATTCTTATTCTGTTGCTAGTGAAGATTAAGTGATTCACAGCAAACAGTAAATAAATGGTCTGATCATTTTTAGTAATTTAATCTCTGAATTTGACGAATGTGCCAGTTACCTTGGTCTGTGGTTCCTGGTTCAAGAATTAAAAGCCACAATCAATTTTAAAAATGGCCAGAATTCCTTAGAAGTGAATGAAAATAGAATGCTGAGCAGCCATCCTTTCTGAATCGTCCCGCCTGAAGTCGTTCTTTTTTTATTAACATGATGTGCGCTGTGCGTCTGATGGGAACTGCATTTTGCCCCCAAAGGTAAGTATGATTGCTCTGGCCCAAATGGGACATTGCATGTCCCAGGATCTCTCAATACAGTTTAAAATATACATGTCAGTTGTTGCTTTGTTTTTTTGTGAAAAATTGCAATGTTTAGGAAATATTTCAAGCAAATGGTCCCATGCTCATTATTGTTCGAATATATAGGTCAAAAACATGGGTGCTTTTGCCAATTTTGGGTTGTTTGAAAGCAACATTTTTCGTTGGTAGCAGGCATTTTTTCACTATAACATTCTTTGAAAAGAAGACCTTAAGTTTCATTCTGAAACTTAGTTAATTTTTACTTCCATTATGAAGATATTAGAGACTACTGCTCAGTGAAATTAATGTCACATGTATTAGAAAGAAATATTATAGAAAGAACTGATCAATAGAAAGGACTCAGGGAACCAAGAATTTGTATTTGAAAAGTTCCTTGCAGCGGTTCTCAACCTGTGGGTTGCGACCCCTTTGGGGGTTGAATGACCCTTTCACAGGGGTCGCCTAAGACCATCAGAAAACACATATTTATGCGGACATGTATTTATGCGAACCAGTCACACATCTGTAGAGAGCAGCTGCCAATAATTTTATGGTTGTGGGTCACCGCAACATGAGGTCGCGACATTAGGAAGGTTGAGAACCACTGCCCGGGTTTTTCTCTAGCATTGCTTAGGTGCATCAGCTTTCTTCTGATCTGGAATAGGCAAGAATAGAATAAAATTTCACATTGAACTTGTATACCAGGAAATAGTTCATGGAATTATACACAAAATTTGACATTAGGGGATTCTAGACTTTTATTTTAAAGTGTTGGATTTATTTTAAACATAGTTATTTTAGACTTGGCTTCACATTGTTGAATTATAACTTCCCTCATTAGAAACTCATGAGGTATGTGGCACCGCATGCCTGACCAAATATTGAGAGCTTTATACTTCTCAAGGAATGTGCTCATGGCAAAAATATAAATTTGATTTCGTGGTGAGTCATCATTACCTATTTTATTATGCAGGTAGATTTGCTGAGGATGTTGTGAGAATAATAGCCTATTTGGCAGAGACCTCTAATTTTGCATTTCTTTAAGGTCAGCTGTATTTGGTGGCAGGCTTTCTCTAGGTAAGATTATTAAGTGAGAAGCTGTTATTTTTATTCTCTCCTTGTTTTGACCAGCCTAGTCATTGGTGACTGTATGTCCTTCTATCTAGTGTTCTCAGAGACTTGTATCTCCTTTTTCTCAAGAGTCAATCAATATATGCTTTCCCTAAATGTTGACCAATAAAAGGTTATTCCTACAGCATAAGCATTACTTTTATTTTGGACTGTTATTTATAATGATAAGAAAACTCTTTTTTTCTTTCTATAATTTAATACAGCTTCATTTTAGAATTTATAGATCATACAAACAAAAAGAAAAAATATTCCTGTGCTCCCAGCTCTCCCAGATTATCTCTGCTAATTTTGATAGATATTCTTAATACAACAAAATGGAATCACGGTCTGTGCAAGTTTTAAAGTTTGCCTTTCTCTTAATTTTTGATATTTTTCTATATTTTTAAATATGCTGATAAGCCATATTTAATATTCCTATGGTTTTGTATTATATGACTGAACCCTAACTTATTTAAACAATCCACTATTATTTGACATTTAGATTGTGTCCATTATTTTGCTATCATAAATTGTCAATATTTTCATTCTATAGTTATTTCTTCAAATGTAATCAATAGGGGGAAAACCCTTGGATATGATACTGCATTATTAATGCATCGTGACCAGAGAGATTTCTTGCCAATTGAAATCATACCTGTGCAGTCATTTTCTCTGCTTGCTGCTAACATAGCCTTGTCTGTCAGCCCTCAGCACTTCACTAAAATTGGACTAATTTGGCATTTCTGGAGAGTGAAAAGTAAGAGCAAATAGTTGAAAGTTTGGAAGTGCCTTATGTTAAAGAGAAAACAAAAAAGCAAATTATCTGGCCTATATGCCACCCCCAAAACTATAATGTTTGAAGATACTGCAGTGAAACTGTATTTTACAGCATTTGGAACCGGATACAGAGTCTTTTGCATGAGAGTTACTCATGGCTGGAATATTCATGATTCTAGAGTGGTTTCTCTGTGACTATAATTCTTGGTCAGTCAACGTCAAAGTTACATGGCAGATAGATCAGAAACTTTGCTTGAGACAGTGCTTGGGAACTGAACAAGAGAAATGGTCAGTGAATGGAAAGAAGATGGATGTTGCAGGGACAAAATTTGTGGAATTTGATACTTCATCGGTTACTAGTAGAGAAGGAGATAGAGGCTGGATGATACGAGCCTGGAGGCAGGATGATGGTTCTGCCAATTGGCACAAATTCCCCTGCAGGAATTTAGCCTGAGCTTCTGGCAGTTTAACCATGTGAAGATATCCCAGCAAGAAGTTGTAAATGCAGAATTGGAGCTAGAACAGTAAGTGTACAAGGGCTGTCTGAAAAATATCCAGCCATGTAATATAAAAAATAGAGACATTTATGGCTGGATTTCTTCTGGACAGCCCTTGTAAATAATGCATAGTTTTAATCAATAGAAGATGTAAGTGTCCCTTTAGAGAAAGAATGCCTACATTTGAAGGTTGAAGTGAAAATATGATTGCAGAGTTGGCAGGGAAGGACAAAGGCGAGAGCAGAGGCAGGAGGAGCCTAGGAAGGACGCAGCTTTGGAGGCAGGTGAGGATTGAAACCTGTTGACCCACGACCTGGTGTCACTGTCAAATTTCAACTAAGGTGTTCCAAATGAATGTGGGTGTAGATGCCAGAGAATAATGAAAAAATAATGCCAACAACAAGAAAAAAATATGGCATGTGTTAAGAGTTAATTATGTGACAGCTCCTGTGCTCAGAAAGTCAATTGTATTAGATAATTTAATCCTCTCTGCAATAGTTGTGATGTAGAAGCTTTCATTGTCTTTTGATACAGGGAAACCAAAGTCTACAGAGATGAACTCTTTTTCCCAAGATCACACATTGTTCCACAAACTTAGGAGTGCACTTTTAATTTCTCTACTAACTCTAAATAAGCTATGCAGCCTTCAAGGGATTATATAGTAAATGGTTGGTTAGAAAGTGGGGGCAGCAGGTTGAACTTCTTTCAAAGAAACTTAGCTAATTATTGAAGAAAACCATGAGGGAGTCCTGGAGGAAGAAGAGCAATGATAGTATGAACAAGAGGTACTTGTAGAGTTAGACTTTGAAAGAGGGGCCCTTCCCAGTGAGAGACCAAGTTATCGTGATGTCTGTCAATAGGTGCCAGAAGTACAGTGGAAATAAAAACCTTTTTTTTTTTTCTGGAAAGATCAGGTTCTATGTATTTGAGATCAGAATTCTGGAAAGGTTTTCAGTATCTGTGCATCCCTTTAGGGGATATAGAAGAAACTGAGTTGAAGAGTAAGATGTTAAAATCATCAAGGATGACAGCTAATCATCCCATAACCAGAAGATGACAGACCTATATTATCTGTCATGGGGTGGGAGTAGGTGGTACAAGGATTTTGAGAGAACAGAGATTATTAAAAGATGACAGAGAACATGACTGGAAATCAGAAGTTGAGGGGTACATTGATGTGCTTCCAATTTCCACTAGACATGTGCTCATGAAGGAGGGGGATGGCGAAGCATAAGAGACATTGTGTCCCATCACTCTTATTAGAAAGATGTTTAAGTGAAAGGGAGCCATGAGGGAAGGGGCAGGTGTTAGTTATTGGAAAGGAGTGGGGTGAAAAAAAAGATGAAGACATAAGCTAAATATATGTTTCCTCCCAAGAGTTTGCACAGGGCACAAGTGAAGGTTTCAGGCCAGCCTCTCGTGGCGTTAGAATGTGTCAAGTATTTCTGTAGGTTGAGAATAGACTGGAAATGCCTGTCAATGATGGAGAAAGAGGAAGATGGAGAGGAGTCCTGAATTGGCTGAGTCTTAGCTCTTAACCCGATTGCTGAAGTATCCACACGCAGTTGAATGTTTGGTGTTTGCAAACTGCTCCGCAAAAGCCAGGACTCAGAACTAGGAGCTACTTCCTGAGAAAGTCAGAGACAGTGAGGAAACGGCGGGAATCAGACATGGAAAAGAAATGCTAAAGTTGTCTTGGGTTGTCTAAATCGTTTTAGACTTTTCTTGGAGGTTTATGCAATAAAACTACAACATTTATTAAAAAGAATTGACATTAATGTCTTAAATGTGGATAGGCATAGTTCCTAACTTTGAATCAAAGTCTCAACTTTGGCCATGAATTAGAATCCTTTGGGGACTCTCAGGAAATACCTGGGGCACACCAAAGACCAGTGTGAAGCTAATGTTTGTGGATGGGGTAAGTTAACAATCCTCCTCAGGTGTTTTTGATGTACTGGGAAGGCTGAAAGCATCTGCCTTAGAGAAAGAACAGGAAATTGGGAGCATAAACCTTTCTTTGATGTGAACTCACCTGTGTGCTCACACTTCTGCTGGGTCAGGGGTCTAGTCATTAAGAAGTCCTGGCATTATCCATTGCTAGTTCATGATTAACCTGTGGAAATGTTGACATACATGCTGGATTAGGGGGGATAATATTTGTTTGGCCATCAATATTACTTTATTCTTTATCTCCCATAAAGTTAAGTGTTAGGTAAAATGAAGCAAATTGGGAAATACCCTACTTACTTGAGATGTGAGGGTAAGGCATGATTAAGATACAGGTTAGCACATAGAGAGACACTTGTAGTTATAAGACAGGTTCTGTAGTGTGCAGTTAACACCATCATCCACCCACAACCACACCTCCAGGCCTTATCTTTAATGCATTATTCAAAATTATATAAATCAAGCTCTTATGTCATTGTTATCTTACATACAACAAATACCTTGATGTAAATTAGTTGTGGTTTCAATGAAATAAACATTAAATAGTTTTCAAGTGTCCTTGTGAGGTAATGTCCATAGGAAATGAAAGCGATTAATCCCTTTATTGCAGTTATTTAAAATATTATATAAAATTTTATTACACTGAAGTTCAACATTGCATGTATTGTGATTGAAATGTTGATGATAGCTTAAGAATTGTCTCAGAACTAAACAAATGAATTTAAGTTTGACTATTGGTGTGTGAAGGGTTTGATTAAATTGTGGAGTAAGTAGGGAGGATTTATTACCTGGCAGCTCTTGTTTCAGAATAAAAACATTCATTCATTTATTTACTCCTTTTCTTTCTGAATAAACATCTGAATATCTGAATATGAAGTGTCTACTTTAAGTTCTCTTTCTCCCAGGTAAAGAATTAAGCCATGTACATGTATAAATATATACACATCCTTTTTTTTTTTTTTTACTTTACAGGAGTGCTATGAGGGTTGTCTGAAAAGTATCCAGCCATGTGACATTAAAAATAGAGGCATTTATGGCTGGATTGTTTTCTGAACAGCCCTTATATATGTTCTTGGTTTAAAGTACAAATAAGCAAAGGGAAGAAAATAAAAACCCTTGTAATATAATACTTTTATGTTACCATTTGGCAATAACTAAAGCCTTGCAGTATAATCTTCTTGCTTCACACACACACACACACACACACACACACACACACACACAGATTAATTCTGTACATAATATTTAATAACCTGTTTTGTTTAGTAGTTGTTTACTAGTAGTTATTTACTAGTTAACTTTGAAGAGCTATATCCTACAGTAAGTATGTTTTAATCATTTTTGTTTTGTTTGTGATATATTGTATAGTGCTTTTTAGGTATTTAAGAGCAACATGCATTCTTTGTAATAAATTGCTTAATATTTTTAAATTTAAATAAGCCATTCCCAATATTAATTTTTTCTTTTCTTTTTCATTGCAACACAAAAACAGGAAATGGGTAATCATACAAACAGAAAATCCTAATTTGCTGATTACCTGAATTTTGTATTAAAAAAGGAAAGAACCCACAACACACAAAAACACCTCCAAAGTCAACTTGAAAACAGGCTGTTCATTTTTTCCCCTCATTCTTTCTTTACCCCTGAGAACTTCTAATGTCCCTGTTAGGCCTTAATTATTCCTGATAGTGTTATCTACAGTATAAAAAATTTGGAGGGAATATAACATGTAAAAGGAAGAAAATCTGTATTCTGTTCCCTGGTATGCAAGCAAAGAGCAATTCGATTGTGAGAAACACTTTAACACCCTAATCTCAGTTTCTTTAGAAAACGAAGGAATAGGACGAGGTCTTTGTGGTCTCGTCCAACTGTTAAGAATCTATAATCATTTTTAAAAAATGATTGTTGACCTATATATCTAAAATTTAATGAAAACTTACTTTTGACTAAGCATATGTCACACATTTTACATGTATTTTTGGTTTTAGTTGCTGGTAACAGATCCAACTCAACTTGCCTTTAGGATGAAGAATATTATTGCTTGGTATAACTGGGAAGACCACTGGTTTATGGACTTCAGACACAGCTGAATTTAGGAGTTCAAGTGATGTGTTCAGTGTTCTAACTCTTCATCTCATTTCTGTTCTCTTTTGTCTCTTTACCGTCTGGCTTCACTCTTAGGTAGGATCAGAGGTTACCATCAGATAGACAGATGGTTTCAACCAAAAAAATATGAATGAGGACTCTAACTTGCCACATTTAGATTGAAAGCATAACCCTTTGCCCAGTCACTGACTCCTGGAGAATAAATATGTAATCCTCCTGAGCTGTGATGAATATCAAGCCAGATGTTTGCGGGACAACTGTGATAAATAGCTGTACTGGGACAAATGAAGTGGAATAGGAAGTAAAAGAATCTGGTATCAGGGGAGTATATTGAGCTTCTCACAAAATCATGACACTCCTGGGGGAGGACAACATCTATATTCTTTCTGCAGTTCTGGCAAAAGAAGATTTAGGTTATGTTTAAATAACACATATTTTCAAAAAATAATTAGTATTTTTTTTGTTTTTAAAACTCACAGATATCTATTTTTATTTTATACAAAATAACTGAAACAGTAAATAATTATCTACATAAAAATGGATACACATTGTGAGTAATGTTATGTAATGTACTAAATATGTCTTAAGTGGTAATCACTAGTCTTACGACACATTCAAGAATGTTCTTTTCTTGCTGTTTCTTTACAGACAAATTATAAGAAAAAAAAATGACTCTCCTTAAAAAGGGGAGAGTCCAAGATAGAAATTAAGAAAAAAAATGTGACAAATTTTAAGTATATAATTCTAGAATAAAAAAAAAATTAGAGTGTAGAGTTGAAACTTTTTGGGTTCTAAAGTGAATCTTATTTCACAGAACAAAAAGGAATAGAGTTGCAAATGAGAGCTCATATTATGCACCACTACTTGACTCAAGAGGTATTATAAGAGGAAGGCCTGTGGACTGGGGGCTTGTTGTCTTGGTTTGAAAATAAATGACTAACATGTACAATGGCCACTTTAGAGCATAGTTGACTGCTAACTTTGAGATGGGTGCTCTGTAAGTGCTTTGTATGTATTGTCTCCTCACAAACATGGGGCTTTTATTAATCTATTTTATAATGCAAGGCCTTATGATTGACCACAATAATCATGTGCCAAAGTCACGGATGGATAGAATGGCAGTACTAGAACTTGAACCTCAGTCTGCCTGGCTCTGAGTTCTGAAGATGTGTTATATAGTGCATTGAACCATATGGAATTCCTATTTTTGTGGTTCAAAACAGTAAATATCAGCTATTTCATATGATAGAAGAATGTGCTTGGCACTGGAGCTTTTGAATGTTAAAGAGATAAATGATCATGTTATTTTTCTACCTTTAAAACCTCATGTGAGAAAGGTAAGTACTCATGATGTCTCTCATTTTTCACAGTTTAGAGAAAATATCTTTCTTTTCTCCTAAATCTCATTCTAGGCAAATGCAATATCGGGTTTGAATTAATAGTCATACTTAACCATAGGCAGGGATTTGTAAAAAATTTCATTATAAAGTTCAAGTGATGTGATATTAATTTACCATAGCAGGTGGTCATGAAATTGAAATGGAAGAAAATAAGGCCAATTGAAGAGTGCTATCATAATTACTCATTTTGTGACCATGGGCAAGTAACTGAACTTAATTCAGTCATAATAAGCTAATACACCTTATAGAGTTATTGTGAAAATTAAAGTAGAAAATGCAAGGGCTTTGCACAGTGCCAAGCTGAATAAAATGTCCCTGTTGTTATTATTTTCATTTTAGTTCCAGATTTTTTAAGTGTGTGTTTGAGAATTGTATCCATTTATGGATTTCTGAGATGGTTTCCTGATACAAGTGCACCAGTGGCTAATACTTGTATAGTAAATAATACAGGAATGACATAAAGTGAAGGCTGCTTCAAATAAGGCTACTTAAACTCTCCCAGGTTGTTTAAGCCTTGACTCTGCTCTCTAAGCCTGTGGTGGTGTTCATGACCAAAGCTTATTTCAGAGTTTAAAATTTACCTTGTGGAAAGCATCCCACTTTGTTATCTGAGCTGCAGGAGAGAAATTTAGCCACGTGATGTTTACTGATGCTCTGGAGTGTTGCCTATCTACAAAGTTGTTCTTTCTCACAAAAAGACCAAAGTCACGGAAGTTCTTAGGAGTCATCGCAACTTGTTAGAAGGCTGTCCCTCCTTGCTTTGCTGAAAGGCTCCTTCTTTATCAGCACTCTCACAAGAATTTACTTCCCACAGTGAGTCACACACTCATTTCAGTGCTTCCCAGCAAGCAGCTTAGAGTCAAGATCTGCAGCTATTCTTAGCTGTTCCCCACCCTGTAATGGAAGATACTGGATGAACTTGCAAATGACACATTGTCCTGATGACAAACACGATGGATTGTGTCAGATTGAGTTTCCAAGTCTGTTTTCTTTGGTGTAATAAGGACAGTGGGAGGAAAAAGGGCCAGGAAAGAAAAGTCTTTCCTTAGTGGAAAGTATACTGAAAGCAGACGTGTGCTTCCTTGCAGTTCTCTGATTTCCACTTTTCCCAATCTAGAATCAGGGCTAAATGAAAGATAATACAGCGGTTATAATCATATTTCACTTGCAAGATCTCATTGTAGTCGTAAATAATTCTAGAAATACTAGTTGTTTTGAATGGTGAGTAGAGCATTGTATTATAATATGCATCAACAAGATAACACTTTCTCTGACAACTTAGACATTAAAGTCAGCAGGCACAGAATAAAACGCATTTTCTCATGAGGCAACTATTCCCACCTTTCCCTATTCATTTTCACAAGACCCTAAAGCAGAAGAAATGCACATATACTCATTAGAGTGCTATTATTGTTGTTTTTAATGTGAGTTTCCTGAGTACACTTTTTCCATCCTGTGTCTAGCTTGTAACATGATGCCTGACATAGTAGATATTATGTATCAATATGAATGTACAAATATGTGTATGTATGTTGAGAATGGGTTCATATTATGTGTGTTGTTTCACAATCTGACTCTGAATATCTAACAAGCATCATTGGGATATATGAAAAATACATTTAATGGCATGGAAAATCCTGCATGCCTTTAAACATTTTTCACATATTTCATATTATAGAAGAATCATATTTTATTTACCCAATCCTTTCTTACTGGATTGCTTTATGATTATTAACCAACTAAAATGAAATCAATTAAGCCAATTAAAACAGTTTATAATTAAGAAAAAGGAACATTGCAGTGTGTTTTTATTCAATCCCTTTCCACTCATTAAAATTCAGTCGGCAAGTATTTACTGATTGCCTATCTGTGCCAGACACAGTTTAAACTCTAGGAATATCATAGCAAACCAATATATTAGTGAGAATAGAGAGATAATAAACAAAATAAATAAGAAAAATATGTAACATGGAATCAAACTAGTCACTTATAATTTGCTATCTTTTTAAATGAATGTGGTACATGAATAAATATGATTATTAAACATGCATACTCACATATGTTCAAATGTGATCAGTACTATGGAGAAAAATTAAACAAAGAGTGCTAAAAAGTTTTGAACAGAGCGACTAGGTTCTGTTTGAGAATATGACATCTGATTACAGACCTAAAGGAGAGGGGCCCTAAGCTCTTTAAGAGCAGGGATCATGTCTCCATTCTTATGTGGAGATTCCTGCTCTCATGGAGCTTAGAATCTAAGATCTGACGTTAATAAGAAAAATGACATCTTAATTTAAAAAAATGCTTCCTTAAATTACTTAGTTAGCATATCACACCGTGGACACATGCCATGGTTGTAAGCTACCTACCACCTCCTCAGCCTGATCCACAAAGAACTGCTATTGAACTAAGACTCATCCATCATGCACGTAGGTAATCCTTTCTTTCTCTAAGTGCAGGACTTTGTAATTGCATCTTTAAGTTTTGTCTCTAAGTTAGGTAAGTTTGGGAAATGGTAAGATTTCTTGAAAAACTGATAGGCTGCACTGTACAACAGCTTGAACGTGAAAGGTCATGCAGACCTTTGTAAGTAATTCATAGAGCCTTTTGCTCATTTCTTCTACCTTTGAATTCCCATTTTGGAAGGTTGTTGCTGTCTGTCTTTGATGGAGGTCACTCTGCTCTCTGCACCTTTGATAAAGTGCTCTATGAATGGATGCACTAGAGAATACTTGCAGAAGTAAACAATGGGAGACCCAGGAGTGGGAAGCTTGTTCTGCTAATGAGAGAATACTTTTCTATTTCTGTGTAGCATAATTTTAGTTCACTCTGTAATACTGAGAAAGCCCCAGTCTTCTACGTGTAGAAAAATGCTAAAACTCATCTCTGGAAGCTTATCAGCAAGAATGCCTTTATTTCGGCAACTATTGTCTACTTTGATGTAAAATTCCTAGCTCTCTTTAGAGAAATATTTCTCTTCCAGAGTGAAGAGGAAAGTTTAAAAAGTATTTGCAACTGAAGTAAGGAAGAAAGGAATTTGCTTAGTGGTTCATAATATTAGTTTTATTCACTCCTAGCATTTGCATAGAAGCTAATGTATTCCAAAGCATTTTTACATCTCTCCTATGATTTTCACAATGCTCTAAAATGCCAGTGTTATTTTTGTACATACTTTATAAATGAGAAGACTAAGACACAGAAAAGATAGGAAAATTGCCCAAGGGCATAAGGTTAACATTTATCGAATACTTACCTGCGTCAAGCAGGATTCTAAGTATATATTCACTCATTTACTTCTTACAATAGCCCAGATGATTTTGGTATTATTTCTATCCTAATGTTTCAGATCAGGAAATGAGGCATTTAGAAATTAAATGACTTGCTCAAGGGCATGTACAGCTAGATAGTGGCAGTTCAAATCTCAAACACTGCAAACATGATTCAGTACACCTGCTCCACTGGGGAGATGGGAAGTTGGGGCTGTGATCATGGAATCTGAGCCCTGAAAGGTCTCTAAGTTCAGTAGCTTCAACCTTGGTATGAATACTGACTACTGCCTGGGGATGCAGAGGTAAGCCCAACTAATCTTGGGATTTTCTTAACTATTACAAGGAACTCACAACAAAATGTATTCCTAGCAATTGCATTGCCTTCTGTTCGCCATGAAGAATAATAAATTAATAAAATACCTATATATTTGCACTCATGTGGATGGATAGTAGTTACTTTTTTGGCAGCAGAATCTGCATTCTTAGGAAATGTTGAAACAAGAGATCTCCTTAAACTTTTCTCCTTCCTGAAGAAATCTCTTTGTGACATCTGACCATACTAACCATTTCTGCTTGATCATGCCTAGTCATGGCAAGTCCCTTAATTTTTTAGGCAGTTTATTCTACTTGAGCATAATGAACTGTTGGGAATTTCGTGTGTGTGTGTGTGTGTGTGTGTGTGTGTGTGTGTGTGTGTTTTAAGGGGGATGAACAGATAAGGATATAGGAAAATTACTTGGGCTAATTAATTGAAAGCCTATTTTTATAATTAGGCCTTTCCTTTCACATGTCAAAATTTCAAGTACTAAAATTCAATTTGGTAAATATTTATCAAGCATCTTCCAGGAGCCAGATTTTGTGTTAGGTTCGGGGCTACAACAGCAAAAACACAGATATGGTCTGTGCCTTCAGGGCATTGTGCTTGCTGGTGCATGTTCCTGCCAAAGGCGTGAGTGGGACTGAAATGCAGTCGGCAGTCTACTTGCTAAGCCCGGCCTTGGCAAGGGGCTGCATCTGCTTGGGGAAAGGGGGACATTTATCTAACCAGCACACATGTGCTATATGGGCTTCAGGCCATCTGCCTGCCTTTATCAGGCTTACATTCTACCAGTAAAGACAGTCTTTAAACAAATAACTTTGTTATTCGTATTACAAATAAAAAGTATAAGACATGAAGCTATTTAATATGGATCAAAAGGCCAGGAAAAGCTTCCTCGAGAAAATGACATTTAAAGTGAGCACTAATGAATATGACTAGAAATTGAACCCACATTGGTTTAGAGATGGAAAGAAGCAGCTCTCTTCCCCATGCCTCACACAAAATGTTGTTGCTGACACTGGCCCCTCTAGCAAATATTGAATGTTGTCTCAAAGACACTTGTAACTCACTGTTAGTTGTGGTAGGAACCACACATTGGGGAGGATAAAGAGAGAGGGGAGGAAAAGCAGGGGACACAGAGGAAGTTACATGAACATGGACTTACCTCCTTCTATTGTAGTCAATTGAAACTTAAAGCTCTGTAGCTCAACCTGGGTGGTTTCCACAACCACCACCACCAAGTAAAGTCCTGTAAGTTCGTGATAGTAAGGTTATAATATCCTTTAGAAACTAATGTAGAAGTTGGGTGTAGTTTTGTAAGGCAAGGAGAAAAGAGATAGGGAAAGGGAGAGAGAGAGAGAGAGAGACTATGTTAACTATTTTATCTTCAAATACATATATCAGTGCATTCACACACCTTTCTCTAGGTACTCCCTCCTTCCCTCTATTCCTTTCAACTAAATGTGTTGGCTCTATTTTTTGTTAGTTTATTTGTTTGTTTTTGGATAGAGTGAAAGATTGCTTTTAGGCCTCAAATAAATTCAGATTTTTAATCAAAGCCCTTCACTGGGGAATCTGGTATTAGGATGGTTATTAATAAAATGTTCAAGAGAACTCACACTGGGTGGTAAACTTATTATACAACATATTACACAACAAGCTGACAATGCACTGTAGGACTGTATGCCTGAAACCTATGTAATCCTTGCTAACAGATGTCACCCCAGTAAGTCTAACAATAAAAATGAATTAAAAAAAAATAAATAAAATGTTCCTTTGATTTGTCTTTGTGCATGTTGCTCCCTTGGAACTTTTTAGAGTTGAGGTAACTGGTAAAACTCAGGCATTCCTATCTATCTTGCTATAATAGTATTAAAATATCTCTACTAATTCCCTCTCCTTCATTCTCAAATTAATACCTGCTCTTTATTCTCAAAATTGAAAGATTAATGTATGAGGAGGAAAAATACTTGAGAAAATATGAATTAAAATTTAATGGCAATTAATATAATTTTGGAATGTGAGTGTCCAAAGGGAAATTATCTAGAAATTTCTCATTGTATGGAAATGATATAGAAGTGAGGGTGCAAAGTCTCACAATTGGTGGATAAATGACCCTGGATTCACCAGTGAATATTGTTTTAAACATCTTTCTGACCATAAGTAGCAAGTTAGTATTAAAGGCTAGCATTTCTTTATAGTGATTGGTTATTTAGTTAATGGTTATTTAGGAAGAAAAGTAGTAATACAATATGCCTACTTTACTATCTATTACATACTTTGGTTTATGAATGAAATATGGCATTCTTGTCAAAATTCTAAAGTGCTTCATGCTGAAATGACATTTTCCTGAATCATAGTTATTTTAGTAATTCTCTCTTCTTAACAAGTTCAACTGAGATGTAAGAAATCTTAGGAGAGAAGTTATTTACCTGTATTGTAATTTGACCTTTCACTATGAGAACTAACATTCTTAAGTATGTCCAAAGGGCCAGATTAGTGAAAGCATGAAGCAAACATCAGCTGGATGAGAATGTTTGTTGGCTCTGCATTTAGTGATTACCTATGGCAGTCACAGTTGTAAGACGTGGCACCCTCTTTGCATGCTGACCTGAGCCATGCTATTTCATTTACTATGCCTCTAGTCATTCAGCTAATACATATCTTAATACCATTTAGATATCTTTAGATAAAGAATAAATTTATAGCATGGAGATGGGAAACATTTTACTATCAATAGCCATACATTAGTCAAGGGTTACATAAGTAACAATTGTTCTAATTTCTTATTTTGGAACTGGCTGCAAAGGGTAATAGAGAACAAAAAATTATCAAGTAAGGACGATAAATTAGTCTGGAGTTAGAAAAAAAGAGAGAAAAAGGAAAGAAAGAGGTTCAGTTCAGTCAGAGTATGAGGAATATACATACTCCATATGTATATTCATATGCATATAGTTGATACGGAAGGAAGCTACACACGACCAATGTATATTTAACAATAATGCCCTAGGAAGAAAATCAGATGGAGGCAAATAGGTATGAGAGATCTAAGGATACTCACTAGTGGCAAGACTTTGGCTAATGAATTGTAAATCTGTGTTGTGTTTCATAATTCTGCCATAATCAATGCTGGCAATGGTGGTTTACAAAAGACCCAAAGGGGTTGAGATATCTGGGAAAAGTTTCTGAAACACTAGAAGCAGCCACCTACAATTTGTTGATCTAAGCAGTTTTCCCTACTTGCTTTTTGTTTTGAGGGTATCTCACCATATTAGTAGAAAAACTGTTTTTGGTTCAAGAAGATGGAGGCAGGAAGATGAAGATGGTTCAGTTAACTGAGCAACTTGTTTTGAAAATGAAGGCTAGATAAGCAGTGAACAACCCTGTGTCAGGAGAGAGTGAGTTCTAGACTGTACCTGCCAGCTATGTGGTCCTAAGTTGATTACTTAAAATGTGAACTTATTTTGTTTCCTATAAATGGGAATAAAACCTTGGCTTCCTGGATTTTCTTGAAGATCAAATAGGTAGTGTATGAGCAATAGATGGCCTCTGCTTTTCATATTACATGGCTGGATACTTTCCAGACAGTCCTGGTATGTTCTTTCTTAATTGTAATGTGGACAAAATAAGAAAGTAACCACGGTCATTATTGTTCTATTGTGCCCAAGTCTTTATACTAAGCACCAGCTTCTAGCTTTTGAAGAATTTATATAATTCCAGGGACAAAAAAAAATACAAATTGAATTTAAATGACAATGAATAAATTAAACCATTTATGTGTCACACACTGTGCTAGTGTTGGAATAAAAAAATGAATAAGATATTATCCCTGCCCTCAGGGAGTTTACACTAGATAATTAGCATTAAAAAAATGAATGCAAATTTTATAGTACTAACATTACCAATGCAGATGGGAAAAATGAAAGAGGAGTGATCAGAGTGTTACAGAGATTATATAGGAAAATCTGAGAAGGGCTGGGACAATAAGGCAAAGGTCCATTTAGAAGTCCCAGTTAGATTAATATAAGGCATTGCCTAGGGATTTGTGACAATCTCATAACTTTCTCAAGTTGGTTATATCTATTTTTTAAACCACTGTCTTTTAAAAATCTCTGCTTTGAAATGTACTTATTTTTGCTCTACGAATTTAAGACATTTTGTTTTAGCCGAATGCTGAAATCCTTTCCACCTGACCTGATTTTACAGTCAACACCTTTGTGATCAAAAAGGCAATATCATAGAGAGAAATTCTAGTCCTTCCCCATCTGAATGACAGGAGCAAGTGAACCAAAAGCAGAGAACAAATTACTTTCAGTATTAGAACTATCTAGACTTTTTTGTAGTGGTCCTTACTTCCAACCCAAACACTATCCTAATATACTGGTTGTCCCCAACAAAATTTTCTTCCTGACTGTCTTTTTCTATTAATGATAACCCTTATTATCCCAATCACAATTTTGTTTCCTTTTTTCCTACTCTTCACTCCTCTCTATTAAGTTTTGACAAAGTTTTCTTTAAAATGTTTGAATTCAGTCTCTTTTCCAGGACTGGGATATTCTAAAGGACTTTTGCAAATCTCTCCATTACCCTATGCATGTAATAGCCAGGTCAACAACTCTAAAAATATCTTGACAATAAATCAGGCTATTTTTCTTATTTAAAAACTTTATAGCTCTCTTCTGTGATTAAGTCAGAACTACTTTAGACTTTAAGATGATCGATGGTCTAGGCTAGTCTCCAACTGCTCACTTTTCTGAAGCTTTTACTGTAACCTGATTTACACACCTTTCCCTGGAAGCAGAGCCCTTTCATTTCCTGTCCTCAGCAATGTCCCAGGATGAAGGGGAAAGATGAAGGTGAGGAGCAGAAGCACTGCAGTGGTGCTTACTCATCCCTCAACAAAGTTCTGCTCTAAACCCCTGTTAATGCTGGATTAATATAGATTTCTCAATTTTTTGAAGCGAAAAAATTTGATAAATGGAAATTATTCATGGTTATTGAAAAAGAAATACAAATAAGGAAAATGTCAAGTTAAAATAGCCTTTTTAATATATTTTTGAACAGAGACCAGATCTTGTGCTGGCCACATAGTGGGTGCTCAGTGTTTGTTGAATGAATAAATGAATGTTCAGGGCCAAAATTAAAATGGGTCACACTGTGAGGCATTTTTCTTCTTCCCCAGATCCTCCACTTCCCCTATCGTTTCCCCATCACTTTGTTTTTATTTTTATCTGAGAACTCCTAATACTCTCTGCATCAATGTATGTGCACGTGTGTGTGGATATGTGCACTTTTAAAAAGTAATTAAAAAATTAATTTGAAGCTTATTTCATAATATTTACAGGAAAGTTTTTGCATATGGACAAGAATTTAGGACGTTAGCATATTTAACTCCGTACATATACTCATTTTTTATGTTTATAGGTGTAAATGTACTACAAATAGGTATTAAACAATTTAAACCATTCAGCTTTATTTAGTCATATATTGCTGTGGTAAATAAATTTGCTGTAGATAGATTCACCCTAACAAGAATCAAGGCTTTTTAAAAATAGACACAATCAGATGGGAAGTGGGAGGCAGAACTAGGGCAGTGATGTGTGTGTTTGTGAGCTTTCTTAGCCTATACAGTGAAAATCTTGTTGCAGGTTGTATTGCCCAAGACAAATATCTATACTTAGAGATTCCATTGTGTGCTTTTAGAATTCTGTGCTGAACTTAATTGGTATAGAGAGTTAGGCCATTTAGAGGTTTAAATGAAATAATTTATTTTATCAAGAACTCCCAATTAAGTGTTTCATTGGAAACAAGTTAATAAGCCTACTTTAGAAACTGTCCTTATTTGGACTCCTTTCGCTTGAGTATAGATAGTATTGATGACTGATTTTCCAGCTAGTAAAAACTGTTGGCCTTATTTTGGAACTAATTCAGATGTATGGGGATAATTTTGACTTAAAGAATAGGAAATCATAAAAGTAAAAGGTTGAGAAATTATGGCCTAATTTTTATCGCCCTGGAGTGTGCGTGTGTGTGTGTGTGTGGCCCCAGTCAATCCCCAGGGTCAGACATTAATCGTTAACATTTATTTGTAGTCCAGGACATATGCTTAAGTGTTTTCAGTTCTGAGGAAAGGAGCATTAGAAAATGTTAGAAAGTAGCATTAGGTTTTCATAGTACCAGGTCGCAGGCTGCTGATGACTATAATAACATAGGCTGGAGATTTGTCCCCTTTAGCTTGTTCCCCAGTACCATCAATGCCCAATATGTGTGGGTAGTTAATGTATCAGCATAGTAAGACAGTGTGTGATACCAAAATCTTAAGACTGAAAGTCTCTGTCAAAAGCCTGTCAAGCTTTGGTAACACCAAGATAAACATTTCCCCTCATGTATGAGTCACAGTCAGTTTGCAGTTTTTTGAAACTATAAAGAAGACTGTGGGAGGAAGAGGGGATTCAGGAACACCAGAGACAAGGGAACTAATTGGCATTAAACCAAATAGCTTCTCTTAAGCAATCTATAATTTTTGAGGCATTAGGGAGTTTAACTGTATACATCCAGTTACTGCCATGACCTCTGAGTTCAGGTTTGAGAGAATCTGGAGTTAGTAAGTAGCTGCCTATCAGAGGATTGCTTCTAATATATGAGGGCTGTCCAGAAAAAAATCCAACCATTGTCAATGTAAGGAGAACAGTTTGCGGCTAGCTACTTTCTGGACAGCCCTTGTAGTTCTTCCATGTGGCTAAGACTCATGACTTTTAACAGGAGGAAGTTAATAAAGGTTAAAGAGAGGTAGAATTGAGTGGGATTGAGGGGCTCTTCATTCAGATGGTAGGTACATGCATCCGGTTCTGTTCATACTAGTAAAATCTTGGACAACGAACTCTTTGTCCCTTGGTTTTCATATGTGAAGAATATGAATATACCCACATCATATGATCTTTGTGAGACTAAAGTGAATCAATCTATACTAAACACCCAGAATGACGCTCAATAATTGCTCATTGTGTGTTTCCTACTGTTATTAACTAAATTATAAAGAACTATTTTTTTATTACATCAAAATTACCTCGAGTTGAAAAGAATCAAGGATAGAGTTCTCACATATTCAAAAGTAACTGGTAAATGGGTAAAGGGGTAAAGGGGATGACACCAAGGATTAATGCTAACTAAATTATTATTTTTCCCAGAGCAAAGCAATAACAAGCATCTTAAACTACAGCATAAAAGCATGAGAGAAACCAAAAGGAAAAATATGCCAGTGAGATTTGTAATTATGTCTAAGTAAGATAATGAAATCTGGGATGCTTCAGGCAGGTCAACCTTAGACAGCATTTGAAACAATTGGGTTGAATTTTGATGCTCTTCATTCTCTTGGGTTTCCAGCTTTTCTGTGAGGGGCTGCCCAAACCCTTCCTGTGACATCCAGTCCAGGCCACCTCTGATTTGCCTACTTGATATAATTTTATTAACGTACTGTTTGTCCTCATCTCAAACGTTTTGCAAATTTAATAATAATTTTTCCTTATTCAAATAATCTGTTCCATGAGAGCAAGATGGATTTCTGACTCTGATAACTGAATATCTAAATATCTATTTTTTTGATGATCTCTTTTAGTTTTCATGCAAATAGAATCATATGTCATTGTAATCAATTAATTCTTCCTTTCAGAACCATACCTAATTAACTTTTAACAGTTTCTGCAAAATTCTTTAAGTAGCAGGTTCTTTAGAAATAGACATAAAAGCTTCCATTCTTTAAAATCATCAGGTCGTTCCAATTCATTTTGTGGAATTAGATTTGACCACTTCTTCCAAGTTAAGGCTAAATTTTACTGACTTCTTCTAAACAGGCAATCAGCATTTCGAGATTCTCTTAGGTTGAAGGGCTAATCAACTGAAGTGAATTCTGTATTTTAATACTCAAGTCACACAGTTAAAAGCTGTCTTGCACATAGCCTATACCTTGAACATTATAGGCAGAGACTGAGAAAATCGGGATGCCACAAAGCCTCAAATGTCTTCGTTGTAGCAATCAGGACTGGTGTAAGTGATAGGACTCCAACTTCATATAGGTTCGGTCCAAAGAATATTTTATTGACTCACACATCCAAGCCAAAATCTCAGCTAGAATGGCATGTAGAGGCCCTCAGGGATGTTTGAAGCTGGGATGTATAGCAGCCAGGTTATTCCCTTGGCACACAGCTCTAGTTCTTTCTGTCAACTTCTTTCTTTCCCACTGCAGAGTGGATGGAAATATGTCGTCAGTGGCTCCTGATTGGTTTCACTCTTCAGCGTTATGCATTAAGGGAGGGATCATTCCTGACACGTATGCAGGACTGTTTTACCATTTTTACGAAGACATAGATATCCTACTTACTCTTAAGTCAGTCTCCATGCCTTATTCATCATTTTTGTTGTTTCTTCTGCATGCTTTTCAGGTACTTAGCATCATGCTGGGACTAGCCCAGCTTGATATCATGTCAGATTTTCTATTTTTTTCTTTCCCACCTCCTCCACAGTTGATATCCCTAGATAATGGAAGTTTTAAACTAGATGGCTGGAAGCAGAGATTCCCTGCTCCTCTTTCAGTCACAGAGACCAAACATTACTATTAAGTATGTCCAGCTAATGATTCCCAAGTTGACAGTTTATGTAATGTGCCTCTAGGACCATGTTGCTGCTTTTGTTTCTGGAAAAGGCATGCATGGTATGTCAAATTTATTTATTACATGCAGAATATGCCTTTTAACCTTGAGGAACCCTTTCCATAGCTATTGTGGTTTTCTGTGATGTTTTGCTGCCTTGGTCAAAGAAAAAACAAATATAATAAGTGAACTCATTCTACAAGACAGGGATTCCTAATCTTTTTTGAGCCATGCACCCTTTTGTCAGTCTGAGGAAGATGATGGTCGCTTCTTAGCATATCACTTTTATATGCATAACATAAAATACATATAATAAAGGAAATCACTTACATTGAAATATAGGTATCAAACTATTTTAAAATATTGTGACACAGTAATAGGTGCATCTTCATTAAATAATAAAATTTGAAGATGGGTCTAATAAGTAGTATAATTTCAAAGTAGTAACCAGTGAGATATTGCTATATCTGCAACATTTGTATATTAAAAAATCTATGATTTTTAAAAACTATCAAAGTCACAATGCTAATTCCACAGTGGTTGATTAATTACATTAATATTTAAAGGAAATGTTAAATTTTAGTTAGAGGTTAATGAAAACATAATACAATGTTTTTCCCTAGATGAAGCCTTTAAATTCTATCTATGAACTTCTTGGAGAGAATTAAGATGAACACTTTAGATAGAGTTAAGAACCACTGCTATAAATTGTAGATGACTTCAATTTTTTTTTATTAAGGCATAATTGACATATAACATTATATTAGTTTCAGGTATACAACACGATGATTTTACATTTGTATGTATAGTGAAATGATCACCACAATAAGTCTAGTTAACATCTGTCACCATACATAGTTAGAACATTCTTTATTTCTGTGATGAGGACTTTTAAGATCTATTCTCTTAGCAATTTTCAAACATACATTACAGTATTATTAACTATAGCCGGCTGTACATCACATAACCATGACTTACTTATTTTTTTACTGGAAGGTGGTATCTTTTTGAACCTCTTCACCTACCCTTCCTCCTCTCCACCCCTGAAACCTCTGGCAGCCACCAATCTGTTAAATTAGAGATGATTTAACATATAACTTGTCTCCTAGGTATTTTAAAATAAGACCTTTAGAGAGAGAGAAAATAAGTTTATTTATTTTGTTTGGTTTTTTTGGGTAGTTCCCTGGCTGGGAATCGAACCCAGGTTGCAGTGTTGAGAGCGCCGAAACCTAGCCACTACACCACCAGGGAACACCTATAAGTTTATAAGAGCACTGTATGGTCCTCTTTTACAGGGATGGATATCCTTTGCTGTAATAGTGGTATATGTTTTAACAAACATGACAAACTTAAACATGCATGAATGCTGCCTCTATCAAAGATGTCACCTCCATCGACTACAATCATATTTGCATACTATTGTTTCCAAAAATGGGTTCTTGGTATCATCACAGGAAGGAATTAAAGGATGCTCCGAATAGAGTAAGCAGGGAGTAAATTTATTAAAAGAAAGAAAATAGTACACTCTCAAAATGGTGGGACAATAGGCCCCAGCAGAAGAGCAATGTGCCATAGAACAAAGAGGCTTAGGATTTTATTTGAATGAGGGTGCAAAATATTCAAGTTTTCGGGGTGGTTCCTTGCTGACTACTCCTTCCTGTCGGGAGGTGGGATTCTCTTGTTCTTCCAACTTGGCCCCTGTTGGAACTGTCATGGTGACACAAGGGTGGAGATTTTTTTCCTGCCCTCAATGCTGGTAGTGTTATAATCTATTACAATTAGCTGTAGCTGTACCTTTTCTTCAGAATGATCTCATCTCCTCCTACCTTTTGTTGCCCGCAGTTCTTCCTTTCCTTCTTCCCCACTCTCTCCCCTGGGTAGCCTTATTATTTCTGCCTACTACAACATTATTTCTAATTCCAGCAACTTCCTTGGGAACAATTTTTACTTATCTTTGAGTCCATTATCTTTCAGTGGCAGATTTTAGTTTCACAAAGACTCAAAGTTATGAATTAACCTGTTTAGGATTTATTGTTACAAAAAGGTGTAACTTTAAGGCAGTGAAACCAGGTTTTTTTTTTTAATTTTTTATTATAAGTTAGTTTTTAAGTTAATTCTAAGAGAAATTTCAAAACTATTTTGAGAAATGGCAGGAACTTTAATAAACATGTGGACTCTCCCAGGTAACTTCTTTGTTGATAAAATTCATATGAATATGTGTTGTTTGTTTTTAATCTTACTTCATGAGCCCTGTGTTGCAATTTGGGAGTAGACAGGCCCTCCCATTGAATTTCAGTTTCCATGATTTAGACATTTGTCTTTTGTGCTTCATCACAAATCTCCTTTGGGTTACCTAAACTGCCACGTTCCAAATGAAAGGAGGCACACTGCCTGTGGTAGTCCATTAGCAGTCATTTTCTGGAGCTTCTTAGGGTTGTACTGCTTGAAGCATGCTGTGATTTACCTTGAAATGCCACTGTGGTACTTTTTGAGAAGTTATAAGCAGAGCAGAAACAAAGCCTTGTCTGAATCTGTCATCACAAGTAATCTTGTTCTTGCCTCTATGAATATTTCTCAGAAATGTATTGAGTGATTGACTTCATTCTTCTCTACTTACAAAGGCCTGAGTGACAAACAGTCCGTAGGTTCAAATAGATACTTTCCACGCATTCCTCTTTTTCTTCACCGTCAGGGGCTGCTGTTGACTTTGTCAGCTTCTGGTGGGCACCAGAAGCCTTGAAATCTCTGGAGGTTTTTGCCATCCCTTCCTCAACCTTGCCACACAATGTTAGAGGTCTAATGGGAGCAATCATCACTCACTCCCTTCTCCTGCCAGGAGAAACTCAATCTTTGCAACAGTTGTAGTCACAAGGGCCATGTGTTTGACACACCAAATATTTAATATTTAATAGATAAGAGTTTGGAATAAGGACAGGTTTTATTTATTGAAACGGCACCGCAATGATAAGTGGGATCTTTCTAGTTTTCTCAAATTCATCTTAAGAGAGAAGGGACTGAACAAGAGGTGGGATCCAAGAAAGAGTGGAAAAATCTTCAAATGTATTTGTTCCCACTTGCTCAGACCTGAAGTTACTCAAGTTACAGGCAGAACTCCTCTAGTCAATTAGTCTAACTATAGAAATGCAGGCTGGAATTAAGGTGGAGTAGGGTAAGAAGCATTTCATATACCCTGTTACACAACTCCTCCCATAGGACCCTGCCCAACTCCAAACTGCATCCCGTGGTGTTGGCTCAGAAGTGGGGGTAGGAGGGCTTGGGGAGTGGGACTAGAGCACCTTTTTTGCAGCAGCAAGTTGACCCTTCTTAGTACACCTTGACCACTCCCATATATGAACTTCCAGCTTTCCATAGTTGCTTCTGCAAAGAAATTCCACTCCAATACCCATTAAATTGTATTTTTAGGATGATAGTTCCAATTTTAGAAATTAAATTGGTTTTGTGGATTTGACTGAGAATTTTAGCACATTTTACTATATTATAGAAAAACAACATAAAATAATTTTCAAGTAAACTTTCAATTTTGGTAAATTGAGAATTTCCATAGGTCACTTTTACTTTGGTTAGTCCTAAATGCACATATTTTAACCACTAAATTTATAGAGGCTGGAATAGTGGTTTTGAAAATTTAGAATCTCCTAAAGACCTGTTAAAACATAGATTGCTGGGCCACACCTCCAGAGCCTGTGGTTTAGCTAGTCTGGGTTGGGGCCCAAGCATTTGCATTTCTAACAGATTCCCAGGTAACAGCCTGCTGTTAGGCCGGAAGCAGACTTTGAGAACCACTGGTCTCGAGGACAGGCCACAGATCTAAACTTAATATTAATTTTTGTTATTCCTAATATAATTTGAATCTCAAATTTCATGAGAGTATGAATTTCAAATTCCTCTAATAGAGATACAGTGAAATGGAGTTACATCCAGGCTTGTTTATAGCATATTTAATGACCAATATTTTAGGCTTCCTATCAGATATTAACTCCACCATTTATAATGAAAACATGTTATAAACTAGCAATAAATGGGTTACTAGTCATGAATTCATATTTTTAGTCTGTGCTAAACTAAGTTTATTTTTTGTCATTGATTTTTCTCCCTGGCATTTCTTTTACTTTTGAATGTTTTCTTAACCCTTTCACTGTTAATTGACTTCAAGTTTTTTCTTCAAAATGTGTCAAGTCACACTAAATAAAAAGTTGATATTTTATGCATTTGATAATATTTTGAGCTGCTTTGTATATAAATGATATTTTTATTTAAAATTTTTATTATATGGTAATAAATTTACCATTATATTGAATTTTAGCAAAAAATACTCAAAACACACTACGTGGCATCAATTAGATTTAAGTATAGATAAATTAGAATCTAATGGCATTGATGATATAAAAATGTTACAAAGTGTTAAACAATATAGCATATAAAACATCTTTCCTGTTGATAGTGCAAGCTACAGGAAAACATTAAAAAATCTTGGAAATGGATAAAAGTCCTTGAAACTGTTTCACACTGAGTAACAATTTTACAATAATGACAGTATTTATATTTTTAAGTAAATACAGCTAAGGTGGTACATTTTATTAAAATAGGAATTACATTAAAGTATAACAATTTCCTATTGTTATTTATTTTTGAAGAACACAAAAATATAGAAAAATGTACATCTGCTTTCCTAAACTTCCTTTCTGGAGCACTGACAGGGTTTTTTATATTTTACTTTTGAGTTGTAATTCTCAAAACAAGGAACAATATACATTGCTGGATTTCCAGGACACGTAGCACAATACGTGGCTTGTTTTCATTTGCAAACCCCTTTCCCTCAAAAAAAAAAAAAAAAAAAGTTTTTTTGAGCTCGTGTGGTAAACACTGCGGTCAACGGATGGAGATATTCATTTGGCTATATCTGAGTGTCGCAGCAGAGGGGTTAAGTAATGTTTGTCAACAGTTCTACAAACTAAATTTCCATCAAGTTTGTTATCTTGTTAGTTTGAAGTTAGGGTTGTGTGTGTGTGTGTGTGTGTGTGTGTGTGTTTCCAGCATTATTGATAAATGGTTCCCAGTGCCTGCTGTTCTAGGTGGAAAAATGTAATTGATTTTTATAGCAATGCTGAGTGCTCAGCTCTGTGACCTGCTTACACTTTGCAGATGTGTGAATTGAATCGGAATGGGTGAATTCTGTTGCTAATTACGACAAGCCTCTAGACTTGGTTTGGAAGGCGAATGGGAATGGCATTGCTTTTCTTTTCTTGAGGAAAAATGAAATCAAAGCTATAAAGTGTTTTTTTTTTTTTTCCATTTTTCTGTTGGCTTTCATGTTCTCACTTTAAAAAACATACCTTTTGATCATAGTGTAGGTATCTTTGTTCACTTATCTTCCCGAAAGATTAATAAGTTTGATATTTTGGGTTGAGTAGGTTTGTACATAAGTGAAAGTGGTATGAGTTTGGCCTAATTTATGGAAATTAATGGGTGCCTTTGTTCCAGTGTTCCTACTGGAAACTTCTGCATACTATAAAGCAGGCATGTCTAACCTGCAACCCAGGATAGCTTCGAATGCCGCCCAACAGAAATTCTTAAAACATTATGAGATTTTTTTTTTGCAACATTTTTTTAGCTCACTAGCTATCATTAGTGTTAGTGTATTTTGTGTGTGCCCCAAGACAATTTTTCTTCCAATGTGGTCCAGGGAAGCCAAAAGTTTGCACACCTCTGCTGTAAAGTATTCACACAATTGGAGAAGCAGAGTGGCATCAAAGAATGAGCCCAACCTTGGGGACATTAGTCTTGAGTTCAAAGTGTTACCGGAAAGTGGGGTGCCTTCGGCACGGTGTCCAGGTTCTTGGTACCTTGAGCAAAGAATTGAACGACACACACATAAAAGTATAGAGGTGAAACAAAGAGATAGTTTATTGAGAGAAAGTACACTCCAAAGATGTAGGAGGGGCTCAAACAGGAGAATGGCTCAAGAGCCCTGATTAACTGGGCTGTCATACTTTTATTTTCTTTGGCTATAAGGGTTACGCCTATCTGGGTGTGGGCCTCTTGATTGACAAGTTAGATTGACGTGGGGCCTATTATATAACCAACTTCTAACTGTGCATGCCCTTACCCAGAGTTCAGTCTGTTGTAATGATATTAATGAACTTCCGGGCATATGTATATTATTACAATAATGGTATAATGAGGCCCAGGTGAGATGAAGGTCACCATCGCTCTCACTGTGCAGACCTTAGGAACTGGCTCAAACTGGTGGGCTTCTTTGTTCTCTAACTTCCTTGAACTTGCATGGAACTTCCTGCTGTGGCTTCCTAGCCTGGGGCAGGGATTACTAGTGAAAGGGTGGTATCAAGTTGGTGACTATTCCAGCAGGACGAGTCTCATGGGAGGGGTCCCAAGATCCCCCTATTTTCTCTGCCTTCCTCACATTTCCTGATCCCCACAAATCTCCATGGGAAGCTGAGAGACTGGTGGTCTCATCTTCTGTATCTGCTTCCTGCTGAGGATGGTCGTTGCCCCTACCTATTGGGGATCCAGGGAGCTCTCACCCTATCTGATCTAAAGGGGAAAGGGATATCGGGATCTGCCATGTTGACTCCTTTGGTCGTGATGGGCTGGAAGCCTTGCCAGGCAATATCTGCTCTCCAAAGGCCCCTAGATAAAGAGAACCAGAACCAGTTAGTAAGTTCAAAAACTTTGGCCTGAGATATAGGCCTCAAAGCCATCACTGCAGGGTAGCTACGTGACAGGAGGTTTGTTTAGCCCTTTGGAGTCTGCATCCTGCTGATTTTGGGCTCCACCTGCCACCCAGGTGCCACCGCCTATCCAGGAATGGCCTGGGGATGATGTAATTAACAAACACAGATTTACAGTCACCAGGATCATTAGTTAAAGTCTAGCATACCAAGGTAGGTAAAGTTTTATCATCACATATCACAAATTTTAGAATGACTAACCAGGGCTGGAGGCAGGACACTTTGGGGATGTAAGTTACAAATTTTTCTCTTAGTAATTAACTCAAGCCTGGGCAAAGGATGGAAGATGCAGGCTAAAAGCTTATTATTTAAGTTTTGGGGTAATTGTCTAAAGCAGGAGGAAGAATGAAGACATTCTATGATTCAAGTTAGGAGCAAACTATTGCTCAAGTTAGAGTTAAAGGAAAACTGATTGAGAAAGTGATTTAAACTTAAGACTAGAAAGAAAAGATGAAGCTGAGAGCTAAAGAACTAGGGAAGAGGAGTCTATAGTGAGGTGGGGGAGGGCTGCCTTGTTTGGTCCACATCAAAAACACGACTGCGTCATTGGTTAGTTAATGCTACCTTGGGCAAGTACTCAGTTTTTTTTGTCTGTAAAATAATACGGAGCCTGCAGGGCTATGAGGGATTAAAAACACTAGATGTAAATCTGGCATACAATAAACAGGCAATAAATGTAAGTTGTTATAGACAGAAATTCTTGTATAAGCTCATAAATTTCAAATTTTCTGACTTCTTCATTTGTGAAAGCACAGCTGCTATATTAATTTGAGAAAAAAATTTCCTAAGTCCCTGAATACTAATCACAGAAATGCCTATATGCCTCTTACTGAATTTTTATCAAAGATGATTTATGTTTATCTGTCCTTAACTTTGTCTACCGTATGGAAAAGAATTTGCGATTGGTTTGTTGAATTTTAATAACCCCAGCAGAACTTTTACCAATTTGATAAAAATTTTTAAAGTGGCTTTGTGCAACAGTTATAAGTAGGATTGCTGTTAGGAGTCTGAGAAATGTTGAAAATCCCTACCACCTTGCCTACCACATACCATTTACTCAATAAATATTAGTGATTATTTTTAGGAACTGTAGTGTTTAGACATCCATTCATGCCTGCTTCCAGACGGCAAGTGTTTTAAAAGTGAAAGTGCTAGTTTTTTTCTGACCACTACTTATACAGGTCCGTAATCAGGATGCAAGTTAAGATATTACTTGGAGACATCTCATAAAGGGCTATTTCCTCCTTTATTGCTTTTGTTCTCCTGGTTTCCTAAGCCATCAAGGCAATTTTTTGAATGACTCTCAGTAACAACACAAAAGTTGCTGCCTCACAGGTACTTCTCCAGAGACGCAGGTAATGTCCCCAATGGTGAGTCCATGAAGCCAACCCAGGACTTGCCTTTGTTACTCAAGTTTCACTACTGTTAAAAGCGGGGGTATCTCATTACAGAACCATTTTATTTTCTTCTTTTGATTGACAAATGGTACAAAGGGCAGAAAGAAGTTAACTTGGATCCTAATTATGAATATTTGTAACTGGGTGAATTATTTCACTGTTGTTTAGCCTACTAAAGGCTCCTGCTCTGGTGAGCTTCAGCATTATACATTTCTGATCTCTCTGGAGAAGCATTTACTTCTGCAACCACCCATTCCCCCCCTGCCCCCACCCCCGCCCTCCCCCTCATCTGTGAGCTTGGAATAAATGAATGTGACAAGGGGTGGCTTAGGGTGAGGAAACCTAAGGCCCCTCACTATAATCTCCATCAGCCTTCCTGAAGCCACCTCAAATAAGCATGAAATCTAAAAATCAAGCACTGACTATGCAGTCATCAACAATGTGTGGACAATGTGTCCCTTTACCCAATCTGAACAGGCTGACATCTCTCGGCTTTGCCTGACGCGCTTCTCTGCTTCCCCTTCCACAGCTGCAGAACATTTGAACCTGTAATTTGGAAAGGCTACTTGACCATGTTTCTGGAGGAAAGCATCTTTATAGCATTGCAAGTAGGGTTTAATTAATAGAAATGCAAGATAATACACTCTTTTTCTGAAATGAAGCATGCCTAGTCAATGTTTGCAAGATTTCCTGCTGGAAACCGAGAGTCTCGGGGTAGTTTTTTTTCCAGTCTTCAAGGAATAAATTTTCATAGCATCCTCGAGGCATTGCCAAAATCCAAGGCTGCATACAATTTCATTTAAAGCAGCGCTATATGAAAAATGTGCATCTCCTGTATTTCCATCTTGCGGACTGGTTGGCATTGTTTCTAGGCTTGATTTAGGCTAATGTTTTCTGGGGGTGAGTGGGAAGATTTGCCAGAGGCTAGAACTTTAGTGAATTTTTAGAGTGAAGTAGATAAAAGTAGAAGAAAGAAATCAAACTGGATTGTTAATCTGATTCTTACAGCAAATGGGTAACTTTCCTAGTTCTCATTATTTACCAGGAGTGAAGGACCAAGGTGGATGATCCACTGAGAATGGCTTTTGCAATAGGCTGAATGAGGATGGAGCCCCTTTCATCAGATTTACTCTTCCTTTTACTTTGCCAGGAATTTTTACATTGACATTTACATTTTCATTGACAATGCTTTAGACTTGTCTTTCTCTCCGGGATGCAAAGCCTGGATTATTAAAGCTGCCATACTATTCTAATTATACCCAAATCAGCCCCAGGGGAATGATCAGTCAGTTCCCTTGACTGATAGTAGATGTGTATTTAGAATAGAAATTGGCAAATCCTTTGTTCAAAGGTTCAGAGAATGAATATTTTAATCTTTGTAGGCTGTAAATACTCCACCATGCAGTTGTTGCAGAAGACAATTTAGAAGTAAATGAATGTTGCTGTGTTTCAATAAAACTTTATTTTCCAAAATAAGTATCAGGCCAGAATTGCTCTGTGGACCTTAGTTGTTGATCTCTGATTTAGATCATTTCTGATGAATCTATAGAAAATAAATCATATATATTAAAAGCGTCAATATTCAAAATAATTACTATGTGTATTCTTGCCTGAAAAGCATACCAAGCTCAACTTTTCCTTAAAAAATTAAAAAAGGACAAGGGGCTCTTAAAAGCACCCTCTCTATAGCAGTCAGAGGCTGTGTGTCTAAGTAATGTTAGGAAAAGGTAAATGCCATACATCAATGCACACAAAAAAGGTGGGACCAAGAGCTGCATAAACTTATTATAGAACACTAATACTTGGCACAGCATTTATGAAGTTTGCAAGCAAGCAAACGCTTTAAGAAGCAGATAAATCAAGCTTAATCAAGAGCATTTATCTTCAAAATACCTGGCTCAGGACATGTGTTTTCTTACTGGACATATTGCTAAATTTTTTAAACTATCATTGAAAATTATAGAACATATTTTTCATTAATGAGAAAATAACTTTACATGCAGGTAAAAATGAACAGTTTTCTATATCTGGAATCCTCTTTGCTGTGGACCAATTTGTTCTCATTTTCACTCAGCCATTTAAGAGAAAAATGGATGGTGACCTGAATAGGTGATATGCCAACATGACCTCCTGTCACTTAGGCAGAAGTACTTCACCTGCCTCCATCTCCCGCTCCTGACAGGCAGTGGGGGTTCTTTGTTGTAGCAAAGCCGCTGCCTCTGAGACCTCTACTGCTTCTGACTTTCACAAATTAGGTTAACAGTGTTTGAAAATGGGTTTGTAATCAATTCATATTCTCTCTCCTCTCTCCCCAAATTTGTGCTCATAAAATACACCCAAGTAGTAAGTAGTCGAAGTAGTTCTCTAGCATTTTCTATGGTCTTGTCACAAAACTTGGAACCGGCATTGCCAGATTTAGCAAATGGAAATACAGGAGGCCCAGTTAAACTTGAATGTCAGATAAATGACAATGAATTTTAGTATAGTATGTCACATGAAGTATACTAGTATACTAAAAGATTATTCATTCTAAATATTTGTTGGGTGATAATTATACTATTAAACTTATTTGGTGTTTAACTGAGTTTCACATTGAATTAGGCACACTGACATACTGGAGCATGCTTTAGTAAATAGTTCATGTTACATACTATGTTTTATAAGGATATTATTAAAATTTATTAATAAAAATGCAAGCACTTCTATAGACAATTCTTAATGCCTCACTGATGAATCTGTCTTGCTTGAGTGTCTACTCCTAAAACACCTCTTAATGCAAGTGTAGGAAGAATGCTCTAATAGTTGAGGGTATTTTTTTTTAAATTCATGATGGGCAGGAAAATTTTTAAAATGAATGAGTTTACTCTGTGTTTTAATGATCCTATTTCTTTTTGTTGTTTCATTCTAAGTTTTTTATGGTATATTATTTGGAAATTAGAGATAAAGGAAAAAGGGAGAGAAGAAAGAAAGATACTAATACTCAGCCATGCTCTCATTAGCCAGGGAATAATGACTGAAAACATTTTGGGGTTTATCAGGATAGTTTCATATACATACATATATATTTATATACATATACACATATATACATGAATATCACTTTAAAAAGTGACACTCTTATAACCAAGTCAGATTTGGCTTTTTTATTAACTTTTAAAATAGGACTTTTCTCGATTTCCAGGCAGAGCTTCTCTTAGAACACTGCTAAGGTCGAGATAGGTTAATATATTCAGATGGGATTGAAATAACAGATGTATTGCTATTTCTAGTCCAGAGCTGTTGGAGAAGCAGGGAGGAAGGAGGCATAACTGTATAATGCTTTGTCATCTTTGCAGCTCATCAATATCAGCAGCTGACACAGGCAAGTGTTTGCTAATGAGTTCTGTTGGCTGATACTGACTTTGTCTTTATAACCACTGCTTCCTTGACATCTCCTAGATTTACATGTGGCACCAGACTTTGTGTGCAACTGGTAACTTGGACTTGAATGTATTGTGAGTTCTCTGGCATTGTTAGTGTGATTCCTTGTTATTGTCACCATGATATACCTTTGACATCAGTGATAGCTGTGTATTGTCTTTGTGTTTCTTGTTCATATTACAGTAGTTAGGTTTTAGTTGATGTGACTTGTTATAATGGTAGCAGGTAATAGATGTTAAATTAGCTATGGACAGATGCATGCTCAATTTTGGAATTGCTCCAGGAAAAAAAAGATTTTACTTAAACTTTATATAATGAATAGTAATTAAAGTAAATTATGGGTTGGACTGAGTATCACAAATTTGAAGAAATGCTTTTCGTTTAAGATGTGTTTTTCATACTGAACTTGAGGTTGTATGTTTTTTTAAGTTAAAAATATTTTAAGTAGAACTGGGAATGTAAAAATGTATTGTGATTTGAATGATTTGTTCTTGACAGGTTTCAAAATGCAATTCTAATTCCTTAACATATTGTTACTTATTCATTGAAATTACAAAATACAAAAGCCACAGTTCTCACTTTTTCCTCTTTGTCCTTCCTTGAAGTTCCCCCTCTCTCTCCCTTTCTTTCTCTGTCTCTCTCATCTTTATCTCTCCCCAGTCCTCTCTTTCATATTTTCTAACCAGGCATCCTAACATTCCTGCACTCTTCAGGTGAAACCTAGGACTTCACTTCTGAAGTTCGATTACCTGCTTTTTCTCCTCCCATAGTGTCATTTGAAACTAAGATTTATCTATAGTAGTAACTGGAAATAAGACTCTTGTTTATGATGCTGTACATAATTACATATACTGTTGGGTGTGTCAGTGTCAAGCCTATGATGATGAAATAATAAATGGATAATGAATATTCCTGTGGTTTTATCTGCCAGGCATTGCTCTTGCATTCAGGGTCACATTACCTAGGTATAAGTGAAATAAAGCATGGAGAAGAGGATTTATGTAATCCACTATGAATGCATCCCAGAGGAATTAGATTGTTTTCTCTACCATCTAGCAGGTAGATAGATATGTGTACATGTGCAATAGCTAGAAATTTTTTTATTTGGGTTAATAAGAAGAGAAAAGTACTCTTTGCCTAACAATGGCAGGCATTTTTTTTCTTCTAGAATTACACAAATTGAGAAGATCAGTACATTTCATTGCTTTTTTCAGCTGGATCCCCCAAGGTAGTGCAGCTATAACTGTTCACAGTATATCCTGTTTGTGGAAGTTTATTTTTTAATCCCAGAGTCAAGAGAGCAATTGAATAATGAATTTTCATTCCAGAAATTCAGCCATTGGAATTCCTATAAAAATTTGTCTCTGTCTCATTTATTTTCTGTCTTAAAGTTATATATGTTAAGATTTAAAGGTTTTCTGAGATGATGTCAGAAGATACCCTAGAAATGTGTTCAAGATTCTATAGCGAACACCCACTTCTTGGAAGATGCATGACATGGCTAGTTCTGATTTCTAATGCACTACACTTACCCTGTAGATAGTTTTTCACTAGGAATTGCATCCATGGGAGAGTTTTCATTTTGTCAAATCATAGGCTCCAAATGGGAGATCCTAAATGGATAACTGAGGGACATGACCAGGTTAACTGAGAGTAACGTCTCCACCCTACTCCTTTTTCCTGATTCCAATCTCACAGTTTCTAACTGGCTACTTACTGTTCCAAGTGGCATCTCTGAAAGGCAAATCTCTGAGAAGCATCATAGCATAAATCATAGCATAATGGTTAAGATTATGGTTCCACAGAGTCAGAAAGACCTAGATTTGAGTTCTCTCTCTATCGTTCGCTTGGTGTATGATCTTGTGAGAGGTTACTTAACTATTTTTTTAAAAAAATTATTGACTTTATTTTTTAGAGCAGTCTAGGTCACTGTAAAATTAACAGGAAGGTACAGAGAGTTCCTATATACACCTTATTGTGTATGGAGCTGCCTAATTTTGGCTGTCCTCACATGAGCACCTATTCATGTTTATTTTCTTATTCACGTCACCAGAATTCTAGCTTTATCACAAAGCCTCTCTTATGTTCCCCTTGGCAGTTTTATAGCTTGTTAAATTTCATCTTCTATTTGTTGATGACCTCCAAGTCTACATTAGCTGTTCTCACTTCTTCTGAATTCTAGTTGTAAATTTTCAGCTGCTCAGTAACACTTCAACTTTATAATAATGTGATTTCTCTTCTTTTTATGCTCTTGGCACTAGTGTATCTCAAATCTATTTTCTTTTTATTCCCAAATAGAATGTTTCTAAATATAATCTCTCTTTTTCTATTTTTATTTACATGTACATATACATTGAGAATGTCCTTACTGGGCATTCTCAATGATTCAAGGAGTAGGAACGTATATCACATGTATTCCCTTTCTGAAAAGCTTATTAAAAATATTATCCAAGTAACCAAATAATTAAAATCAAGAACTTTCTTTTGTGGAATTTATGATAGGAATTGAGCTATATGAGCATTTTTCATTTAAATATATCTAAGTTATTAAATTAATTGTGATTTTAAACTAAATGTAAAAGTTACAAAAGGTAGAGGATCAAAAAAGCAACTAATAAATTGGATAAAACAGTGCCAGAACATGCAAGTCTGTGTTTTTGTGAGGTGTGCATAGATTGAAAAAAAGAAAAGATGCAAAACATTTTTCATCTTTTTATGGTAGAATTGGTCTCTACATACAATTTTGCTTCCAAAGTTGGTAGACTAAAACACAGAGGGTGCCAAAAAAATTTATACACATTTTAAGAAAGGAAAAAAAAAACTATTAAAATTGTAATACTCAAAATATACCTATAATACAACAAAAGATGAATACAAGTCATGTTTGACTTCTGCAATTACAAGAGGTGCTCAAAGTGGTTACCATCAGTATCCAGACTCTTTTGATTACAGTGAACTACTGTTTGAGAACATTGACAAAAGTGTCCACTTGTATTGCTGTGCATGCCCTTTTAATTTCTTCCTGAAATACTGCCAGTGTAGCTGGTTTTCTGTGGTACACCACATCCTTTAAGGTCCTCTATAAGTAGAAGTCAAGGGGTATTAAATTAGGAGAACATGGGGGAACCTAAAACAAGGTTCTCAAATATACACTTCAATGTGGTCTTGTGCTCCTTCAATGACAGCCGTGCTTCCGCCATTTTCTTTGCCCGTCCTGCCTGTTGCATGGTGACGCTAGCATTCATTTGATTAATGCCATCTTTTGAGCAAACATCATACTACACATCACTCCCATAATTCAATTTAACTTTGAAAAGTAATACATAGATAACATCGCTTAAAACGTCTGTAACTAATCAGTGATGGAAGTTAAAACAGACAATACAAGGGCTATTTGGAAAGTATCCAGCCATGTAATATGAAAAACAAAGACATTTATGGTTGGATTTTTTCCAGACAGCCCTTGTATACTTTCCGAATTATCAGAAAGAACAAAATGAAGGGAAAAATACATGCACTGCAAAACACAGGAAACAAAGGAAAAGATAAGGAAGTATTAAAAACATAAGATGATAAAAACAGGTGCTACATATATTTGTTAAACAATAAATGTAAAAAGATCAAATGCCTTCTTTAAAGCCTTCATGGAATCCTATCTACTTTTGAGAAGAATAAAGTATATATTTCTTAGTCCGTATTCCAAACTCTCTGTATTCCCTCTGGGCAAACCTGTCACACCAACTCAAATTTCCACTGCTCAGATTCATGTATCCTAAGTCCCAGAAAAACTGAACTACTGGCCGATTTCTATGTCCCTGCCATATTTTTTGTCCTGAGTCCTTCTCAGATTTGCCACATTTGCATATTTGCTCTTAAGTTTTTCTATTTGCATTTATTCCTTGGTTAGGTGATGTAATTCAGTCTCAAGGCTTTACATGTCCTCTATATCTTGGCAACTCCACATTTATATCATCAGACAAAAACCTCACATTCAAACTCCAGACTCATCTACGCAGCTCTATACTTAACATCTTCCCTAGGAGAACTAAAATACCTCTCCAACCTAACGTGTCCAAAATTGAACTCCAGTTCTTTCTCAGTGAAGATTATTTACAGTCTTTCCCTTTTCAGTTCAGGGCAACTTCATCCATCTAGTTTAGTTCCAAAACTTTGGAACCACCAGTGAGTTCTCTCATTTCTCATACTCCACATCCAGTCCATTAGCATCATCGTGGCTCTTCTCTCAAAAGGTACACCGAGTCTCCCCAGTTCTTACTTCCTCCACAGCCACTACCCTGGAGCCAAACTCATCTTTTCTTGCCTAGATTTAGTGTAAAATTAGTACTTCCTCTTTATTCTCTTTGCTTCCACCTTTGTTACCTTATAGTCTATTGCCTTTTTTTTAAGTATAAACTTTTATTCTCTTGCAAAGACTTAGATTCCCCTCCCTCTTTCCTTTCCCAGTATATCCTGTCAAAACAAGTCAGTTTAAATGAGCCAATATGATTAATGTCTATTGCCCGATAATTTTCTATACATCTAAAATAAGGTGATAGTTCAGTTGTATTTTTTGCTTCAGGCTAACCAAGTGTTCATTGCAGCACTTTGATAATTGATATTTCTGATTTGTTAGAAAGAAGGTAAGCATATTTTGTACTGAAATAGTTTTAACATTCATACTCTTTTTATATATTTTTATTTCTATATTTTATTTGATATTAAAAATATCAAAGCTACAGAAAAGTTTCAAGAATAGTGCAATGAAAAGCAAATATCCTTCATCTGGATTTACCAATTATTTCACATTTTGTCACATTTGCTTTATCTTTCATTGATCTATCTATGATCTTGCTCATTTTTCTTAAGCCAATTGAAAGTAAGTTGTGGGCATCATGACATTTCATTTCTAATACTTCAGCATGGATGTTCTAAGTATAAGAAATTTTTCTTATATAACCCCGTTATAGTTACAAAATTTAGGAAATTCAGCATAGATACAACATGATTTTCTATATGCTCTATATTAACATTCTCATAGCTACTATTCTTATCCCAATCTCATCCTTTCCTTTCTGGATTTGTGCAAAATTAGTGTGGTGCCCTGTGTAATAATGTCTTTTATAGCATTGTTTTTTTTTTTTGTTTTTTTTTTCCAATCCATGATGCAATGCAGGGGCATGTGTTATATTTAGATATCATATCTTTTTGGTTTCCTTCATATAGGACATTTTCTCAACTTTGTCTTTCCCAATACTGACATTTTGAAGAGTAGAACATTTATTTTGTGGCCCTTTAATTTGGGTGAATTTTGCTTGTTTCCTAACAATTAGATTCAAGTTACTATTTTTGGCAAGAATGAAATGTAAGTGGTATATTCATCTTATATTACATCAGAAGGAATATAATTTTAGTTTGTTCACTTATTGTTGATACTCATGGTCACCGGGTTAAGGTGGCATCTACCATATTTGTTTATTGTAAAGGTATCATCATATTCTTTACAATTAATATGTGATCTATGAGCGGATACTTTGAGACAAAAACACATCTACTTCCAAACAAACTTTCACCTGAAGTTTTTTATCCACTGAGGAATCTTTCTCGAATCATTATAATGAGGGTTACAAAACTGTGATTGTTCTAACTCTCATATTGCTTTTATTTGTAGTTGGTATTCTATTGCTAAGAAGAACTTTCTCTCCCTACCCCACCTATTTATGTGTGTATGTGTAATTTTTAGTTTCACTTGTACTTTTCTTGACTCAACTTTGGAATCAGTCATTTCCTCAGGTCCATTTTAGGGGAGTACAGCATATAGGAATCAAAATTAGTGTGCCTGATGTACTTACTGTTTCTGGAATATCATTGCTTCTAGGTCCTTTCAGCAGACAAATCTAGGAAAAATCAATGTTTGTTTCGTATTGTCAACTCTAATACCCAATACATCAGGTTTCTTCCTTATCTTCTCTTTTCATATTGGTATCTTCTTCCTCCCACAGTGAAGAATCTACAACTGTATGCAACACTATGGATTAATCTTACAATTATAATATCGAGAAAAACAACCCAGACTCAGAAGAGTTCATAGTATATAAATCATTTATATAGAGTTAAAACACAACAGGTGAGACTAATCTATGCTGTTAGAAGTCAGGACAGCAATTACCCTCCGTGAGCGAATGGTAGTGACTGGAAGAGAAGGTGAGGGAATTCTGGGATGCTGGTGAGGTTCTATTTTTTGATTTGGCAGATGATTATAAGGGCATATTCAATTTTTAAACTCTTTGAATTGTACACTTAGATTCCATGCATTTTGGGAGGATGTATTTTAAACCTCAAAAGTTATTATATTAATTTCTTTTGTTTTCCTTGTGTGGTTGTATTGTCAATTCTATATCTGATTAGGTTAATTAGTTTTTGTTTATATTTTGTTCACTTTTAGGATCCCCTCTATTACTGTTGATTTAATTTCATCTTTTTGAGTGTGTAACACAATCAGCATGAATTTAAGTCAAAACTATACACAAAAAATACTTTGAGAAGTACTGTAACACCCTCCAGTATCCCTCCTGATTTTTCACTCCCTTCCCCGCTGTCATTTATTTCATTTGTGTTCTATCATTTCCTGTTATCTATTCCTAAGATAGCAGCCAGAACGATCCTCTCAAAGCATAGTGAGATCTTGTTATTGTTTTCCTCCAAATCTTTCAATAGTTTCCAGTCTTACTCAGAATAAAAACCTAAGTACTGGTCATGGCTGACGAGGCCTTAGCAACCTGACCCCATTTTCAAGCACTACTGTGCCTCATCTCTTCTGGCTCTTCCCCAGGGTCTCACTCATCCTCAGCCACACCAGTCTCTGTTTCTAAAACATGACAGATGTTCTCCTATCTTTGCATCTTGACTTCTGCTGTCTCCTCTTCTTGAATTATTTTCCCTTAGATAGCTGCATGGTTTATGTCCTCATTTCCTGTAAGCCTCTTCTTAAAAGTCACCTTCAAGGAGGCCGCTGGTCCAATCTATTTAAAGCTATTGTACTCCCATCTCCACTTTCTGGTACTCTCTATCCATCTTCCATGCTTATTTTTCTCTCAGCACTCACATTCTAATACATCACATTTATTTTATTTATTGTCTGTCTCCCTCCTTTAGAATAGAGACTCCAAGAAGGCAGAGGTTTTTGTGTGTTTAGTTCGCTGTTGTATTTCTAGGACCTAGGTAATGTCTGGCACATAGCCAGCGCTCAGATCAATGGTGACTGAGCAAATAATGAATGAATGAAAAGGGTTGAGGAGATAACAGTAAGGCACAGCCTTTGGAAGGTACATACCAACATGGTGTCAAAGCTAAAACAATACACACTGGCTGCCACATTTTTGCAATTGTGTGGGCAGAGGGTGGGGAGTTGTTACAAAATCTGCCTTAGGTACTTAAACTGCTGAGGAGGTAGAAGTTTCAAATTTATATAGCAAACAGCTTTGGGGTTCAGACTGTTTATCTATTAGTAAGATGGATTAATCGCAGTGGGTGGTTTTGTGGAAGAAACATAGTTTAAATAAAAAGAGTGTTATTTGAAGGGGAAACATGGAGGGAGGGAAGGAAATCAGAAAAGAATAAAAGGGCCAATGGGAATGAATGCAATTAAATGGGCAAAGGAATTTCGGATCAGTAAAGAGACCCTTGAAAGCTCTCGTTCACTCCTCCTGAGTGCGTCTGCTTTGTCACCATGGGACCACTGGTCTCCAGGTGTGTGTGGCAGTGAGAAGGAAGAGCACCCAATCTCTCCACCCACATGGGTATATTTATTGGGAGAACATTACTTTGCCTGAATAAAAGAAAGCAGATTTGGCCTGGGTGATGCTGCCATTTACTGAACTGATTAAAAACAGTTTAAAAAGCACACGATGTATTCAGAGGCTTATGACGAAAATACCTTTTTAAGACTTCTCTACAGTGAGATCCTTGCCCTTTGCTAGAAGGCCCATCTGCCAGTCAGCAACGTAACTTTCTGTAGAGCCTGAAGCTCTACTTGGGGAATGTGTCCAAAGGGAGAACACCTGGGTGGGCTGAACTTATTCTTTATGAAACATGATTTCTTGAGTGGAGCAGCTCCCTTTGGGAGTCTTCAGAAAGGGCCATGGTGTTATTTTCACTTTAGCTCTTGTTCCAAAGAAGAAATGTACATATTCTTATGGTAATGTGCTTTCCAAACTTCGCACATTTAGTGTAAAGCCAGGTGGTTTTAGAATTGAGGTAAAAAGAGTTTGTCTTTTCTGAGGAAAATAGAGGGAAAAAGAGAAACTTCTATAAGGTCTTTGATGCATCAAATTTATGAATATGTCAGAAGTTGGATGCTGGAGGTTTGGGGAGGAAGACGTGAGAAGAGGATGTAAGTAGGAGATCTGAGGAACAGGGCAAGGCACACAAATATAGGACTGGCAGTGCGTTAATTTATTTTACCTTTCGTTGTTTTCTCTGGAGTTGTATGGCAAATGAGGTAATCTTGATGCCAGAGTGTGAACAGTCATAGACTGTCATTACCAAACCTTCTACATGAAGATAAATGCTCCTCACCCACTTCTCTCTAGCCCATTCTTTAAATGATAGGGCATCAAAGAATATTTTCTGAAGTATGTCAGTTTCTTGTATGTTAGGATAAATTGGCTTCTCAACTTTGGTGGGTATTGTTTACCCAATCCTGTCAAGCACAAAACACGTTTTGTCATAAATTTAGCAACCCTACTTCAATAGCTTAAATTATACCTATTGCAGTGGTTTTAAAATGAGAAAGCACATGTCAGCTGCTATGCTAGGCAATCCATTAGGGTATAGGAAGAAATTATTAATCTGCATTAATTTTTATTTTCACCATTTTAATTTCCATTTAGGTACATGCTTTACAGTATGTATTATGCAGGAAGAAATGCACAAGGTAACTGTCCTAGTATGCTCTACGATACCCTTGCCTCAGTTTAAACAACTTGCGTGTGCTGTGCTAACACACTGAGACTGAGACTTCCCTCTTCAGTAAAGTGTTTGATAAACCCTTTATAGCTGTGCACTCAACATGCAGGATGCTGACCCACTGGAAGGGGTTTCCTTCATTTTTTTAACGGTCATGCTCATTACTATGTTATGTATTATAAACAATCAATTTTCTTAATATATATATTATTTTAATTGTTTGCCTGCAAATTGGACACTTGTTTGGAGGCTATTAACAAAGAATTTGAATGATTTCTAATGGAATCTAAAAAAAAGGAAATAAAATATTTAAACAAAATGATAGGGGATTTTTTTTAAAGAAAAAAATTGTGCTCCCATAACAAAAGTCCACTTAAAAGTACAACATTAGCATCTTTCTTTTAAAATAACCTGATTTTCTCCAATGGTTATGGTTGTATTGGTAATACATTGACTCAGGATTTAAAAGACATACATGTGAATTTGTAGAGATTCTCTATGCACTTAATCATGCTGCATTACATAACTTTAATTATGAAAAAGAGAAGTCCTTTTATAAGAAGAACATTTTAACAAGCTAAAATACCCATTTTTCAGAATTGGGAATTACCTTAGCTGAGCTTGAAGTTTGGGCTGCTTAATGTTTTATATGACATGATTAGTTTTGTATCCCAAAGCTATAAGATAATTTTACTCCCAAGATTCAAAGCTGTACTGTTTCTTTTAATGGAGTACATAATGTGATGGAATATATGTTTTGGTTCTGAGCAATGAAGGTTAGTTGAAAGACCTGGATTTTAGGACAACCTTCTTTTTAAGGGATGGCTCATGCAACATAGCTCTAATTCTGAGACTGTCCTTCTTCCAGATTGTTCATATCTGACTATTTGTGTCTTTTAGGAATCAGAAACACAATCCCCTTGAAATAGCATCTCAAAAAACAAAACCAAACACTGTCCCATAACACCAAATATACTTGAAGAATTGGCTAACCCCTGAATTAAACCCAAGTATTGCATTTATTTTTAAACTCAAATCTGTATTGAACAAACTTTTTAAAAAAAGCATTTAGTTTGAACTGCTGCCAAAGTTCAACATTTTAAAAAACTATGAGATTGTAACAAAACTAGGGCATCAGTATATTCTCTGAATTAAATTGGATTTGATCCAGTGCATTTGTCTTAATTCCCTGAATTGAACTACCTCACAGCCATAGGGTTCTTAAGGTGCCCATGCCTCAATAACCAATTTTTTCATTAATCTTTACTGATGGTACCTCTTTCTACCAAGATTTTTAATAGCCTTGTCTCTAATTTGGAAGTCTCATTCTGAGAGAGATGAAAATGAGTTGGTGATCTGTCAGTTTTTGTTTTCTGATTATTTTTCTTGTGCCATTGCATATTAAAAGCATGAGGAAAAATGAACATCATTTCTCAAACTTCACCCTTTTATTATCAGAGGAAATCTGATTCTTGAGGGATTTAAATTTTCTCCTAAACTCTTCATTGGTGATAATCCCTCTACCATGTTTCCTCTGGCAGAAAATGCAAAGGCAGCTATATGAAGTATACCAACTATCTGTAAGGATGTCTTAGATTAAACAGTACAATAATTACATTGAAGATACCTAGTCTCTTAGAGTGAACTAGATTTACAAATTACTCAATCCTTCCCAGGAAGATATTCCTACCTCCACAATTAGTTAACATGTTTGACAGCCTTATTCTAAGTTGTTCACTATAATTTGTTTTTATTTTCACCTCTTATCCAGAGCAACTTTCTGTGACCATAAGAATATTAATCTTTCTGACTCCAACACAGTCATTTTGCCCCTCTCAATTGCAGCAACTGGTTGGTGTGGGAACCAGCTTTCACAATGTAATGAGTACGGCTGTATGCAGAACATTCCATCTGCATTAGGGTGTGTGTGTGTGTGAGGGGGTGGAGTCCACACGCACATGTGCTCACATGCGTACGCACGCATACACAAATAAGATAGCACAGCAGATGATTTTGGCATGCATGACTTTAAAATTCTCAAGTGGTCTTGAAGTGGTAAGCCATGGAGTCATAAAGTGGTTAGCCATTTTGCTATGCATGAATTTGAATTTAATCCATTAATGTTGATGTCAGGGAGCAAGTTACTTGGCTAATCATTAAGCCAACTGTATAGAACAAAATATAGCATTGTTTTAATCATTTTTAAAATTTTATTTGTGTGAAAAAATAACCTTAAAATAACGTTTCTCAACCTCAAGCACTCTTGACATTTTGAGCCAGATATTAATATATCATTGTTGTGGGAGGCTAACCTGTGCGTTGTAGGATATTTAAACACCTCTAGCCTCAACCTACTAGATACCAGTAGCATGCCTGTTCTCTTTTTGTGACAACCAAAACTGTCTCCAGACATGTCACCTGGGGGGCAAAATACACCAGGTTGAGAACCACTTCTGGGTTGATGAGAGAAAATTAGACCGTTTGCATTTTTATCCCTGAGAACACATTCTACTCATAAAATTATGAAATTGACTTAAAATTTTTGTTTTTTTTTTTTAAAGACACATAGTAAGTATAGACAACTAAATACTATGAAATCTGTATTCCTTTTAGAGAGACATTTGATAGCCGTGGTCTCTTAAAATCTTATTCAGTAAAGTGTGAACTAAATACTATCTCTTTTTCTACTGAGTATCAGTGTATTCATTATAGGCATTCTTCATTGACATTGTTTGACAGAAAATATTAATCAGTTGAATATAATAGAGTGAGGGTAAAATGGAGTGAAAAAGATGTTATTTGAGGAATCTGGCAAGGAAACTGGATTAACTTTGTTCATAAGGAAAGAGTAAGGGTGTGTGTTCAAGATCTTGTGGAAGAGAAATCAGTGAGTTTCAAATAAATGGTATTTTTATTACTGGCGATAAAATCTAACCATTACTCCATTGTGTTGGAGAGCAAGCAATGACTTGGCCTTTAGTGTCTGGGGATAGGCCCATGAGCTCAACCAGTGCTCTTAGGGTCAACTCTTGGAATCCTTCTAAACCTCAGGCCTCCAGTTATAGATTTCTTTTCATTATACTCACATCTGTTTGAGAACTTGCAAACATTCAAAACATTCAAAGATTCTTATTTACTCTCTCACTTCTTTGTACTTAACTAATTTCGTGATTTATACTTTTTAATTCTTCAGTTTTTAGAGTCCTTTCTCTATTCAGCAAAATTGGCACTCAACTGAGCTTGTGTTTCTAATACTAATCCTTGAAGATAGTTTTCAGAAGGGAAATTGCAGTTAAGTGAAGCGCTGATAATTTGTCAACCTGGATACTTTCTGCAACATGATTAGACTAGGATCTGGAATTAAATACTCAAGAGAGAGGATTAAAAATAGAATGGGTTTCAATTTCAGAAAGTGAATTCTTGAAGTGTCTTTCCTGTCCTTTACATTCAATTTATCACATACCCTGGCAATATGATTTCTGCAAATGAGGCAGTGTTTCCTCTGGGGCTTCCAGATTGAAATGGAACCAAAAGCACTGAATTCTTGTGGCTGGAGTTTTCTACCGACTGGTGGCTGCCATCTCAATGCAAATTGTGACATATTGGCCCAGTATTAGCATATTCTGTACCCTTCAAATGGAAACAAGAACTGGAAAGTTTTTTACTTTTTGAATTTATTTTGGTAAATGTTAGATTGATATTAATATGGTTCTATATCTGATGTGTTATGGAACATCTTATTTGGTCTTGTTTCATTGCTATGTAAGCAAAAAGTACCATAAAAATTATGCAGATTTTTTTAGAACTTAATTCTTTATTGATCATATTTTTCCAAACAAAATACATTTAACATAGGTATAATTACATCACACCTAAAATATAGTAAAAATGTTATTTGTATTTAACATACTAATAGTGTTATAGTAAGGATATAAATAGCATTGTAATAGAATTTATAGTAAAATAGAACAGAATTCATAGTATAATAATAATAATAGAAGGGTTATAAACAGTATCTCAACAATTATAAGATTTTGAGATGCTAAGAAGATTTGTAAGAATTACAATTCTATTGACTTTACATCACTTCAGTATATGATTTGATTGGTTTTATTGCAGTGAGAACAGGTAATAGAGTTATTGAATCTTTTTTTTTTTTTTTTTTGTATGTGGGTAGTTCCCTGGCCGGGAATCGAACCCAGGTCGCAGTGCCGACAGCACCAATGCCGAAGCCTTAAGCCAGTACAGCACCAGGGAACTCCCGAGTTATTGAATCTTAAAGCTGCACAAAGCTGTCAAATCGTCTGCTCCAAAGACTTTCAAATTTATGAACTGCAAATCCAGTGTGTGTGTATGTTCGTATAAATCTGAAAGAGTCTCTGACACAGTGCTTATTCGTATATTTTGTATTGAGTTCAAGTCTATTCCATTCTATTCTCTTTTCTAATCATTTAAAAAATGCTGAACCGGACTCACTCATAGTCATAACTTGCGGTTTGAAAAACACTCATCTAGTCCAGATCAAACAGCCCACTAGCAGCTAAAGCAAGTGTTCTTTTAAAAATATATATATAAAATTTCGGATTCAAGTCATTTATCATTTGGCCCTTACAGAATGATCTATGGGTAATTCAGAAAGATTTTCAAAGCATTCTGATGAAAATCAAGAGGTGAGTATTACCCATTGCACATGCACAGGCATACTTGCTAATCTCTGTTCCTGGTTCTGTGACACACCACGACCAAGAAACCTGCCTCATGTTGTTGGCTTTTTGTTACCATCATACCTTTGGCATGGTTGTGGGAGAAACTAGAAATTCTTGCATTTGGCTCTTTACAACTCTGAGCCTTGACAGAGCACGTGCATAACACAGCATGAGGAGTGCGGGAGCAGGTGCCAGAACCACTTGGCCCAGGCCACCATCACGATGCGTGACTTTGAGCCAGTCACTTAAACTTCTTGTACCTTAGTTTTTCACATCTGCAACATGGAAATAATAATATCACACCCCTTCTCTCCCAGGCATTTTGTGAGGTTCAAATGAGAGAAAAGAGTGAAAATCTTTGAAACACCAAAATGACACATACATAAAAAGTATTTACAAATTATTTTCCTATTTGTCAAAATTCAAATATACTATTTCCTTTATTGATTAAAATAGAAAGGCACGAAAATGATTATATGAGTATATGATTGTTTTTCTATTTTATCTGAAGAAATAACATAAGTAAAATCAAAGGTTGGATTCACTGTTTGTTTTTTTCATACATATGAAAATAAGCAGACTATTAAAATGATTATAAGTGTTATCTCCTAAAATCCTTATGGGTAACAGCCAGGGGTACATGGAATATGGTGATGAAGAACGGTTGGTTGTTTTGGTGATGGCGAGATGGATGCACTCACCCTGCTCTGCCCCGGATCTCTGTGGGAATGTGCACAGGTTACTCTGGCAGGCTTGGTTTCCTCATTGGGGGAGTGAGGGTGCTCCTGCCAACCTCACAGTGTTGAGAAGGTATGTACGTGCATGGGTTGGGATACCAGTGCTAGCTGGCCACGCCTGGCCTGCTACACGATTTTGTAAATAAAGGTGACAGCCTACACCAGCAAGCCCATTTATTTGTGTATTTTCTATGACTTTTTACCCTCCAGTAGCAGAGTTAAGTGATTGTGAGAGACGGTATAATCAAAAGGCCTAAACTGTTTAATGTCTGGCTCTTCACAGTAAAGGTTTTCTAATTTTTGAGAATTATCTGATAATGAATATAAAGTACTTACCATTTCTGAAACATGGTAAATACCCAAAGTAAAGAAGTAGTGTTTTACTTATATAGTGGTAATGAACATTAAGAGGACATGAATTATGTAATATTGGTCAGGATAATAGCAACAATGATGGCCCTGTTAATAGTGATGATGATGATAATAAATGTTTTCTTTAGCTTCCAGCTTCAAAATTTTTACCTCATTATATTTCATCTTATAGCTGAGCAATATTCCATTGTGTATATGTACCACAGCTCTTTATCCAGTCATCTGTCGCAGGGCACTTTGATTGTTTCCATGACCTGGCCATTGTGAACAGTGCTGCGATGAACATTGGGGTACATAAGTCTTTGTGGACTAAGGTTTTCAAATTTGGGGGATCAATACCCAGAAGAGGGATTGCTGGGTCATAGGGTAACTCCATTCCCAATTTTCTGAGGAACTTCCACATTGTCCTCCATAGCATTTACCTTATTATAGAAACCACTCCTCATATTGCCCAGATAGCTAACAAAGTTTTTTTTTCTTTCCCATGGCATCAAAATTAATTTTTAAAAATGTTTATTAAAATGTAGTCAACATATAATATATTAGTTTCACATGTCTACTATACGTATTCAACACTTACCTAACTAAAGAAGTGATCACCATGATAGGTCCAGCAACCATCTGACACGGTACTATGCTGTCACAGTATTATTGACTATATTCCCTATGTGGTACATTACAACTCCGTGACTTATTTGTTTTACACCTGGAAACGTGAACCTCTTATTCCCCATTACATTTTTTCTCTCTTTTTTAATTTTTCAGTTACAGTTGGCATTCAATATTATTTTATATTAATTTCAGGTGTACAGCACCATGGTCAGACATTTCTATAATTTAAGAGATCTCCCTAACTAGTCTGATAGTCACCTGGCACTATGCTCAGTTATCATATTATTGACTGTATTCTCTGGGCTTTACTTTACATTCCCATAACTACTGTGTAACTACCAATTTGTACTTCTTAATCTCTTCACTTTCTGCAGATCACAATCCCCTCCCATCTATCTCCTCAGTAAATCTAGTGCCCATCTAACACCATATATATTATAGTTATTACAATATTATTGGCCATATTCCTTATGCTGTGCTCTGCATCCCCATGTGTAATAACCAATTTGTGCTTCTTAATCCTGTTCCACTTTTTAGACTGTCCCCAATGTCCCTTTCATTTGGCATCATCAAAATGTTCTCTATATGTACTATTTTTTTCTGTTTTGTTTGTTTGTTTATTTTGTTCTTAGATTTCACATATAAGCAAAATCACATTTTATCTGTCTTTCTCTGTCTGACATACTCCACTCAACACAATACACTCTAGGTTTATCCATACCACTGCAGTTGGCAAGAACCCATCCATGGCTGAGCAATATTCTATTGTATGCCCGTACCACCTACTCTTTACCCATTCATCCATCAATAAGACACCCAGGCTGCCTCCACATCTTGGCCATTGTACACAATGCTGCAATGAACACATGGGTGCATACATCCCCTCAAAGTAGCATTTTGGGTTTCTTTAGATAAATAGAAGTCGGATTACTGGATTCTTCTTTGTTTTAAAGCCTATTTCATCTGGTGTAAGTACTAATACCCCAGCTTTTCTTGTTTATTGGTTTCTATTTTCATAAATAGGTTTTTCCCATTTCCTTCCTTTCTATCTGTGTGTATCTTGATCTGAAGTGAGTCCCTTGTTGGCAGCAAATGGACAGATCTTGTTTTCCTACCCATTCAGCCACCCTATGTTTTGATTGTAGCACTTAATTCATTTACATTTAAAGTAGTTGTTGAAAGATCTGTAGTTATTGCCATTTTATTATACTTAGTTTTGATTTTTTTTTGCGGGGGGGGGGTCTTAAAGAAGTCCTTCTAAGATTCCTTGCAATACTGGTTTGATGGTGATAAACTCCTTTAACTTTTTCTTGTCTGAGAAGTTCTTCATCTGTCTTTAGTTTCTAAATGATAGCTTTACTGGGTTGAGTAATCTTGATTGTAGGTCTCTAGCTTTCATCACTTTGAATATTTCATGCCAATCCCTTCCGACTGCAAAGTTTTTGTCGAGAAATCAGTTGACAATTTTATGAGTGCTCTCTTATAAGATTCTTTCTTTGTCTTTAATCTTTGGTATTTTAATTATGATTTGTCTCTGTGTGGGCCTCTTTTGGTTCAACTTGTTTGGGACTTTCTGTGCTTCCTAGGCTTGTATGTCTGTTTCCTTGTCCAGGTTAGAGAAGTTTTCATCATTAATTCTTCAATTAGGTTTTCAATTCCTTGCTTTTGTCCTGCTCCTGGTACCACTGTGACATGATTGTTGGTATGCTTGGTGATGTACTAAAGACCCCTTAAACTATCCTCCATTTATTTATTTATTGCTGTTTTGTTTAAGTGTTTTCTACTACCTTATTTTCTAAATCCCTGATGTGATCCTCTGCTTCATTTGATCTTCTGTTGAGTTCTTCAAATGTATTCATCATTTCAGTTATTGTATTCTTTATTTCTTACTTGTCCTTTTTATGTTCTTGTTTATCTCCATTTTTAGGTTTCCTATCTCTTTGTTGAAGTTCTCCCTGAAATCATCGAGCACCTTTATAACCAGTGTTTTGAACTCTGTGTCTGGTAGATTGCTATCTCCATTTAGTTCTTTTCCTGGAGCTTTGTTTTGTTCTTTTGTTTGTGATATAGTTCTTTATTTTCCCATTTTGGCTGTCTCCCTGCATTTGTTTCTATGTATTAGGTAGAGCTGCTATGCCTCTTAGTCATAGTAGAGTGGACTTATGTAATCACTGTCCTGTGGGGCCCAGTGGTGCAATCTCCCTGGCCACATGAGCCAGGTGCTCCAAGTATGTCCCTTGTGTAGTTTGTGTGTGCCCTCCTGTTATAGTTGAGCCTTGGTTGATACTTGCATGTCTATGGGAGAGGTTGACCCTTACGTTGATTGTGAGTACTGACTGTGACTATGGTGGAGAAGTTGTGCAGGGTCACACCCAACTAGGCAGGATTTGTTTTAGAAGGGCTCTCATGTCTTCTCAGTCTTCCCTTTGTGTGTGTCATCCTTGAAGGTAGCCAGGCGATGCTCTGGCTTGATCCAAAACTGGCCAGTGGGCATGCCGGCCCTGTGGTCTCCTGGAGTGGTCTGTGCCCTGCCTGGGGCTACCTGGCATGAGTCACAAAGCATTCTGCAGATGTCCAACACCCACCTTAGGTTTGGAGGTGCCTAGGGGAGGTCACGCTGACCACTAAGGCTGGCTGCCACTACTGCCAGGCTCAGGGCTGTTCAGCCAGAGGCATGGGACATGCCAAAGCCAGACGCTGCTTGTTTGGGTCTTGTGAACTTTTGAGAGATTTTAGGAAAGTCTGCAGCATGAGCCAAGACAGGCTGTTAGTGCGTAAAAGCCACTGGGTGTGCCAGACAACTCACTTTCCCTGTGTATACTCCTGGTGCCTTTTGATCTGCTACCTCAGTGCTGGAGCTCAGAGTGAGTACACCCATCAATGAGTAAATCTATGTGTGGGCCCTTTAAGAGGAGCTCCTGAGACTGCAGCTGCCCTCCTCTCACTCAGACAGTCTCTGCTGGTTTCACAGCTAGAAGTTATGGGGACTTCTCTCCCCGGCACTGAAACCCTGGGCTCTGGAGCCAGGACCCCTCGCTCCTCCAGAGGGGACCTCCACAGCTGAGATATCCCTCCCAATATTTAATGGTCATTCATGGATGTGGGATCAGCCCATTTTGCATCACTTCCCCTCCTACCAGTCTCGAGGTGGCTTCTTTTGTATATCCTTAGTTATAGGGCTTCAATTTATCTTCAAAATTAATTTTTAAGAAGGGATCTAAAACTTGCTATAAGGTGGAAGAATGAAGATCTAGGCATGAAAGGATTAATTATCAGGAGTGAGGAGATATTTTGAGGAAAATGCCAAACCTGTTTCTTGTCCATTTCTGCAAAAAGTGGCCTCTAATCTCATCATACTTATTTTTTTATGAGGAATTTTTTTTTTTCCTAAAATCACACTGTCACTATGTACCAGTGTGTACCTGTGTTGGGCTCCATGATGAGTCCTGATCATTTTCCCAGGTTCCATAGGTTTGCTGAGGGGGGAAAATGTTTACCTTTTCTGAATTTTTTTATTTTTTACTTTTATTTATTTATTTATTTTACAAATTTATTTTATTTTATAAAGCTAAGGAAGGAGAAGGACTAATTTTTATTCCTAATTTCAAAGCTACAGTAAAAAGGTTTCATATGAAGAAGATAAATTTGCTGTATCTATGGCTAAAACAATGTAACCCATGCTTACCTCCCATGGACCTCAAATATATCTCCAAGTAAATAAGATTCACTCAAAAAATTAACATCTGTTCTTTCTTCCAGTTATACATTCACAAATAGGATCTGTCTCTCCCTTTAAAGCAGTTTCCCTGGCAACTAAACCACTCTTAAAAGATCAGAGCAGTTTGTTACTTTTTAAGTTTGATTTTCTGACAAGGCCTTCTGGCTCAGAGGGATGAAGAAGAAAACATCCAAACACAAACATTTTTAAAAACACTCAAGTATTAAATTGCAAATGGAAACCACATATAGGCAACTTTTTGGTAAATTGTATGTCAATCCCTAACACTGCCCTCCCCAACCAACCAGCACAGATAGAGATCTCTTGAAGTAGCTATCTTTGTAACAGAGAACATATGGGAATGGTTTGTACAGTGACTAAATCACCCTAAAGATATATTCTGGGAAGCGGTGGGTAGGGGAAGACATAGGAAGATTTACAGCAGGCAGCCATACAAAGTGAACTGACCTTGCAATTGTTCAATTTGTTCACCTCTAAGCTAAAATATAAGTATCGATCACAACTCAAATACATCATGGGAATACAGGCTTTGCTCTTGCTACTCACAAAAGTCCAAAAGAGTGAGAGAATGGGTCTCAGCTAATCCTCAGACTGCCTTATCATTGGTTACTATTATTATTATTTAGCCCTGGTGACTTTTTCTCCTGCTGCTGTCCTAGTTCTCAATGACGAGAGTCAGAACCTCATTCAATTCTTGGTTTCCTCCTTACCCGCATACCCCTCCATTCCTATCCCAGCTCCTCCATACTGAGAGTATAATTGGGAATGGATAGAGTGGTTGAGTTGCCTGATTCCTTATGTTATTTCTTAACCCTTCACAAAGAAGAGAGAGAACTTTAAGAGAAATTTATGAGACTCTGTAGAGACTCCCAAATGAGCTTGGAATGAAAGAGAATTGGAATGCATGAGAGAAGAATGCAAACAACAAAAGTGGAAGCTTAATCAAAGTGTTCTCACAATGAATTTGCATTCATGATCTCAAGATGAGTGGCAGGTTTTCTTCCTTGGAAGATTTTCCTGAAGAGCACAGTGTTCCTTAGAGGAAGCAAGTCAGATGGGCATCTCTCCCCTATTTGCTCATACTTCAGATGAAATGTGTCTGGAAGCCCTGGTAGCATCTAGCATGGTGGTAGGCGTTGAATGGAGTTAAGTGAAAGAGGCATGTTCTGCCAAACAAGGGACTTAAATCTTTTGCAAATTCAGTGCTGTTTCCAAGGAGCAGAAGGAAAGTGTATTGAAAATAATTTTTCCTATAAAGTGACTTGTAGATACCTTTTTTAGGGCATGAGCTGATTCACCTCAGGAACTTTGTACAGATTACATTTCTTAAACTAGGCATAGGCTAAGTTTTAATAAAGTATTGTGTGAGTATTTATCAAAGACTTACTGTAGGTTTAATATTAAAATCGGGAGTTCCCTGGTGGTGTAGTAGCTTAAGGCTTCGGCGCTGGCACTGTCAACGCTGCAGCCTGAGTTCGATTCCCAGCCAGGGAACTACCCACATACAAAAAATAAAAAAAAAATAAAATTGGTGTTTTGGGAAGAGAAGCATAAAGTCTGGACAGAGGGTGGTAGACACAGATCGCTCTTTGAGAAAAATCTTGGTGCTGAGCTCTAGGAGATGTAGTTGGCAGATACCATCCAACTGCCACCTTCTTCAGGGTTTGTTTCCTCTGCAGAGAGATACTTTGCTGAGGTCACACTTTCCCAGAGCAGCCCACATTGCTGGAAGGCCTGGCCATTTTGGCTGGATATGAAATACTCTCATGGTAATACTCACTCCTGAGCTCCCTAACCAATGATCCTGGTCTGGTTGAGTCTGTGTCACAGTTCAGCTTCTATCTCTGCCCATTCCTGCTTCTGCCCCTTTCCTCTCACCAGTGTCAACCCTTCATAAATAACTGGCATCCTGAACTTTGCCTTGGGATCTATTTCTGGAAAACCTAACCTACAACACTTGGTTATTAGTTATCTTACAAATAATTCAAAAAGTATGACTATTCAATAATTGATGATGTTGAAAAAATACAAATTTTACAACATTCAGATGAAAGGGACAGAGTTGAGCACTTCAAAGATCAGATATAGACTGCTGGTAGATCTGAAACTTTTTGGTTGAGCAAACCGAAGATACTTGAGGGTGAGAATAGAATACAGAAAAATGGAGCAATCTGAGCTAAAGCAAATTGGGAGACAGTAAGGAAACCAGACTGGAGGGAATGAAGATGTGCACGTTAGAAAAAGTTAGAAATTAAAATATTAATTCACTTAGAGGAGTAGAGAGCAACCTCATAATAGATGTTTACTTCTCTCTAACATTAAAAGAAATGTCACAAAAGATGGTTACTTCTAACATTAAAAAGGTTGCCAGTTATTACTTTGATTGGGGGCTCCTCCTGCAAATTCGTTCATCTTTCACCTCTAGAGTGCAAGTTTTATCATCAAGGTCTAATATGGCTGCTAGAGGTATAGTCCTTATGTTCAAATTGGAGATAGCAGGATGGAGGATGAGATGATGAAGGGCATGGTATACCAAGGAGACTTATTTTTAGTTACATCTCATTGGTCACTGCTTCATCATATGGCCATGCCTACTAGTAAGGGAGCTGCAGAATATAACCATTCAACTAGGCAGCCATATACAGAGCTGAGAAAATGTTAAATTACAATTGAAGGATATTTTGCCATATTTTATTTCAGATGATAGAAACAAGTGAGACAAAATCATAAGAAGGCTAAAATATGGAGCCTTGAAAATGAGGGTGGCAGTAAAGCACTTGTAGAATTTATGAAGAAGAGTTATTTTATACATGTGTGTAAAATGTCAAAAGATGTGGATATATTCAATTGGGCATTAGTATTAATAGTCATCTAACATACGTTGAGTGTTTTCTATATGCTGGGTACTATGTCAAATACCTTGCATCTGTTGTATTATTTAATGGAGAGCCTGTGAGGTGGGTTTCTAAATGATCTATTACAGATGAGGAAATGGAGATTTTGATGAATTAAGAAAATTGATCAAGATTATGCAGCTTGTAAACAGTAGAGCCAAGTCTCAAAACCACGTTTGTCCAACTCCCCAACCCAACCACTTGCACTATGGTGCTTTTATTAGAGCCATCAAACGCAACACCAAAGAGGAGAGGCCGGGGCTCAGGAGAGAGGGCCAAAGTGGAGTGTGCTCAGATAGCCAGCCAGCTCTCGTGAGTGTCGGAACCACGACAGGAGAGGCTAACTGTCAGAGAGGAGGAAACTCAGGCAAAGGGAAGAGGCAGCACTCAATGCTGAGTCTCCAGGGGCTTTTTCTCAGGAGGAGGCACAGGGCATGACTCGGAAGAGCCAAGGCAGGGAGGGTTCAGAGAATATGAGGATAAAAGCTTTCTTGACAATGAAAGGAGCCAAATATGTTCGGAAAAAAGTGAATGACATGAGCAGTTCAGAGGTCATTTATTGATTATTTTAAAAGTGTTGAAAAAGTGGGCTATGGGAATGGGTGGAGGAAGGTCAGAAACAATAAATGAGCTAAAACATGTATGGTCATCCTATTATTAGTAATAGCTGTTCATAATAATTAATATTTATTAAAAGCTTACTCTATGCCAGGTACTGTTCCCAACGCTTATGTGTACTAATTTATATAACCACAACCCTATGAGGTAGCTACTCTTATTATTCCCAGTTTACAGATGAAAAAAATGAGGCAGTGAGAGGTTAAGTAATCCATCGAATGTTAAGTAATGTTAAGTAATCCATCGCATTTAAGTAGCAGTGTTGGGATTCAAGTCCAGTAGTCTGACTGCTGAGCTTATGGTTAGTAGTCTAGAAAAGTGAAAGGTCTTTTAAAAAAAGTAATGAATTGGTAAAAGTCCACAGAGATAGAAATGTTATGTGCATTTTTATAGAAAATGTTAAGGGTATGTAGTGATTATTAAAAAAAATAATTTATGACCATAGAATTTATCACATAAACTGGGGTGCTCTCGAGCATAAAAGGTGGGTGGGGCACTATTAGTAATTTTATTTTAGGACCATAGGCATAAAATGTAATTATTTTGGACAAACTAAGACATCAGCCTATTTATTTGCAGTTTTGAAATAGTCTCTCAACACAGTTGTGAGGTTAAAATGGCCTGATGTAATAATATTCTGTTATAGGAAGTTTGACAATACATGACAATACATGTGTTCAGTAACAGTTATGACTCCCTTCTCAGAAACAGAAATAGAGTATTTGTTAGGGGTGGGGATGATATGAAGGGCTTATTGTGGTATCTTTTTTAAAAAAATGAGCAACGCGAATGGCTGACACACTACTAAATGGAGCTCAGAGAGATTAAGAAACTGCTTTGGGTCACGTAGCTAATTAGTGGCAGAGGGTGGGGGATACCACACCAGAACCCTGTGACCTAAAGCTCATGTTCTCTCTACTCTATTGCAAACTCAATTAGTTTTACTTTTACATTGCTCTCTGTTTTATTCTTCTAATCAAGGTTAGGCAGCAAAAATGGCCTTTCTGACATCTGCCTTCCTTTTTCTAAAAAAACTATTTTGAAGAAAGATTACTTTTAATTTTTTTCTATGTCAATTTTGAAAGACAATATATTTAAAGTAATAATTTAAGAAAAATTTGAAATCTTGATGGGAAAATATATTGCATGTTTACTAGTAAGCTTATTGGGGGAATTGAAATGACACATTATGGACCTTAGCAAATGTCTCCAGAAAGAAAGAGGACATTGTATCTGTATTGCAAAACATTTTAGTAACTATGAGCTAGAACAATGATTTTTTTGTGTCTCAAATTCCTTTATGCCTACAGACTTCTCAATTGAATGTCATTAGAATGTCTATAACTTTTTTCACATAGTTTGAAGCCTCACCCATCTCCTACACAGTCACATGTTGATTTGGGGGAAAAAAAAAATATATATATATATATATATATATATATATCCATAGCGGACATGGTACAGTATGGGCAACATATTGGAATCTAGGACTTCCAGATTGCCAGCCTGCTCAGCATCCCTAATCGTTTCCAGGTAACCAGCTTTATTAATGTGAATACATATTTCCAAAAGACTGAGAAGTGATTGTTAAAATATTTCTACGAGGAGCACTCTAACTAGATTTCTGAATAAAATAGTACTGTGATATTCAAAACCAAAGACTCTTAAAGTGTTTTTGTTTAGAATTTGCTGGTAATCGAAATAGGCAGATTTGATGGGATTAGGTTGACTTTCCATGTAGATTTACCAATTAACAAAATCATAAGTGAGAATAGTTTTGTATATTGAGATATAAAATATAAAGGCAAAAAATAATACAAGTTAATAAGAGAAAAATAAATCACAATAGTACCAATTTTGAAGAAAAGTACTTTGGAGTATAAATTTAGTAACAGTATTTTTATGAAATTTAAAAATAATGATTATATAATTGGCATTTATTGGTTTTAAATCTATACTTAAGGCTAAATTTCTAGTTAATTTGGATAACTCAATATTATATCATATAGCTACAATAACAACTAATCATGTTTGAGAGAGAGATTAGCATATGGTAGGTATCATGTTGGAAATGTCCCATATATAATTTTATTTAATTATTACATAATCCCTATGAGTTAGATAATCTAGTTTCTTTTTTTTTTTTAAATTCATTTTTATTGTTAGACTTATTGGGGTGACATCTGTTAGCAAGGATTACATAGGTTTCAGGCATACAGTTCTACAGTGTGTGGTCAACTTGTTGTATAATAAGTTCACCACCTAGTATGAGTTCTCTCTCCATCACCTTATATTAAGCTTCCCCTCCCTCCTCTTCCACCCCCTCCCCTTTCTCCCTTCCCTGACACACTACTCCCCAAATAAACATTAAACTATTGGATAATCTAGTTTCTTTATGGAAATGAGGGAGCTGTTTTTCATGGAAAATGTTTAATAGTCTCTTTATTTTAATATGTGGGCAAATTTGATAAAAAGGTAGAGTGCTCCTTTCAGGGAAGGTAGTTGCTATTTCAGTTTCCCTTAAATGATCTACAAAATACCTTTGAATGAACTATTTTATTAACTTAAAAATGTTCTTTCTTATATCCAGTATGGTACTTCATCACACACTGTGCGGAGTAAATAAATAAAATGTTTTAACACCTCACCTTTGAAACAGTAGCCATTCTGACTTAGGAAGCTTTCTGTTGTCTAATGGGACTTAGTGAAGTGCTGGTGGGAGGTCACATGACAGTTGCAGCTCCTGACCCACCATTAACTAAGGTGAGTCGTAGGGAGAAGAGCTGTGTGTTTTTTCTTCTATTTCTTTATACTTAACATAGCACCTTTGTTTCTTACCTCTTATTTTCTCTAAGGTAAGCATCCACCATTAATTCATTCATTCAACAAGGGTCTATTTAGTATCTACTAAATGTTAAGCACTAGGGAGGCAGTGGTGATCCAAAAAAGCATCATTCATTCCTGTCTTCTTGGAAGACTCAACGGCAGCATTGTCTCAGGATACCTCTCATCCTACAGAAATACACTGGCATGTATAATAGAAGCCATCAATTAGTTTTTCCCGGGGTGAAAATTACTGTGTTAAACTTAAAATCAAAAGGAACAACGATCGCAGTGTAATTTGATTGACCTGCAACGCTTTGCCCACTCGGTTCTTTTAAAAAAATGCATATGCACCTTCATTCAAAAAACCCTTTCGTCTAAGTGGAGGACATGGAACAAATGATCTGTCTGTTAGCTTGCTATGCTATTGTTGGGTAATGCCTGCTTAATATGGTTTTTAGCAATTGTGGGCAAGTCACAGGGTTCATAAAAGATCATTGAGATGATGGCAGACAAGGGTTAAGATGGTTAAAATCTGCCTTTCTGTTTTGTTTCGGAGTGGACACATTAATGGGAGGAAAAGGAGGGAACTGAAGGCAAACATGGTAGTATTCTGATACTTGTATCAATTATAGATGTTCGTTAAACCTCATATATTTCATCTATTCTGAAAAGAAAGAGATAAATTAATATTTATCACATGCCTACTATGTGTCAGGCCATGCACTAGGGCATTATATATACCATCTCACTTAGTTTTCACATTTATCCTATGGGATTTGAATGCTTTTATTATCTTCATTTTATAGAAGGAGAAACTAAAGTTCATAAAATGTAAGTAACTTCCATAGTATCATCAGTTAATTATAGGGAGACTGATGATTTGAATCTGATTCTGACTCCAAATTTACTTGTTTTCGTTAGTTGAATTAATAGCTTGATGGTATAAAATGTTGGTTAGAGCTCACATGTTACTTCAGATGTTGTTGCAGATAAATACTGTTCACTTAATATAATTAAATACTTATAAATATATTGTCATTCAACAATATTTTTCTGTGTCTATGTTGTGAAATTCATATAGAAATTTATGTAGCTTTAATGTTGAGACTAGTGACAATATAATTGCATTTTTGGTAGTATCTCATTTCCATTTTAAAGTTATGTTGCAAAATAACCATACATTGCTTTTATAGCTAGAACAGATATAGACACAGTAAGAGAATCACAGGTATGAAAGGTAGAAAAGACAGAGTATGTAGTCACATTTTGAGAATCAGTGCTGGAGGCTCAGGACAAATGTTCATCAGAAGCCAGTTCTCCTGGGTAGGAGCCATGTTAGGAACAAAACCCTTGCTGGCCACTACATTGTAATATACCCTGCACTATCACCTTTCTTATTAATTTCTATAAATGAGTATTTCTAAGATTAGGCTGGCAGAAGCAGTCAGCAAATAAGAGTCAGCCTTTACCTGGTTCTATCCAGACAGATTTAAGTTCAAATCCAATTGCTGGTTAAGCAAATAATTTAATCTCCCTGAGTCTCATTTTTCTTACTTGCCTAATGGACATCATAATTCTTGTGCTGGCTTGTTGTTGAGAAATACGAGAGATGGTGACTATATTAAGTATCAAGAGCAGCATCACATAAAACTAATTAAATGGTTTTTATACATTATATGTCAGATACAGTCTGTTCTTGGGTTGAGTGAGTGAAGTGTGTGAGGTCGCCAGGGTCACAGGCCATGACTGCCAAGAGCGGGAGCAGCACCCTAGATCAAAGATGCTTTTCTCATTTGTCTTCACGCCCCTGGCCCCTCACACACCCTTTTGATGCCCAGGCATTCCGCATACTCCCAAAACATTTACAGCTTTGGCATTAGGTGTGGATTGCTCTTTTTATATGTGCCCTGTCTTCCAAGTATACAGTGATTAAATCACTCTTATTACTCTATGAATCCTGACACCATATGATTCTTGAAGACAGAAATACCTCTTGCTCTCTCTGAATCTTCCATACGATAACCATAAACGTACACAATCATTCATGTACTTAATAGACACTTATTGACCCCATACTATGTGATAGGCACTGACTTAGGTGCTGAGGGTACAGCAGGGAACAAAATAAAACATTTCCTATTGTCCTGGTGATTATGTTCCAACTGGGGAGCCAGATACTGAAGAGTTCCCTATCTAATCATGGAATTTTAATAGCAGCGAATGCTATGGAGAGTGTACAACAGGAGGTTGTATCTCACCCATGGAGTCAGGGAAGGAGTCTTCAGGTAATGACTTTATGAAATACATTTTGTGTCAGAAATTGTGTTACTTTCATGATGCAAATTAAAATGACTCACCATGAAATCTCTGAGTTTCTTAGAATTCAGCAGCTTAAAACGATTTAACTAGGGAGAGGGTTGTTGGAGAGCATCCCAGGCAGAGTAAGTAGCATGTCAACCATTCACATTGCTCACTTTTAAAAGACAGCACAAGCCCTTCGTATCATCCCCACCCCTAACTAATAATACTCCATTTCTGTTTCTGAGGAGGGAGCCATAACTGTTACTGAACACATGTATTGTCAAACTTCCTATGATAGAACGTTATTTCATGCCATTTTAACTTCACTATGGGCTGATTACGTCTTGGTTTGCCCCCAAATAGTTACATTTTATGCCTATTATCCTAAAGTAAAATTACTAACACTGTCCCTGTTCCCCTTTTCATAAGACCATCCAGTCTGTGTGATAAATTCTATAGTCATAAATAAATGGAGCTCAGAGAGGTCAAGAATCTCCTTCGGGTCACACAGCTAATTATTAGTAGAGGGTGGGGGATATTACACCAGCACTCTATGACCTAAAACCCATGTTCTCTCTACTGTATTACAGACACAATTAGTACATTGCTGTCTATTTTATTGTTCCAATCAAGGTTAGGCAGCCTAAGACAAAACTAACAAAAACTGGCTGACATTGGCCTTCAGTTCCTTCAGTTATTCTGCTAAGAGTCATGTATTATTTGTATTGAGTATAAATTTAAAGAAATGATGAATTAAACATTTTGTATATGTAAGTAAGCAGTAGACTATTTTTGATTATGATTGTCTTTACACTTATATTGAGCCTATTTTTTATATGTCACCCAAGTATGAAGAAGACCGTTTAAAATGCAATTGTGTCTGAAAGTCAGGATGTAACTCTAATGACAAAACATTGGTTATTGAGCTTTTCTATGACAACATACCCTGTGTGCAGGAGATGTTCATGACATGCCCTGGTGGGCAGAGCCTGAATGTGAAGAGCTTAGAGCTTTCTAAAATAATCAATTAAACTCTTCACTTTCGAACACAGATTTTATCATTATTAAAACTGTGTAATACAGGTAAAATACTTATTTGTAGTTCATGATGAAGCCTTTTTGAGGGCTTTCTTCATGTGAAAATATATCTAAAAACATAAAATAGGATGCTATTGTTTTCTCTTTTATTTTAAATAAAAAATCATATAAATTATATACCAGCAGTTACATCGGAAATCAATATTACTTTTTCATATTCCTTTATGAAATTATGATGCAAACTCTAAAATGCTAGAATTTGTTCACTTACAAATAAGATTTTATGTACTGTAGTCTGGGTCAGAATTTGCTTCTCTTATGATGTTTGTAGAAGTGATTCATTATGAAATCTGAGTATTTGTATTACAATATGCTTTATCCCCAGCTATTTGCCCCACACTGTATTAGAACCTCTTTGGGCATGTTTTGAGATCTTCTAGTCAATCCTTCATCCATTTTATTTAATTCACGTTCCTGTGCTGCTGAATATGCTGTTTGTGAACTGTTGGCACAGGTGGGTTTATATCAGTAGACCTGGTATATATGTCACCTTTTTTCTTTTTTTCTAATTCAGAGAACTTTTTCTGCTACTCATCTGTCTCACTGTGCTCTCTCCCAGCCCAGATCACGAATAGCATTTCATTTAGTAATTTTGTGGGAACTCTTTTTATTTTTGTTTTTGTTTGACCAAAATATCTTCATCAACTATCAACAAAATACATTCATCAACTATCACAGCAGAAAGAAGTTTCTATGATAGTGTACATTAGGCAAGTTAGGGGTTCATGACCAAATATTAATAAATGTGAGAGACTGTGGGCTTAACCAAACTTGAAATGACTCTTGACTGTGAGACTCCTCCAAAGGAGGATATGGGACATACCAATTCCTAAATTTATCTGACCACAGAAGCCCTTTATCACTATTCATCTTGCAAGGCTAGTATTTCAAAGAAGGCACATTGGGCAACACTGATATGTAGTCTTGTTTTATAAATTCATTGCCCCTGAGAAGTAAAGTGACTTACCCAAGACCTCACAGCTATTTGGTGAAATATCTGAGAAAACCTATTTTATCTGCTTCTGACCCAGATGATTGGCTATTGCATAGTTTTGAGCTTCCTGCCATGTCTTGCTATAGGTATTTGTGTGTAAGAGTTGCATGGAGGGAGCTGATTGCATTCACTCTCATCTTGCTATCTCCATCAGTCCCTATACCCTTGGTTCTTAGTAAGGACCTGTGAACCCCAGCAACAGTTGTTCCACTGGAACTGAGAAACTGGAGGGCTGATTCTGTTTTCTTCTGAACAGTCAATTCGAAGTGTACTGAAATTATCTTCTTCATTAGAAAAGTGTAAGAAATGTCCACAAATAAATAGATCACTGTCAGTCAAGAAGTTCAGTGAACAAATATTTATTGAGTGCTTATATGTGGGTCACATACTATTTTAGCTATTAGAAAAGTAGTAGTGATTAAAAAAAATGTCTGTGCTCTCAGGGAGTTTAAAATCCAATGACAAAATCAGGTAATAAACAAGAGTTAGAGGTTGGTAAGTGCTCTAGAAAAAAAATAACATGGGCTCAGGTGGGTAGAGAGTGCTGGCAAGGGGCAGTAATTAGGGCTGCAATTTTAAGTAGGGTGGTGAGGGATGTTTTACAGTTACTGTGAGGTTTGAGCAGAGGCCTGACTAAGTGAAGGAGCAATAGTAAGGTCGGGAAAACCATTCCGGGGAGTGGGATTAGCATTCTTTAGGAATGCATAAGAATCAGTGAGGCCAGAGCTGAGGAGGAGAGAGTAGTAGAGACAAGATCATTTTGGGCTGTTGGCTATTATAAGGATTTTGGCTTATCCTCTGAGTGACAAGGGAAGGTATCAGTAGGTATTGCATAAAGAAGTGACATGGCCTGGCATGTTGTAAGTAGCTCAGTCTTGCTACTGAGTGGAAAATAACTGTACGAAGTTGTGACAGATCAGGTTCCCAGGCAGTAGACACTGAGATGGAGATCAGTGTGCAGGAAGTTTATCCTCATGGATGTACTCTTAGGAACAACTGTGGGAGATGGGAAGGAAGGAAGATAAGGCAGAGGAAGAACTGGGCTGCCATGCTGTCTCAACGAAAGCCCAATTGACCTCACAAGGAGCTCTGAAATTGGGATTGACCCTTGCAGTTGTCGCCAGTTGGAAAGCGGGTGCCAGGCCTTTATATGGATGCATTGAGTAGCCACTGGGTGCAGGCTGCCTCTAAGAAGTGGTGGGAGGTGATTTTGGGCAAGGAGCTTTATTCAGCAGAGAGCACCTCTTGGAGAGGACAGACAATTTAGCACTGTCACAGCACCTCCAGCCTCTGGGGAACAGGCCTTTAGCCTGCAGGGAGATAGGGGTGATTTGTCAGAGCCTCCACTACAGGAAACAAAGTAGAAGCGGGGAGACTAGTTAGGAGGAAGTAATTCAGAAAGGAGATGACGGTAGGTTCTGCAACTAGGATGTTAAAATTAGAAGTAGTGAAATATGTTCACTTTCTGAATTTAGTTTGAAGGGAAAGCCAATAAGATATGCTGATTTATTGATGGGGGATAATGGGAAGCCAAGAAGAATCAATGTAAGCCCATGGTTTTGGCCTAAGCAAGGATAAGTAGGTGCAGCTATATGCTGAGGTGGAGAAAAATTGGGGGTGGGGGTTGGGAAACAGTTTCAGGAGACAGACAAATAATTCAGTTTCAGAGATATTAGGTTTCAGATGTCTATGAGATATACACATGAAGATGTTAGTTGGATATATGAGTATATTACACAGGCTGTGGAAGTAAATGTGAAGCTCATTGGTTTATACATGCTATTTAAACCTTTGAAACTGTATGAGATTATCCAAGAAGTTACTCCTGGGCTATTTCAAAGCTTCAGGGTCAGATGGCGCAAAGAAGAATGAGTGTCCAGGCGATAGGAAGAGAACCAAGAGGAACAAAGTGGTATGCCAGAAACCATGCTGAGAAAGTGATTCGGCATGGGGAGCATGACCATCAGACACTAATTTAATGGACACATGCTTCTTATCATTGTGTCTGTTCCCCTTTCAAATTCTACCGTGTCAGAGGCCTACTCATTCCTTTTGAATATATAATTACATCAAACAGTCTCACTTAGGTGCTCCAGTTTTCCAATACTTTGAAGCTTCTGGTTCATTTGGATTAAGGAGGGCTACTAACATTCTTTTAACCAGGATGATATATTCCAAAGAGAAGAGAATTCACAGCAGTAATAACAGGAGTAGCAGCAATCTGGATGAGGCCAATACAGAGGCCCAATATAGATGAGGCCAAACTCGGCTGTGATGGAATCTCATGCCTTTTTGATAAGATGCCAGAATTTACTTTAAGTATTATAGGTATACACTCAATTCTGAGTCTGTGAATTGGGATAGTCCTCACTGTGATCCCTGTAATCACCCCATTACCCTATAGACCAGGGATCCAAACTCCTGGTGATTCCCATCTTCACAGGAAAAAACACTACTCAGGGTTCAAACAGAGGAAATGGCCCAATATTGGTCCCTGGATACAGGAACTAAGAGTGCGAAAGAGAAGAGGGAAACGTCCCTGGGACTGGCCCGAGAGGCTTTCCCTGTGTAGCCTGTACTCAGCATATCACCTGGCACACTCCTGCACTTCAATCACCACCAGGGTAACTTGTGAAGACGTGTCATTCTGAGACTGTCAGCCGTGTTGAGAGTAGAGTCCATGTCTGTTTTATCTTGATGTCTCCCAGAGCTTAGAATAGTGCCTGGCACTCAACGGGTGTTTATTAAGATACATTAGTGGGATTTATTGTACCTTCTTTTATCAAGCACAGGGCGTAAAGAACAAGCACAGGGCGTAAAGAACAAGTAAATGGACACCTGAATAGCCTTGACAACTGGATATATTTAATCACTTACATGTTTTGGCAAACTTTTGATGACTAATCTATTTTTGTTTTCAAATTTGTTTCCCATGCCAAGAAGAGAGACTATTTGCTCTAAATTATTTATTTGAAAAGCAATATCTTAAGAGTCTTTTGGCTGGAAGACATTGCAGTCATTCAGTTTAGTAAGAAAGGTAAAGGATACCTTATTTCAGCCATCAATAATGTCAGATTTAAAAGAGAATTTTAGATTGTTTGTCTATTGTAAACTTTAACAAATGATTTTCTTTTGGAAAAAGGTTATTCAACACAGCAGTTTGTGTTCCCTAATGGAAGAGAGATCATTAAAAGTTTGTGTTTATAAAATGCTTCAGGGTCTTGGTTAGACTCTAGGCGACTTTTTTATCCATTGGAAAAGTGGTTGTATAAATAACATATTGCTCTTCATCATCCAAGATTGGGGCCTGTTTTATTTTTATTTTTCTTGAGCAGATGCCATAATTTTCTATTTAAATGAGGATGGTTTCTATAGAAATTGTCCTAAATACATGAGCTCTTTGAGGCTATATGTAGTTACTAACCAGATGGTTGATGCATGCTGTTATAATGCATGATTACATATTATGTATTTTTTAAAGTAAAAATTATGACTTATTTCAATATAATAGTTCATGACACTAACAATTATTAGTTAATAAAACAAGGCATAGAAAATGATTAGTGAAAAGTTGCCAGTAAGACCCAGAGCAAAATAGCAATATGGATTAATTTATTTGGTTTTCATGTTGTAAATAATTTAAGGAACAATTTGAATAGTGATAAAGTGGCTGGGTTGTGACTTTCCACTGGGGAGCCACACTCTAGAACTTAGAGATGGGTGGTCTCTAGGATTTATTAATATTAATACCCTTTGATGTTTGGATTTATATATACATATATTAGTAATTGGATATATGTATAAAAGATAATTATATATAGTAGAATATATGTGTGTAAATATGTATTCATACATATATTCTTTATTTCTACTTCCCACTGAATAAAATTAAAACATTGTAATTCAAGATCTTTGTTGATCAAGACTTAACCTGCTTTTCTAGTCTTATTTTCCTTTTTCTCATTTATGATATTTACCGAACTGAATAACAACAGTAGTAACAGGAGTAACATATATGAAATATTTGCTGGGTTAAGGCTTTACTGAATTTGTTATCCTCACAAGAACCCTGTGAAATAAGCAGGATTCTTATCCACACTTCACATGTGAGAGGGTGGAGTCTTCGGGAGGTTCAGTGATTTTCCCTGCAACGCACAGCCAGGGTACACTCCAGGGTCCCTGTGCCTGCTGCTTGCTTCAATTCTTTATAGATCCCTATCCCCTATCCTTCTAAGTGCAGCCAAATGCCACTTTCTCCTTGAATTGCTCCAGGTGGCAGTGATCTCGCTGTGCTCTAAGAAATTTCTCTAAGTCTTTGCTCCTCAAAGTGTCACGGAGCAGTAGCAGGGCGTCAAATGAGAACCTGACGGAAGTGCAGAATCTGAGGCCTCACTCTAAATGTCCTTAATCAGAAAGAGCATTTTAACAAGGTCTTCAGGTGGTTTACGTGCAGAGTTTGAGAACTTCAGCATGGGACTTTTTCTTTCTTCCTTTTTTCCTTCCTTCCTTCCCTCCTTCCTTCCTTCCCTCCTTTCTTCTCTCTCTCTCTCTCTTTCCCTCTCTCTTGCTTTGTATCTGTTACTTGTATACCTGTTCTATATTCTCAATTGGACTGTAAGTTCTTTGAGGGGAGGAGGGTATTATATTTTTTGAGCATATAAACTATACTTATAAAACATGTAGCATAGAAAAGGCATATAATTTATTTAGTGATACAACATAGCATTTATATTAAAAATTAGATAATTTTGTAGGGAAAAAATATGGTTATTTGGAATGGTTTTTCCCAGTGTGCTAAAGAAATCACTTTTGACAATTATTTTACTTGTAATCTTTCCACAAATTCAGGATTTTGATAACATTGAAAATGTTAAGAGGCACAGTCTAGATCCTTAAAATAAAACTTTTATTCATTCCTGTATCCTCTGGTCTATAACCAGCTCTGGGGATACAACATCTTTCATTGCCAAAATACAGATATAGATATTACAGATTTGAAGAAAAACCAATGCTTAGAAAAATAGAAATACTGAAAGCTCTGAAGACTCCAATTAATTTCATGTGTTAAGTTTTGAGGTTTGTTTGCCAGCACTCAGGACACTCACTGTCTTCTAGGAACCTTGGAGTGGAATTTTGTTTTGACAAATGTTTGACTCCAAGCTTTTTTGTAGCTAATTTGGTTAATAGCAAAATTTCAGTCATTGCAGATGCTCCTGTATTGTTGCTTGCTATTTATATGTCAAGAACCGATAAAGTTATTGATTTTTTGAAACGATTACTGTGTGCTTTCTCATTCTTCATTTGTACACACTGTTTGTATATATTTGTGCCTCTAAAGGTTCTCAATGAGTGTGACCAACTGATCACAGAGGCTGGCAGATGCTCAGGCCCTTCAATCAGCTTCTTTTCTTTTTTTTTTTCCCAATCAGCTTCTTGCTGCTGCCCAATCTGGCTTTTCTCTTCTTTTTGCAGAATGTATAATTGGAATACATGCATGAAAAGAAGGCCACCTATATGTGGTTTTTTTGTTTGTTTGTTTCTGGTTTTTTTTTTTTTTACTTCTGCTAGCTCCATGTCAGCGGTCAATAGGACCTCTCATGGAGTTCCACATCTAAAAATTGTCTAAAACATACAACTACTTTTTAAAGCCAACAAAATTCTTCCGTTGAGGGAGGATTCCACTTTACTTCTTTTTAGAATTAATTTTTTTCTGCCTGTGTGTGTGTGTGGTTTCAGCAAGAGGCTCCCTTCCCACCTCATCATTGGTTTGCTCACTCCCTTATGTGATGAATCAATGCTCCCAGAATAGGGGCTTCTGAGTGACTGCGGGAACTTTTACTTCCAAATGAGCTCGTGCACCTTGACAGGGAGCGTTCAGACCACACCTCAGGTAAAAGGAAGCCTTTCCTTAATGCTTTCAAGGACTTTTAAAGGCTGTGCACTGTGCTGTTTGCTGCAAGAGGGCATGAGAGAACGGCCCGTGTGTAGGTAAATGTGACTGTGTGTTAAAGTGACGTGTTTATCTACAGTTACTGTAAAGGGAGAACTGCTTACTGGGCAACCATAGGAAATGCTCAGGACTGGCCATGGTGTAGTCTTTATGTGAAGACGCCCTGTAACGTCTCTTCTCAGCAGGCAATTTAGTGGCCATCTGTGAGTGTGGGTGTCAACATCGGAAGAAGAGAACGTAGAGGGAAATAGAAGAGAGGAAGGCATTGCAGCCTGACACCCAGCAAAGGAGCGGCTAGCCTGTATGGCATGGGGGAAACAACTTCTTAAATTATTAGTGGGCTGTCTAGTGAGAAGGTGACAGTCTCAGAGATTTCGAGTGCTTGAAACCATATTTAGGAAAAGATATTAATCTTTTCAGCACTAATTTCTATTATTAAAGTGGTTTCACAAGGATCGGAACTAAGATGTGATTTTAAACGGCATTGACAAGTGAAGGTGTTAATTGTCATTTAACAAGTGCAGTGATATTAACATGCATCTGTTTCTGCTTTGTGTGGAAAATGAATTTTCATCACCATAGCAATTCATTTCTGGGCTCCAATGTAACCTGGCCATAGAGTGCAGTAAATAGCATATTTTTTTCTTCCTTGAAGAAGGGCTTCAGCAGTCTACTGGCTAACATGTTGCTCTTCATCTAAATGTTGCATAGTGTAGTTGGTGTTATTTCAAATCTTTTTCAGCTGAAATCCTGTATAAAAATTTCTGTACATTCTTGGTAAGATAAGAGGATGCTAGGTAAAGGCAGAGCAAAAAGCCCCATGCTAACATTGTACTGCCAGCTTAAAAGCTGAAAAGGAATACTGAACCATTGCCTTTCTTTGTGGTTTATTTTCTGAGGCAATGGTTTATTTATGTGTGTGGACAGGAATTTATCCCTGATCTTGTTCTCGAACAGTGACCTGGGGAGATCAGTGAGTCTTTAGTCCTATTAGAGTTTCCATTTTTCTGTTATTCTTGAATGACATCATGTATTGATTCAAATAAAATAAAAATCATTCTTCTACACTGGTGAAGCAATTTTATGTAGGATATGGATGTTTCAATAGAAAAATATAGCAATAAAGTGGAAAGAAAGAATTTTACTCCTTTTCAGTTGCTTTTATTGTCAGCATGTGTCATTGTCAGTTATGTTCAGAAATTCCTTTGAGGGCATTGTTATAAAAGCACACCTTATTTATTGAAACATCAATTTTTATTCACATTAGTGGAGATCTATTCGTATTTCACAGAGATTTAAGTAGCATTAAATTATATCAGTTGTGCATGGCTTTTGGATAAGTACATTTTCATCATGGCATATGCTTTTGAAGGCAAAGCCACTTACAGTTAGTAATGGTTATGTGTATTTGATAATGACAGCATGATTATACTAAAGTTTTTGATACAATAATATTTCACTTTCACGTCTTAGATGGAAACTAAGACAGACCTATAGTCATCATGTGGGGAGAGGAGGGCAGTCCTACAGAATCTGGGATGATGTCACAATGTCACCTATTATTTGGACCCTGAAGGACTATCTTTATTTCTTACCCAAATGAAAGTCTATGATGAATTATCTGAACTATTCTTAGTGATTGCCTTGCTAAAACCACTCTCCATCCATCATGATATTGATGAGATTAGTCAGGTAAAGAAGTGTTCCTAGAAAATAATTCATCTAGAAAGTGTGTTGTGTTATGTATTGCCTAGTGGGATTTCCAGATCTCACAAAGGACCTAATGTTCCTTCCTTCCTGCAAAAGAAAGCATTGATTTATTATTTTCTGATTTTAAGCTGAATCTGGGAATTGTGACATGACTGATATCAGGGAATAATGACAAATACTTTTAAAGGCAGAAAAGAATATTTAGAGAAAATTGGCACAGAAAGATTTGTCTGTGTATTTTATACTCCCAAGGAAATATGCATTGTTTTTATTTGTTTGTTTGTTTTTGTTTGTTTGCTTGCTTTTTTTTTGGTATGTGGGTAGCTCCCTGACCGGGAATCGAACCCAGGCTGCAGCGCTGACAGCACCCGCACTGAAGCCTTAAGCCACTACACCATCAGGGAACTTCTTGCATTGTTTTTATAAGGCATAGATGTTTTAGTTTTTTAGTTACCAGAAAGATATACCCTATAAATAAGTGGTCCAGAGTTAGTTCATTAGTCCTATCACTTGGGTAAAATCGCCTATAAGGAAATCCAGTTCCTTTTTTTTGATTTCATGATTACAACAAAATATTTGTTTAATAATGTGGTATCCCAGGTAGCCTGTTCCAGGTCCTCCCTGACCCCAGGCTCACACTGAGCCATGGCGCCATCAGTCATTCTCTACAGCCCAGTCTTGCTGTTACCCAGAGTGGCTTTTGTTTTCATCAGGATGGCTTTGATGCCATTCTTGTTACAATTCCCTGACCTTCACCATCTCAGTGTCCTTTCTGCATTTCTATCTCGGATACTAAGTTTCAAGGTGAAAGCCCAGACCTAGAATCACTGTACTTCTAAATCTTAAATTCTCACAACCACACGATGAGCCCAAGCCTTTCCCCCAACGCTCAGCATGCTGTCATATCTGAGGTCCCCTGTCTTTACCTTTCTAAACTGAACCTATTCACAGTTGAACATTTGGTCTACTCTCATCAGTACTCTCAATTTTCTTATACTCACAACATCCTTCTGCTAAAATCACCTCCAAACATCAATTCTGTAATGCTACAATTCACTTTCTCTGTTCCTTTGATAAGCAGTTGAGTATCCCTGGAGAGAATATCAAAAAAGCTGAGCAAATTGCTTCACTACAAATTCAGAGGTTTACATTTGGGCTGTGCCCTTGTATATTTTGTCAATCCTTTTATTTGTTTATGGTCAGTCCTCTTTCCTATTGCTGTCAATGATGATCCAGTTTTTTCAATTATCTTTTAAATTTATATCACCTTCTTCCTTCACTGCTGGATCACTCAGTGGTAGAGTCTGGAGGACTCAACCTTGAACCTTTCTTCCTTTTCCTATTTGTGCTTACTTCCTTGGTGATCTCATCTAGTCTTGCAGTTTTAAATACCATGTATAGGTTAACAACCTTCATAATTTTACCTCCAGCACAAACTTTGCTCTAAACTTGACTCCCTTGTCCATATTTTTACTTGGATGTGTATTTGGCATATCAAATTTAATCTTTATTCTCAAACCAGCTTCACCTGTTGTTTTATCCATTTCAGTAAATAATAACTCATTTAAAAAATTTATTGAGGTAAAAAATTTTATACTTATCTTCACTCTTGTCTGTCTTTTATATCCCACATTTAATTTTCCAGCAAATTGTAAGTTTTTCCTTTTAAAATATAGCCAGAATCTCAACACTTCTGATCACTATTACTGTAGCAATCCAAGTTCAACCTATATTTTCTCTCTCATGGGTTATTGCAGTAGCCTTATAGCCAGTCTTTGTAGCTTATAACTGTTGAAAATATTATATATTTTACATATATAGTTTTTAAAATTTGTTTTTGTTTTTTACTGCTCTATTCACTAGAATGTAAATTCCATTAGGGCAGAGATTTTTGTTCACTATTATATCATCAACCTCTATAAAACTAGCGCCTATTTAATAAGACCTTGTAGAATAAATAAAAGTAAGTATAAGGTAAAGTGTTCAAGTAATGGTTGGTTTTAGTAGGAGCAGCATAGTGGCAGGACTGAAGGCCACATAATAAGACTAGATGATTGAGTAGATATGGGGATGGAGACCTTAGAAATTCATTTCCAATTGTTTCAGTTATCTCAGTGAAGTGAGAAACAAAGTCATCAGCTCAGAATGAGACTAGGGAAGAAGATGTTGGGGGTTTGAAGAAGAAGGAAAAGATGTGAGCTCTCTAGGTCCGTGGAAGAGTGAATGGGTTATGGGAACATAGTAGTATGGTTTAGAGTAGGATTGAAGAGCCTGCTTGAGGCTCTGAGTCATGAACTGGAAGGAAAACCAGTAAGCATGGTCATGTGATTTTTCCCAACCACATTTACCTCTGTGGTGCAGGAGTAGAGTAGGTAGGGGGTTAGATTTAGTGAGGACTGGGATTTACCCAAATGGGGATGATGATGTGAGAGAGTATAAGACAGTTGAGGTGTATGCATGGGAATAATTGTGGTAAATGCAGTTGTGTGGTAAACACAGCTGGTTAAAAGAAAAAGGAGTATGGGAAAATAATGTTGGAAGGATCAGTAGATTTTCATTCTGATGGGGTCCAAGGAATGCTGGAGTTGGAAAGCTAGAGAGAGTGGTATAGAAAGAAAAGAAGTGGTGGTCAGAGTGTAAACAAAATGAAATTGCCTAGAACCTATGTAATTCTTGCTAACAAATGTCACCCCAATAAGTCTAACAACAACAACAAAAAAGACATTTAAAAAATGAAATTATGGAGGGCCTGCAGTTAGGCTGGGGATGTGAGAGGCAAGGAAGAGTAGAGGTCAAACAGCACAATATTAGACAAATTATCCATGGAATATAATATTGGGTGTTATAAAAAACATAGTGTTAGAGAAGGGATATCCATTTTTTTGGCTTCCCTGGGCCACATTGGAAGAAGAAGAATGGTCTTGGACCACACATAAAATACACTAACACTAATGATAAGTGATGAGCTTAAAAAAAAAAGTTGCAACGAAAACCCTCATAATGTTTTTAAAAAGCTGAAAAGCTTGTGTTAGACTTAGAAGGAGTGGTATTGAGCCAAAAACTTAATCCTCAGACTACAAAGGCTTTGGTTTGGGTGTGGACAGATGACTGTGACAAGTAGAGAAAGTGAATGGTATAGATTGATGTCATGAGACTCAAAGCTGGATGTTTTTAGGTCAGAGTAAAAAGAATGGTCTGAAAGCAGTAAAAAGGGTCATGGAGGACACCTATTCCACTCCCAGAAGCAGAGTGAGGGAGAACAGCTACTACTGAGAGAGCTTCTTGGAAAGAAGTGTTCTTTAGTGAGAACTGTGGTTTAGCCACAGCTTGAATATTTAGAGAAGAGGTTAATAAGGATATGGAGGATTTTGTGATAGTTGGCTGAATTCTGGACAGTGTATAGTGGAGAGGTTTCAAGAGTTGGAGAAGGGTACAAGTTGGGGGACCCCCCCCCCCAAGAAAAACTAGGGGTGTGCATAGCATACAGGAATTGAGGGATGATTCATTGAACTTGCCAAACTGCTGCTGTATTGTCATCCGCTACAACAGGATTTTCCTGGGATTGTACGCATTTTCTAATAAATGGTATCATAAAAAAAAAATGAATCTCATGTAGTGTGACTATTTTTATAGCAGTTTTCTTTGGCAACCATACACACAATCACAGGACAATAGGCAATTTATCAACATAAATGAGGTAAATATCATGGTGTATAGAGAATAAAGTCAAGATAAACCTTTGACAAGAATGGAAGTCTAATTTATTACATGTCTCATAGGTCTCTTCTGGTGATGCTGAAGTCAAACCTCTGATCTTCACATTTGTCCCCACTGTCAGAAGACTGCCAACCCACCCTCAGTTTGTTGACACCTCTAAATTTCTTGTTAAAATTCCTGAGGAATCAAGGGATAAAAATCCAGAAACTGTAAATAGGGTAGGATTATTTTTATTCTTTTTTTGTATCAAGCAGTTAACGTTAAGTTATCCATAATAACTTGGAAATTTGTATGAATGTTTACATTTCCTCTGCTTAAAGTGAAATGACTGAAATCTAAGGTTGACTAAAACTATGATTATGTAACAGAAACTTAAATGCTGTCAAATCTCAGTTTCTCTCTAATACGTGATTCTCAACCCTTTTGAGTTGGCATCCTACTGTTTGCTATTCGAACAACACATTCTGCCTCCTGGTACCTCCCCTTCTCTTAAATGCATATTAAAATAATAACAAAATTAAAAAGATTTAAATGTGTTTTGTAAGAAAACACAAGACAAAACAGTGAGGTGTTACTATTTCACATGTAATAAATGAGGAATAGTAAAACACCTAATACCTAATGTTTGCATGACTGTGGAGATATTTACATGCTCACAATTTGCTGCTAGTTTTGTGAATTTGTACCATTTTGTGAAAAAACCTTATTCACAGTCATAAAACTGTTCATGACCTTTCAATAATCTAATTCTTGAGCATGTATCCCAAGGAAATAGTACATAAGAAAAAAAATGTTATGTAGGAAAATAACCATGGAAAAATAAAAACAGCCTAATATCTAAAAATCAGAGAAAAGTTAAGAATATGATAGTATATATCACCTTGATATAGTTTTAATTATACTGATTATGTAATTCCATGGAAAATATTAACCTTATAATGTTGTGATAAAATAGGTTATAACATTGTATTTATACCCTGATTTTACCTATCTAAAATGAGACCAATGCTGGAATTAAAACAAAAGAACAAAAACATGAAAATGACTTGTATTAGAATAATGACATAGGGAAAAAACAAAAAAACAAAACAAAAGAAAAAATTCTTTAAACTGTATTTTAATACTGTTTCAGTATAACTAAAATGTTACTGAGGGGACTTTATGCTATTCTTGAGCCAATGAGAAGGTGATAAAATAATCTAATTTACCTTGTCTGTATGAAAACATCTTATCTCGTAAGTACATAGTAATATAGCTGTGATTCTGGGGTTTTCAATGTTCTTATTGCAAGGATAATTGGGGCCCAATTATTTTGCAGTAATCCTGAGTACTATATAAGGTACTTCTGGGAAGTTTCTCCCTAACAGTACTCAGCTACACATATTTATAAGGCCTCTGAGTATCTGAGACTGTAAATGTATGAACCACTTTTGGTTGCAAATCTCCAAAGCTTTCTACAATGATGATATTGATCTACTGATTGCAATGATACACAACATTTTTAAAAGATAAAAGATTGTTCTTGCTGTTTTTAAAAACAGTTCAATATTATAATAGCACAGGGTAACTAATTGTTCATTCTTTATATATTTAACAACTGTTTACTGCACACATGCTATGTGCTTGGTCCTGTAGATTTTGAGTAAATAAAGTAAACTCATATTAACATTTGTTATTGCAAAGGCAGACAATGAAGAAGTGAAAAGTATATTAAAAAATCTAAGGCGGTGAGAAATGGTTTAAAAATACATCAGAGTAAAGGAACAGAAAATGATGGACTGTGGGGGAAGGGAGTTATTTTAGATCCTTAATAATGTTTCAAACCTAGTTCAATTTTTGCCATCTAGTAGGAGCTATAAAGTGACCTGCCATTGGTGCTACTTGTTCTGAGCTTGGAAGTGCTTGGGAGAAGCTATTCTGTAAACTGAGGTTGGCCTCTATTGTTGTGGAGCTTGGGACCCTTTGTTGGGTACCATGATGTGAGCTAAGTCCCGCTGCCACTTGATTCAGGTTTGTGGTCACGTGATTGAGGTTACATTCCAAGCCCAGATTGGTTACGCCAGGCATGGGGCTACCTGATGGAGGTTACAATGCAAATTGAGACTGGTCGCCAATTGTGGTAGGCTTCAGGGAGGTTGTCAAGAGGCACAGACAGGAACAACACCACAGCCAGCTGCTGCTTGTTTGGTGTCTGTGGACCTCTAGGAGATTTTAGGAAAGTCAGCGGAGTGAGATGAGGAAGGCTGCTTGTGCAGAGAAGCTGCTGGAAGAGGTTTGCTAGGGGGCATGAGTTGGGTAGGGCAGAATATTAGGAAATCACTGGGACAGGTCTAATGGTATTAGCCAGGTTAGTGAGAAGCTCAGATTTGCCTCTGACCTGTGGTGGGTCAGTTGGGTCGGAGGAGGGATCAACAGAGGAACAACGGCACCTCCCAGCACTTTCATCGTTGGGGAGAGCTGTGCTGACTTCAATCCTGGCCCTGAAGTTAGTCAATTTAGTGCCTCCGCATATGTCCCTGGCACTTTTAAAGCTGCTGCCTCTGTGCCAGAGGCCAGAGCAAGTGAGTTTGTGAGTGAGTGAATCTGTGTGTGGTTCCTTTAAGACTTGAGTCACCTATTTCTCCAGCAGCCTTCCAACTTACTTGGGTGTAAATCCCGGGAATTATACAGTGGAGTATTATGGGGACTCCTGTTCCCAGCAATGGAACTCTGGGCTGGGGAGACAGGGAAGGACTGGGACCCTTTGCTTTTTAGGGGGCACCTCTGCAGCTGAGAATTACCTCCCTATTCTTATTCCCCATACCCTGGGTATGGGATCTTCCCTTCTATGTCTCTTCCTCTCCTATCATATATCCTTAGTTATAGTAATTTATATCTTTATAACCTCAGTTTTAGTACTCTATATCTTTATATCCTTAATTATAGTTGATAGAGACGAGCCGAAACTCTGGGTAGCAGTAACAAGCTTTATTGGGAAACCTGCTGGGCTGCCTTGCAATGGGAGAGCAGTAGCTACGACCGTTGGGAGTGAAGTTATATAGGGGGGTTGCTAGGCAAAATGCAGAGGGAGGAATAGGTTGTTTGGCAAAATGTAGAGGGGAGTATAGGTAGTCACTACTGATTGGTCAAGGTTAGGTTTCTATGTACTGGGCTAAGGTAAGGGCTAGGGCAAGTTTCAGTCTCCTGAACCAAGTTATTGTTTCTCGGGCTAAGTTGTCAGTTTCCTGGGCTACGCTGAGTTACAGTAGGGTAAGGGAGGAGAAGGAGAAGATGGTGGAGTAGGAGCCATTTTATACTGAATCCATCAATAGTACTTTAGTTCAACTAGTCTTCAGATGGTTCTCAATGATGATTGTTTTATAATTGAATTCTAATTTTGATAATGGTCGTGGGAGGAGAGAACATAGTATTTACCCACTCCACCATCTTCACTGGATGTCATCTTGAAATAATTTTAGTTTTAACAAAAAGTTGCATAGACAATAACAGTAACCATTGTATGGTTATCAAAACCAAGAAAATTATCATTGGCTCTTTTAAAAACAATCTTAGCATTCTTAGCATGCACAGCTGCTATCATTTTAGAAAAAAAGCCTTACTTCTGGTCTTGTAACCCTTCTATGTATTCATAGAATGTTGGATGGGAAAAGATTTAGAATTACAAATCTGAAATACAATAACAGCAAATAACACTTTGTACTAAAAACATGTATAATTTGGGGGGGTCCCATTAATGAGTTCTTCCCAAGTAGCTTAGATTATTTTATCTGAATATTTGTGCATTTTGTTTCAATTTTAGTTTTTCCTCTCAGGCTTTTGGGTCTATTTGTATTATTTTAGAACCTTTCAATGGGAGTTTCTTTCTTCCCTGACTTATACAGGATATAACATCTTCCTTGAGCATTGATTAAATACTTGACTAATCCCAGTTGTTTCATAAATGTCTTCATGGAAAATGTGGTGCTCTCCCTCTCTTTTTATAAAGTTCTATTTATTTGAAAGCAGGTTTGTTGGTTGACATTGATTCTGAGCCCTACATTATTTGGGTTTGGACCAGGATGAACAGGTGGGCTACTAAAAAGTAAACCGTTAGCTTCAACACAATCTCTCCTAAGCCAACCTGATTTTTAAATGTATTTTTAAACTTTCTTGTCCTTAGAGACTATAGGCAGGTTCAGGTTTGAAGTATATATGCAAAAAAGGAAGCACTTATCAAACCAATGTTAATGCTTTTATGTCTCTACATTTATTGCAGTCTAATTTCAATGAATACTTGACCTTGAGTGCTGGGAGCCAACAGGAGAGAGACAGAGGAGCATTGGCTTATTCTTCAGAGGTCAGTGAAAATAGTTCACAAAGAAGGGGATTTATAGCTAACAAGCCGCAAGGAATGCAGCAAAGTGACGTCTTCAAAGCTGAATATGTCTTTATTGTGGACTCAGAAGGGGAAGATGAAGCTACAAGTAGAAAAGGTGAACAAAGCCCATCAGGAGGAATGGGAATGACAGCTACTCGGCCCAAGTCTTTAGCAATCTCCCCCAGTCTGGTCTCTGATGTGGTGCGTCCCAAAATGCGGGTGGCAAACCTCCAGGCCTCATCATGTCCTGCAGTGCCTCATGGGAAAGATCCTCAGCAAAAGCATGGACAGGTAGGTATTTCTTCTTGTTATAAGGAAAAAAGTATTGTTTATATACCCTTGTTCAAGGCTATCTGCAAAGGCCTTCCTGTTCAAGGCATAAAAAAGTTTCTTAAAGAAAAGTATATTAAAAAAACAAATCTTAAGCTCATAGGTCACCAAAGCATAAATATAAATAATAAATTCATAAGACAAAAAGAATTTTACAATTATACTGTGAGTTGACTGAAGAGAAAAATGTAAATTATTTAGCTAGAGCGGATTTCAGGTAATATTACCTCTTCCTTTTGAACAGTTCTTGGGAAGTTAATAATGGGAGTTTCTTAGGAGAGAGTGCTTGGTGAGATGTGTGTATCAAGAAGCATATTGTGAATACAAGAAACATTCAGTTAGAAGAGATCAATTAGATTTTAGATTAAGGAACATTGATTGTAAACTAGTAAAAGAGGAGGAAAATGATACACTAGGAAATGAGAGTGTCTAAGTAGAATAATTCCCCCACTGTGTGTCTTAAGGAAAATATCTACTGAGGTCATAAAAGCCATCAGGGTGAGGCTCACCTCAATAAAATGGGGAGAAGATTCTACCCCAAAATTTAGCAGCAAGATTATATGGTTTCTTTAAGGTAGAGAGCCTTTGGTACAGTAGTGGAAGACCCTTGTCTATAATGGCAGAAAAGAAATGGCAAGGTAAGAAACATCAGGAGGGGTTTCAAAGGGAAAAAATAAAGGAAGATTTTACTATTGACTTGCTATTTATTGTAATAAAATCATAAGATGACTTTGACCATTTGTAGGGAAAATGTCAGGAATGTAGAGACTGGCTTTGGAATAAATAGTGGATTGGAGCTTTCCTTGCCAATGAATGTGGGTCAGTATCAAGATATCCTGTTTAGGTTCTACTAGACCAGGCATTTGAAAGCATCCCAAAGTAGTTGGGAGAACATTTCTATTGGTGAGTTAGCCTTTTGGTGCTACTAGGTCCTGTGCAAAACTGTAGAGTAAGCATCTTATTTTTGGTTCCACCCTATCATTATTTCTGCAGCCTACACTGACTTCCTGATGCTGTATTTATGTCTTTTTTGAGCATCCGGTATCCTCATACTGCATTTTGAGGGCAGAAGAGTCTCCCTGAGGTACCCTAACCCAGGTCCACTGGAGTAAAACATTAATTTTTTCTTGAAGTTTATTCTCAGCTAGTTATTAGAGATATTCTAATCATATAATTAAACATATTTTCAGTAAGTGGTGATAGGCTTAAATATTTTTTTCTTGTCTCAGGAAAAATGATGGAATAACCAATTTGGGTATGTGAGTGTTCTCAGTCAGTCGAGGGTGGTCTGATGTGGCCCCTTTGAAGAAGAACATGATGATACCAAATATAAGGAAAAATATTCTTAATAAAGCTGAATTTGCATTTTTTATTTATTCTTTCCCTCAATTGGTATATTTCTTGCTCTGAGTTTGCCATATATTTTGTTTTGATGTCACCAAATGTATAGAAGTCAAACTAGAGACAGACACACACTTTGGAATCTTTTTGCCAACACAGGTTAGTTAGGAGTTGGTTATAGTTCATATTATTAAAGCTCTGAATGAAAAGGCAACACTCAAACTAACTTATTAGTAGTGGCTGCAAATGATAATTACTACTAATGGAGGAATACTGGATCCTGAAATGTTTGGGAATAGCCATAATTCCTGTGTCTATCTCCTGTAATAATTCATTTGAGTAAAGACTAGATCATCATAAAATAAATAAATAATAAATAAATAAGATGAACTAAAATAAGGTGATTGTATCCACAAATTTAAAGAGAAATGACCAAATCACCAAAGAGGGGACTCTGAGAAGTTTAAAGTAGACAATAGTAGATGTTTAATGTAAAAAGTCTAAAGAATATCCCATGATTGGATTAGTTGAAGCCAAAAACATTAATTTTTCAATTGAAAATGTAGTTAGTTAAGTGGTTTTTCTGGCCTACCTGGTAAAAATGAATCCATGTATATAGAATTGTCTATAAATTAGCACTATTAGTCATAATAATTTGTTATTCCTAAAAAATTGTTTTTAGTTTTTAGTTTGGATTTTAATATTTTCATAACCTAACTTAGATGTTATTTTCTGTCTACACCTTACACCTCTTTTCTTCAGCTCATGATTATCACCAAAGTTCACACCAAACGTTTCCATTCCTGAACCCTTGACTGCTCTGTGTGTAATGCTGCTCTCTTCCCCAGACCCATGCCCATTTTGACCTAGGCTACTTGTTCTTCTAAGCTCAATTCAATTAGCACCTTTTCCTAGAGACATTCCCTTTGAAGGAGAGTTAGTTTTCTCCTTCATTTTTGTAATTTTCCTTATAGTTTTGTAACCTGTTTAGAAAATTTTCAATATAATTTCTTTTGAGTTGGTTATAATTGATTTATTTTTTTTCTTCACCAGACTGAGAATAACTTGGAAGTCAAAGTCTGTTTTCTGTTCATTTCTATATCCATAGCATTTACTACAATGTCTTAAACTTGGGTGAGTTTCAGTAAGGTATAGTAAAAGAAGAAATAGTTAATAGTTTACAACTTGAAATCTTTTCTCAGATATTGACTCCTTCATGAAGTCTGCTTTGATTCTTTCAGTGAAAGCCAACTTTCCTTCAATATGATTCTGATAGCCTTTCCCCCACTTAACATCTTTTATAACAATCATCCTATTTAACATAAATACATTTTTATAAAACATTTCTTTCCCTATAGTGGTTACTATATTGTCTTAAACATGGTCAACATAAATATTGAATTGAGTGCATTTATGTCCCAAATACTTTTGTTGAAGTGGCATGTTTAAAAGCACATTATATTTTTAAAAAATCACTAAAGGATTTTAATTTTAAGGTGTAAGTCAAAAGAAAAAATTGCTATTAATATATAGTCAGTTGAATCAAAATCCTTTCAAATAAGATTCAGAAAAAAAGCAATGTTTTTGAATGTTGTAAAAATATGAGAATTGTCTTAGCTAGGGACAGTATTAGAGTTAAAAGAGGTAAATATATTCATACAAACACAGAATGATTTATCTGAATGACCTGTGATAAAGCCTGGAGTTAAGGCAATGCTAGTTGGAATAAATAAAAGATGGATTTACAGGGTAAAGTAGTTAACTGCATTCATTTATTGACAGTATCTGGGGAATATCAACAAAGCATAAAATTTGTAACCAAGGAAAATAGATGAATGCTGGATTAATTGAGGAAAGAGTAGCAGGTCTTGGGAAGTGATAGGAAGAGGTAAAAGAGCTGATGATGAGTTTGAGATACCTTGGTGGCATAGCAATGATGATGTTGAGAAAGAAGGTGGAAGTATGAATCCAGCACACAGAAGGGAAATGGGAGCCTAGAGATGTTTGCTACATAAATTGAAGCAATGAGAATGGAGATATTTACTCACAGAAAGAGTGTAGAACAGGTAGACATAAAATGCAAGCCAGGGAACAGTAAAATCTAAATAGCCTGTTTAAAGAAGAGAGGGCAATGAAGAGACTGAGAGGGGATCAAATAAGTTGGAAAGAGGGGTTTCATGCAATGAAACCTAAAGAGGTCTTTAACAAAAAGAATATTCTATAAACAAGGTCAAATAACTGAAATAATATAATATTTAATTTAATTAACTAATTTTTTAAAGGTAGCTCAGTATTTTTTTTAATAGAACTAAAATGAATCTGGTATCATATCAATTTGGAAATACAAAATAATAACCAATGACTTATAGAATATAATAATAATAATAAATAACTTTCTGACACTATGGCATATTTTGAACACTGACCTAGAGTTATCAAATATGAAGCACACTAGTTCTCTTCTTCTTATGCTGACAAACCCTCTGGGGAATGAAACCTTCCTTTCTAATTCTGTACTTTGGTATTTTCTAGCTGTCTGGCCAGATTTTTTTTACTGTACACTAGCAAGTAAATCTGCCAAGTGGGACAGCCAGTTAGCAGATGCTGCTGCTTGAATAGCGAAGAAGGGCAAGTTGAGAGATTTAAGAGGCCCTCTATAAGGCAGGAAGGGGAACCTGTCTCCTCCGTGAGTATTAGTAGGACCAGGAGATGTATAGGGATGAGGCCAGGGGTGTGGGTTCTGCCCTGGCTACTGTCTCAATGTAGCATATGGGAGGCTTTCCACTGTCACAGGTCAGCCCTTAGAGTCTTGCCCCCCAGATTACCTGCTTGAAGCCACACCTCCTCTATGTTCTCTCCTATTCTGGAAAAGGTGAGGTGAAGCTATCTAGCATCTGACTAGCTCTGCTCCAGAAGTGCTGCCTGGTGCCTTCTGTTAAACTATTATATAACATTATTTATTAAAACAATGTAAAATTTAATATAAATATTATGAATATAATACAAGGAAAAATTAAATATAAAACAAAGTCAAATAGAACAGGTCCCTCAAAGTCCATTAAATCTGAAAATTAGGAGATCATTTGTTGACTTTCATGAGAACAGTGTGAGTAGGTTGATAGGGGCAGAAGTCAAATTGAGAACTGGATAGGTGGTGCAGAAAGGGAGGTCCTGCGTTAGAGGGATGGTATGGGGAAAACAGTGAGGCAGGGAACGTAGTCCATGATCCTCTGGGTAGTTAACTTGTAATCATAAACATTAGTGTATTCATTTGTGAAATAGGGTGATGATAACTTTCCTTGTGAAGAGTAAATTAGAGTATATATACACACACACAAACTGCCACAACAATTCCTGGCCCATGGTAGGTTCTCAACAAATGATTTACTGTATTTAAGAAGTCTGAGGTGGCAGCATGTTGTTGGGTTCAGGGTGAAGATCATGTGAGGAGGGAGAGGTTTCATACACTGGTGCAAATGTAGCTGGGATGTAAGAACTTAGGAGAGGGCATAGAAAATAAGGTCAGAATTGGCTGGAGTCAAATAAAAGAGGTTCTCATATAAAATTAAGGAAATTTGGACGTTAGCTCACATAACTACCTAGATATCATGAACTCATGGAAAAGGAATTACAACAAATTATTTGGACAGAGCATTAGACATAGAAACATGTCTTATATACCTGGACTTCAATTTTATAATGAAATATCCTATTCATTCCAGCACATTGTATTGGAATAGTCTTTATATGACTCTCCCACTCCAGTATATCGGTAAGCTTCATCATGACAAAAAATTCTTCTTGCTTTCCAGTCCCTATCCTGTAATACAATGCTTGGGACATTGTAGGTACTTAGAAAATATCTGATGAGTGAATGAGTAAATAAATGCTCCTCCTTTTCATATGACCCTGTGATATAAGAGAGGAATAGACATCATTATTTGAATGTAATGAGCACCCTCAGTGGACTGAAAACTGTAGCAGAATATGTAAGAGGGCCTAGAATACAACAATGCATAAAAAAGATTATACATCACACATCAGGATCAAGTGGGATCCATCCCAGGAGCACAAGGATGGTTCAACATACAAAAATAAATCAGTGTGATATACCACATAAACAAAATAAAAGATAAAGACCATATGGTCATATCAATTGATGCAGAAAAAGCATTTGACAAAATACAACATCAATTTATGATGAAAACACTGAATAAAATAGGCATAGAAGGAGAGTATCTGAACATAGTAAAGGCCACATATGACAAACCCTTGGCTAACATCATACTGACTGGGGAAAAGCTGAAGCCTATTCCCCTAAACTCAGGAACAAGACAGGGATGCCCCCTGTCACCACTGCTATTCAATATAGTACTGGAAGTTCTAGCCAGAGCAATCAGGCAAGAAAAAGGAATAAAAGGTATCCAAATTGGGAGAGAAGAGATCAAATTGTCACTATTTGCAGATGACATAACCTTTTATGTAGAAAATTCCAGAGACTCCACCAGGAAACCATTAGAAACAATAAATGAATACAGTAAAGTCACCGGATACAAAATCAACGTACAAAAATCAACAGCATTCCTGTGTACAAACAACAGATCTTCAGAAAAAGAAATGAGGGAGTTAGTTCCTTTTTCTGTCACAACAAAAAGAATGCAATACCTGGGGAATAAGTTAACAAAGAATGTGACAGACTTAATACACAGAAAACTATAAGACACCTTTGAAAGAAATTGCGGCAGACACAAAGAATGGAAAAATATTCCCTGTACATGGATAGGAAGACTTAACATTGTTAAAAATGGCCATTTGGCCCAAAGCAATCTACAGATTTAATGCAATGCCTATCAAAATCCCACAATCATACTTTCACGAAATAGATAAAAGAATGATCAGATTTATATGGAACCATAAAAGACCATGAATTGCCAAAGCAATACTACATAAAAAGAATAAGGCTGGTGGTATTACACTCACGACTTCAATTTATATTATAAAGCATCAATAATCAAAATAGCTTGGTATTGGCAGAAAAACAGAAACATAGACCAATGGAACAGAACTGAAAACCCAGAAATCACAAATTTATGGACAAAAAATTTTTGATAAAGGAGCCAAAAATATGCAATGGTGAAAAGACAGCCTCTTCAGTAGGTGGTGCTGGGAAAGCTGGAAAAAGATATGCAAAAGAATGAATCTGAGCTGTGAACTCTCACCATATACAAAAATTAACTCAAAATAGAAGAAAGAACTTCATATTAGAACCAAAACAATAAACTATATAGAAAAAAAACAGGTATTAGACCTAGGGCTCAAGGAAGACTTCATGAACCTGACCTCAAAGGCAAGGGAAGTAAAAGCAAGAATAAATGAATGGGACTATATCAAACTAAAAAGCTTCTGCACAGCAAAAGAAACCATCAACAAGGCAAAGAGACAGCCAATTGAATATATTTGCAAACAACACATCTGATAAGGGTCTAATATCTAAAATATATAAAGAATTAATATAACTTAACAACAAAAAACCAAACAACTCAATTAAAAAGTGGGCAGAGGAACTAAACAAACATTTCTCCCTTGAAGAAATACAAATAGTCAGCAGGCATATGAAAAAATGCTTATCCTCATTAGCTATCAGGGAAATGCAAATCAAAAGCACAATGAGACACCACCTCACACCTGTGAGAATGGCTGTTATCAACAAGACAAGGAATAATAAGTGCTGGAGAGGATGTGGAGAAAAAGAACTCTCGCACACTGCTGGTGGGAATGCAAACTGGTACAACCACTGTGGGAGGCAGTGTGGAGGTTCCTCAGAAAATTGGGAATGGAGTTACCATATGACCCAGCAATCCCCCTTCTGGGGATCTACCCAAAACAATTGAAAACCTTATTCTGCAAAGACTTATGTACCCCGATGTTCGTCACAGTGCAGTTCACAGTGCCCAAAACATGGAAACAACCAAAGTGCCCTGCAACAGATGACTGGATAAAGAAGCTGTGGTACATATACACAATGGAATATTACTCAGTTACAAGGAAAGATGAAATACTGCCATTTACAACAAAATGGATGAACCCAGAGATCATCATGCTAAACAAAATAAGCCAGACAGAGAAAAACAAAAACTGTATGACTTCACTCATATGCAGAATATAAAACTGAAAGCAACAAAGAGAAGACAAACAAACAAACAAAAACCCATGGATACAATCAATAGTTTAATGTTTATTTGGGAACGAGTGGGGAGAAGATGGGAGAATGGGGAAGGTGTGGGGGAGGAAGAAGTGGGAGCTAAATATAAGGTGATGGAAAGAGAAGTCACACTGGGTGGTGAACTTATTACACAACAAGTTGGCCATGCACTGTAGAATTGTACACCTGGAACCTATGCAATTCTTGCTAATGTCATCCCAATAAGTCTAACAATTAAAAAATAATAAAAGAGAGCCTAGGACTTGTGCCTCATAGTTTAGCTGTTCCTCCATATTTTGCTTACTAAAACAAATCATCCATAGATTTTGGCCTTAGAGACTTAGAGATTGAAGACCTTGGGGAAAATGCTGATAGGTTAAACTTTCATGTTGGATTATAACTGCTGGGAGGACTGGCTTGCAATGACAGAAGTAGTTCCAGAAAAACAGTATTTGGATTACAGGGCCAGGAACTAAAGTATACATGACTATCGGCTGGATGACACTCTAGCTGCACGCAGAGCAGAGCTATGTGTGGCCAAATAGTGAAGAAAATGAAAAATGTATCCGGCTTGCTCAAGTACGTGAGAGGTGATACAAGTAGTAACTCAGATTCTGGGTGGACCCTCTTGATCATATAATTGCCTTGAGGCCTTTATTGTTTTAATTGATATATTTATCCCTGACCAAGTGATTATTAAAAATTTATTTATTTCTTAATGTAAGTATTTTTGGCATACAATATTTTATTACCTTTAGGTGTACAACGTACTAATTAAATATTTGTGTACCTTGCAATGTAATCACCACACTAAGTCTACTCACCTTCTGTCCACATGCAAAGTTACCACAATAATATTAAGTATATTTGCCTTTACCTTAGAGTGAAATTACCGGAGTTGATTTTATTTTATTTTTTTTTTACACTTTTTTTTTTTTTCTACTTTTCGGTATGTGGGAGCTCCCTGACCGGGAATCGAACCCAGGCCACAGCGCTGACAGCGCCAGCGCCAAAGCCTTAAGCCACTACACCATCAGGGAACTCCCTGATTTTATTTTTTTTTAACAGCCTTTCTCTGGTGGTCTTCCCACTGCCACCTCCCCATTTCCCTTCTTGCTTAGGGTGAATTTATGATTCTGTCCTCTTAACCGTTTTTCTCACCATCCACGGTGAGTGAGACTGGACACACTTAGAATTTCTCTGATTCAGTGAATGGCCCCAGGCTCTGCTCTGATGCTGGTGGAATCCCTGTGATCCTTGTTTAATGGCCTGCCTGTTGTTTCCTCTAGCTGAAACATTTGTATCATTTTTCCAAGGGACAGAAGAAGTACATTTATGGAAAATCAAGTTGCTTTGACAACTCCAGCAGAAAGATGATGGAACCTTTTAAAAGGAGGGTGGGTCACCTGACTTGATGACAGAACTCACGTTTTTTCTTGCTGGAGAGGTAAAGACAGACTTGGCTATCAGAGTCACTGTTTTCTCCACCAGCTACTTACTCACCCTTACTGCCTAGAATCTAGAGCAGAGTGAGAGGGAAAGTCACTGTGGGAGATGATGAGGCTTTCTTCAAGGAGACACTATGTCCTTGCTCTGTGTTCTTTTGTTCCTACCTCTACTAGACACTTTGCTTATTCATTCCTGCATGAATATGCCAGGTAGTAGACATGAGGGGAATACATTTTCAAAGGCGCAGTAGAAACTTGAAAAAGAGATGTACCTGAAATCAATGACAAGGAAAGGTGACACATTCAAGGAACAATGGGAAATGTAGGAGGAGGACACTTAAATCAGGCTTGAACATCAGGAAAGGTTCACACTGTATCAGCTGAAATGTAAAAAATAAGGACAAGTTTTCTGGGCAGAGAAGCAGTGCCTGGGCATTTCTGGGAACAGGCAGAGAAATACCAACATACAAGGGGAGGGTGAAAGAAGAGGAGAAATATGAAAATGACTCACCCCAAGAGAGAATGATGAAATAGAGACCACAGATAAAACAATTTTGAAAAAGAGGGAGGATTGGAAGTGTCCGAGTTTAGAGAGAAATCAGTAAAGATACAGATTCAAGTGATTGTTGGGTTTAGGGAAAAGACAAATCTCTGTAGACACTGGTGATAACAGTTTCTGTGAAACAGTAGGGGGAAAAGCTGTTAAGAAGCCAGTGGGAAGTGAATTAGTTTTCCATTGCAGCATAACAGGTTACTACAAATTTAGTGGCTTACAAAAACATTTTTATTTATTCTCTTTATTTTCTCCTGATTTCTGTAGAGCAGAAATCTGGGCATAGCTGAGCTGGGTTCGTTGCTCAGGGGTCTCACAATATTGGAATTGATGTGTCAGGCTTCATTCTCGTCTGGAGGCTCTACTAGGGAAGGTCTGCTTCTGAGATCCTTAAATTATTGGCAGAATTCACTTCCTTGAGGCTGTAGGATTCATAGCAACTTGGTTCTTACAGAGGGCAATTGAGAGAGTCTCTACTGCTTTAATCTCTAACCTTCTGATGCTCTTTTAAAGAACTCATTTGATGAGGCCATGTCCACCTAGGATAATCTCCTGTTTGATTAATTTATAATCACCTGGTTAGGGACCTTAATTATATCTGCAAAATCCTGTTACCTTTGCCAGGTTCTACTAAGTAGATTAGAAGTTTCCACTCATACTCAAGAGGAGGGAATTACACAAGAGTGTGATCCTGGGCAGTCACTTTAGAGTATGTTGGCCACAAGAAGTAAATCAATAGAGTAATTGTATGGTACAGATGTGACTGCCAAAAGCAACATGGACCTGTAATTATGGGGAAGACAGGATCCATAAAGACCTTAGTGTACATGCGTGCACAGTTTCAGTTAGCTTTTGCTGCTTAACAAACCATGTCAAAATTTAGTATTTTCACACAACAACCATTTATATAGCTCACCCCCGCCAAAAAAAATGCAGGTCAACAATTTGGCCAGGTTCAGCTAGGTGGCTCTGCAGATCGGCATCAGGCTCATCTGATCTTTACTGTGGTTCAGTGAAGTGTTTACCATTGGATGCTGGGTTGGCTGGTGCCTGGTTAGCTGAGAAGAGGTCTTTCATTTTCCAGTGCACTAGCCTGGGCTCATTCACATCATGACAATGGTCCACACTTAGCAAGCCAGTGAGCTCCAATACACAGTGCTTTTCTAGCTGCTGCTGCTTGTGTTATAATACATTTGCTAATGTCCTACTGGTGAAAACAAATCATATGACCTGTTGAAATTAAGGGGTGGGGAAAATGACTTTGCCTTTTTAATGAAAAGGTTAGAGAATGGTGGGGCATTTTGCGATCCACTACACGATACTTACTATTATGTTTTTAAAGATTGGAAGGATCCTGCTTTATATGTATGTTAGGATGAGAGAGCTAAGAAGAAAGAAAAAGGGTGAATACATAGCATATGTGAATCACTGATGAAATGTAATTCCTGAGAAGGCAAGAGCTGTTGTGATTCAAAGTACATAGAGAAAATTTACTTTTTGAAAAATGATAAGTCATATTTTTTCCTTAGAATAAAGGGGGAAAATGAGGGTAGATATAGAAAAAAATGGATTTTTTTGATAATCTCAATTTTCCTTCAAGAAAAAGAATTGAGGCTATCTTGTATACAATGAGGGAATGGTGAAAAAAGCGTTTGTGGATAGTGTCAAGTTTTTGGAAGACCTGCTGATCAAAACAGGAGAGGAAGCTGAGGTCCAAACAAAAGAAAAACAAAACAAAACAAAAACAACAGCAACAAAAATGCTGACAGGTACTGGGCCCAGTGAAGACTGTAGACCTTAAATTTACAATGACCCCAATCCCCAGTGTCTCAGCCATCCTCCACATGAATTAGAGAATAGTGTCCCTTCTGCACGGGTACAAGGGAGTTCAACTCCACTCTCACTTGGTGGCCTTGTACAGAGTGAGTTTATAAATTAAGTTCAGTGGCCCTGACAATCAACAGGATTGTGTAAATTTAATAGCAGCATTAAGTAGACTAGAGTTAGGAGCACAAGGCAGTTGGTGGAAATGATTTAAGAATGAAGATTTGCCAGGTGGATTGGTAAAAGAATAAGATGGCGATTACAGAATGCTGATAATACTGGTAAGAAGGCTAAGACTGAACAAAATATTATTAGAATCTAAAATGCAAAATACCAGCTGAGTAAGATGAGATGGGATAGCAAGAGAGGGCTCAGTCATGAAGGAAAGATCTTTGTTCATGGCAGACAGAAATTGTCAATGACCTCTTGAGTATAGGTGTACTTTGATCAGATTTTAAAGGGTCAATCTGATAACTGGTTGAAATGGGGTGCAACTAGAGGTAGGGATACCAGAAATACTACTTAAATTATTCAGGTTAAAAAAGGCTGAGAATCTGCTCAGGGGCATTACAAGTATCCATCAGTGCAAAGAGGTCAGTTTAGTAGGCCAAGCTGCAGCATTGTCACGACTGTATGCGAAGACAGAGGGGAATCTTGAGTTTTTGCTTTACATGGCTGTACAGATGCAGAAGAAAAGCATAACTATATGGGACCAACATCTGTTGCTGTCCTTATCTCAGGAACTATGCAGAATAGCAGGTAGCAGCAGATCAGTTAATCTTTTATTCAGATGCTTTGAGATCTCATAGATACAGTAGAAAAATAAATAAATGTATTTAGGAACAGTTCATTTAGATTGACTAACATTGCAAGGCAGCTTGACAATGGAGATTGGTTATTAAAATAACTGATGACTTCTATTATAGGACCCAAGGGTGGATCTATTTATTTTTTAATTAATTTTTTTGAGATTTTAGCTATTCTATTATTGGTAATTACAGATACTTTTTATTTGCAGTATTAAGTAGCAATCAACTATTAGAAACAGGGCTAATTCCTCCTTGATTAGATTTTGCTTCATTCTGAGAAAGCTGGAATGTATATTGCTATATACATAGTAAGGTTAGAATTTTGACAAAAATGTAATTAGATTCACAATGGGAGAAGTGTTTTTTTCTTCTTTTTATTATTATTATAGTTTCAGATGTACGAAACAACATAGTGATTAGACATTTATCTACCTCACAAAGTGATAACCCCAGTAAGTTTATTATCCGTCTGATACTTTACATAGTTATTACCATATTAATTTATGATTAAGATTGTCCATGATGATAGCACAACATTGTAAACATCTGTTGCTGAGATTGTTATGAATGTATTCCAGAGTTCAGGAGAGTCTTTCTAGGAAAAGAGAGTTTTTTGAGAATGACTTTGGAAGAGGTGTGTGGTAAGAAGAAGTGCCGGGGACTGGAGAACACAGACGGGTCGCCCTGAGAGGTGTTTGACGCAAAAACATCAACACAGATCCTGTTAGAAATAAACAGTGAAGAAGGAGGGTCTGAGGGGTGAAGGAATTAGAACCTCACTAACAAACCTGGAACACAGCACAGGGATTATTAATGGAAGAGTATGAAGGGATGAAAATAATTTGTAGACATCAATAGAAATCTCCCAAACGGATGAACAGGGAAGAGGTAAAATGAAGGACCTAGTCAGAGCTACTTGACTGAGCATTTGACAGATGTTCATTCTTTCTGCATGAAATTATTCATTTCCTTGGCTCCTCTTTTTAAAAACTTATTGATAGAAACTCAGGAAAATGAATCTTTTTCATTAAAAAATACATTCTTCACTCCTGGGAATTTTATAAAAATATGGTGCCATATTTTTATGTTTGTGTAAATTAGAATAACATCAGGATATATTTGTAAATTAAAATGAATGTATTACAAATATGTATTAATGTATTGAATAGGAAAAGATAATGAAATTATATGTAGATTAATATAAGCATAATAAATATTCTTACACTTTTCAGGTTTTCTCCTAGAAGTTCTTTAATAATCAACTATTAAAAAGTATAATAAAATTCTGAGTTCATTATATTAGGTAAAATATGACTTAATGTAGTAGAAAGTTTGATAGTTAGAAGTCATAATCTCAAGGATGTTGGAGGGAAAAGTCTTTTCCTCTGAATGAGACCCTTAAAGTTAGGACCTTATGATTTTAACATGGTGGATAATTAGGATAAATTCTTGAGTTTGTCATATAAATCGAAGTTATTTGGAAATACGATTAAAAAGTTATTTAATTGGTATTTTTGTTGCTGTTGGTATTAATTTGCAAAATTCTTTACCAAAATCTATAGCATTACGTGAAAAAATACCCTACAGAATCTTTAAATTTCTTCATTCCCTCTATGAAGTCTTTTTTTGTTGTTAAGTGTAATTATTATAGTCATACATTTTTCTGCTATATAACGCAAAAAACATTTTCATATAAAAATCATTCAAATATTTATTAACTTCCTAAATTCTTTATTAGATACAAGTAGTTTCCTTTCACTTATGGAAAAAATAAAATCAATAATTTTGAAAGGAAACCTCTGTTTAAAAGATTTAGCTTTAGAATCATTTATAATTTCAATATATGTCTTAAAGTACTGGCTGATTTTTAAAAGAGCACAAGAATACATATACCCAGTTATTTCACAGGCTTCCCCTAGTCTCTCCTGAAAATGATACATTATTTATTTTCTTTTTATTTGATGTAGGATTGCTGGGTTGCATTGTTTTAGGCAGATTACTTTTGTAAAGTATTGTGTCTTCTTTTGACATGAAAGAGTATGTATTCCTTTCAGCATAACCAAGTTGCTTTTTACATGGTCACAAAGAATTAGGGAAAATATCTTTTGTGAGCTAAAACTCCCTCTCTGTTCTCTCTGTTTTGGACTTTGCTCTCCGTTTCTCATTGTCTATCATTGTATGTTGATGTTGGGTGCTGCATCTTGCGATTTCTGGGCATTGTTTCAGGCTCACAATATGTAGGAATAGTCCACATTTTTAAAATTTTAAATATTTGAAGTATGTTCAGTTTTTTAAGGATTATAGTCATTATTATTACATTATGGTTTATACTCTTAATGGTGGAAGAAAATCTATGTCATTTTTCAAAGTGAATTTTGAAATTTATATTGATGATAACTTAAATCTTTTCAAATCACACAATTCCAAATTAAGAGAACTATTTTAGATTTTGTCAAATAACTATTTTCCAAATGGAAATATGTGACTGTGGTGTAATATTAATGTTCCTTCTGGGGAATAGATGAGCTATAGTGTATAACACTTCACAGTTTATTTATATTTTATTTCAAATTCAAAACAATGCCTCATGAGCAAAACAGAATTTCTTTCATTTTTTAAAATGGAGTTTTAAGGTGTCTCCTTTGTTGTAAACTAATAGACTGTTGGCATAAACACATACGTGCCAAGACTGTTTTGGTAGTTCACAAACGATGTCCTATTACAATATGTCTATTTCTCTTTTTCTCTAGTTAATTTCTTCTTCCACTACCTCTGAGCAGCTTGCCTGTAAACCGCCTGCTTCCTCCTTTGTTTCTCCGACTAATCAGAAAACACCACCTGGCTCAGTTCACCTCGAGGGATCCTCTGTCCTCGAGGAGTTCCACACTAGGCGGCTGGATGTCGGTGGGGCCCTGGTGGAAGAAACAGCTACGTATTTTCAAACGTCTGCTCACTCTTCACCCTTTCCTGCATCGAAGGGCACCTTCTCCACGTTGCATTTTCCCCATTCCACCCAGTTACCAGGTTCTGAGTTACCCAGTCCCAGTGCAGTCAGTCAGAAACCTGGGCTGACATCTGAAGTTCTGAGGAAGACAACAGTCTCAACCTCGCAGGTCCCTAACCCCAGAGAAAGTCTGAGAACCTCTCCACAATGCTTGGGTGCTTCTGCGAAGATGCATCCAGCCTCATACATACCAGTCCGTATTGTCACCCACTCACTCTCTCCAAGTCCAAAGCCATTGACCCCTTCCTTCTGTGGCTCTTCTTCCACCCTCTGTAGCCCAGTGTCGTCCAGTGGAAATCTCTCAAAGTCAGGGGGGAAATCCCCAGTGCCCTCCCGGCTCTCCCTGCTCACTGCTATCCTCAAGTCAAACCCTTCTCACCAGAGACCCTTTTCCCCTGCCTCCTGTCCCACTTTCTCTCTCAACTCCCTGACATCTTCCACACTTACACTGGATCAGAAAGTAAAGGAAACCCCATCCATACCTAAAAAATCTCACTCAAGTTGTTCACTGAGCGCCAGGGAACACCAAGTTTCTGACCTTAGCCATCAATCCTTTCACTTAACTTCTTCCACCAAGTCTGCTCCCCTTTCTCAGGCACCCTCCTTTTCTCTTACAGAACATGTCCGTAGCAACCTTGCTTCTTCAAATGTAGAGAAAACACCATCGCCCACTTCTTTAAAGAGAAATCCAGTACTTTCCCTGCTACAAACAAACACATCGAGTCCTGCAGGTCTTCCTCCTGTTCCATCAAGCTTTTCTTCTTCTTGGAAGGGCAAAAGGGATGCTGGCCTCCGGGGTCCAGACAAGCCCGGGAATATTTACACACATCCCTCTGCATCAGCCTCCCCTACATCATCTGCTGTATCGCCCACTAACCAAAGACACACGCTCTCCTCTCCAGAGAAATGCTTCTGTCCTTCCCCAGCTCTTTCACACCTGATAAACAGATCCCAGAAAGCATCCTCACAGCTATGTGGCCAGGGGCAGAAATCTTCCGCTGCCCCTTCACCCTCTGTCGCTAGTGCTACCACTACCTCTCTTCCCAGAGTGGGGTCGTCCCCTCTCCCTCATGTTGATCTTCCCACCCAGGTGCTCCAGCTCAGTCCCTCAGCACTGCACCCAAATTGTGGCAGTGGTACCTTGCCTTCAAGACTTGGGGAATCTGAAAGCACAATATCTGACCGCAGGTCATGTATTTCAACCCCGTCACCTCCCATTTCTCTAACAAGAACCAAGGAGCTGACTTCACCTTGCGCATTGTCCATGTCAACAGGCTCTGAAAATCAGAAACCCAAGGTAGTTTTTGCACGTTGCATGGTGCATGCTTTTTTTTTTTTTTTTAAATATGGAAGAATCTTTTTATTCCTGGGGGGGGGGGAATAAATAATTATGATATTCACTCGGCTCCTATAAGGAGGTAGAGAAAGGATGAGAGGGGCTAGGATTTGGTATAGTTGAATGTGGAGATGAATTACAATCTGTCTAAAATTGTGCATGTTTCTGTAAACTTCTTTGATTTGCAAATCCTCCTCTTATGGTAGCTTCTTATATTTATAGCTTCAGGCATGATATGAATTATGTCATTTGTCCCAAAGATGGAATTTAAAGCAGCTAATTGAGATTTGGGGATATGATACATTTCTAATTACTTAATAATGTGGACCATATTATCCTCTACTGATAGAAATAGCCAGGAGTAGTGTAAAATGAAATGTTATCTGAGATCTAGCCCCATGTTCTTGCCAAAATAATTGGAAAACTTTTTATTTCCTTTGCTTTTATTCCTTTATAATTATTAATTTTCTTCCCCTTCTACCAGGTTGATTTCTTTATTGCTCCCTCTACCTCAAGCTAAATCAGTATGGATCTAGATATTTACATATAGGGCAAAAGGGAATAGACATTTTCTTTATATGTGAAAATTATTCGATTTGTAATAAACACTGAAAACAGTAATTACGAAATACAGAAAGAATAGATATGCTAGATATAAGAATTAAGAGAGGAGAAATATTGGCTTCTAAATGATTTGAAGTAACCTATTGAGGACAGTTGTGAAACTGGCATTTATTTTGACACGAGAAGGGAAGGATTTGAAGGAGTGACCCTGGAGTTCACGTCTTTCAATGGTGGGCAACTCTGCTTTAAAGCATGCCAGCTTCCCAACTATTCTCAAATAATTTAAAATGTGGATCTCATACACTGAGAATTTGGTTGTTGTTATATAAATAAGATAAAATTATGAAAATACTGTATTAGGAGGGAATTGGGATTTTCAGCTTGGAGCATTGAAATAACAATTTTAGAGCTTCCAAGTTCCATGGAGATTGTGTTCAGCTCTGCCACAGCATGAATGATGAACTTAAGATGGGAAAGATAAAATAACTCATGTGGTCTTGTTAATGATGTCGCAATATAATTCAAATTAGAAAGCATGCATTAAACACCTACTGTATGTCCACCACTACACTAGCTTCTTTTTGAGATACATGTGTGTATAAGAAAATTAAGAGAGAATTTTTTTGTCTTAAAAATTTTATTCAGCAGAAAAAATACATATATAATGTAAAGGAGCTATATAAAGTTATTAAGTATACAGTAAAGCTAGAAAACAAGTATAAATGCATATTAATTACTGTAATATAGATTATATATATAATTGTTCACTTAATTTGATATAATAAAATATTATTGAGATATGGTTACAAATAATATTGAGAAATGTTATTGAGATATAATAAAAATATTATTGCAGTATGGCCAAGTTATAAATGTCAGGCCTTTGAAATATTTAGGATTTATCTTAATGAAGAAGAAAGGAGTTGATATTTCAGAAATGGTAAACAACCTGAGCAAATATACAGAAGATTTCAGAGAAGTGTATGTGGAAACTTAATAGTGATAATACTAATGATAATTATCATAACAGGTATCAAATGCTTTCTGTGAATAAAGAAATATCCTAGTAGTTATGCAAAGTAGTTAAACATTAATTTAAAAAGACTGAGTCAGTTAATTTTTAATGACCATATGAGGTTGGTAATATTAATTTCTTTATTTTATACACCAAGAAACTGAAGTTCAGTGAATAACTTGCCTAGATCATGTATCTTGTACTGGCAAAGCTGATGTGTATATTAATTTAAGTCTGCTGATTCTTGAAGCCATGTTCTTTATTATGATGCTTTATTGCTGCAGAACAAAAACTCATGTTAATTATCTTTTATTTAATAATTAAAAAAATAATTCTCATGAAGGAACTCGCCATTATTATGGGATAATAACGATCAGAATTATTAATTTATATAATATTTGGGTCATTTTAAAAATGTAATTTTAGAGATTATTAAGTCTTTGTATTTTACAATAGTTTAGTGGTTACCTGTGGGTAAACAGGGAGAGGAATAGGGGAGGAAAGATGGGGAGTCAAATATGTGGTGATGGAAAGAGAACTGACTCTGGGTGGTGAACACATAATGCAGCGTATAGATGATGTATTGTAGAATTGGACACCTGGAACTTACGTGTTTTTATTAACCAATGCCACGCCGATAAATTTAACAATAAAAAAATAAAAAAACTTTGTATTTTAAACTTTCAAAACAAGTGATATGGAAAAAGTGCTTTTCTATCATTCTAAACTAGAGAATCATACTTCAGATTAAATGACTTGGTGATTATTATTTCAATATATATGTGTGATTATCGAATTCATTTGTGGTATAGTAAAAAATACTGGTGTTCTAAACATTACCATTTCCTAAATTTATTAACAATTATTTCTGAAATCATAGTGCCATACACTTAAATTACTCATTACCTTGGTGAAAAGTGATTTTACTACACGAGGCTATTTCAAAGTGTTTCTGTTTGTGGTTCACTTTACTTCATTCATATTTTGTCTTATTTTTGGAAAGTTGGAAGAGAGTTGGCTCAGAGGGCTTTTGAAAAAGTCAAGTCCTTTTTTATCCTAAAATCAAATTTGTTGAAGACGTGTTCTTCACAGCTCACTTACTGCGCCCAATATTGAAGAATTTTCATCATTTGCTCTATGGTTTGTTTTATTTTCTTTATTTCCAAGTTAAAATTCAAGCTTCTAGAAATACATGATAAATTTGATATACATAAAAATATAAAGAATGATTATAATTTATCTATTATTATCTGTTGCTTTGAACAGAAAAAATATTTCTTGTAATGGGTAAAATTTATAACTTCTGCAAAAACAATCACTCTCTGAGATGTGCTGTTCTTTGTTTACTTTTTTCTTCCTTGCTTCTTGTTATTATCTCTCCAGGTAAAAAAAATCAGCCTACGTGATTTCTTATTGCAAACTATTATTTGCAGAAATTTTAACTTGAGTATAAAAAATTTATTAAAATGGATGTTGGAATAGATAAATTTTATCTTGATGTTCCTTTAAGTTGCTAAGATTATTTTGTAGATCGATAGGAGAAAATAGATAAAAGCTTTGGGATATCAAAGAATTTAGAGGCTTTTATGGATGGTGTCTTGTCTTGCTCCTTCCACTGGGGTGTTACTCCAAGCACAGGGCTATCTTTGAAGACAGAGTATCAGATTCAGATCAGCTTCACTCTGTGCCAGATCTGAGAGGAAAGAGGTCCTAGAATACAAAAGGCCATCAAATTAAAACATGAATTTTTGAAGGATATTCAAAGCCTGGGTCCTGCTGGCCTTTGGTAGTTAAATAAAATGGAACAGCTAGAGCACACTGAACTAAATTCAGGTACAAGGTATGTTAATTTTTTTTTTTTTTTCATAGATTGAAGCTGAAGATCATAGATCTAAATCTGTTCGCATTAGTTTGATATATTTTAATTTCAGATATAGGTAAAAATATCATTCTACCTTATGATCATGGCCCTAGACAGGATGAATATCTCCTTGAATGTTGCTCAGGCTACTCTTGGATTAACATTTATGTTATCTGAGCTATTTTTTTCCTGTTGAGAAAGCCTGACTATCACAAAATTATGTAACTTTCTGCTGGTTCATATGTCATTTGGGAAATGAACAATATTGAATGTACCTCTGTGAGCTGAAATAGTTAATCTGGGCTCAAACAAATCATTCATTCACTCATTCAATGAATAAAACATTGACTGCTTATTATGTGCAAGGCACTTTTCAAAGTTATAAGGATATTGCAACAAATAAAGTTGCAAAAAATGCCTGCTCACAGAAAGTTTATGTTCTACCCTGGAAGAGAAACAATCACCAAATTCCCCACTCTTAGCCAAATAAGTATATTTTTCTTGTATGTTGGAAAGTCATATGTGATATGGAGAAATGTATAGCAAGGTAAGGGATGGTGTCACAGATTTATTTTGGGTGGTAGTTAAGATGGGTTTCTTTCCAAAGGTGACATTCAAATGATTCTCCTTAAGAGAGAGAGGTTGATCAGGAAAAGTCCCTGAGGTCAGAGCATGCTTGGCAGGAGCAAATAACAGATAGGGGAGCCAGAATGGAGTGATTTAGGGGAAGTTGAGGTTATCAGAGGCAGACATAATTGGAAGCTGGATCCTATGGGTCTTGTAGACCTCTTTGAAGTCTAATTTTTCATTTTGAGTAAGAATGGAAGCCATTGGAGGGTTTGAAGAGATAACTGACACAGTCTTATCTATCTGGCTGTTGTGTTTGAAATACTTAGGGAGGGGAAGAGGGGAAGTAAGGCCACCCTAGGAGGCTATGGCAGCAGTGTAGGCAAGTGATGGTGGTTTGGTGAGGTTATAAAAGTGAAGGCAAAGATAATATTTCCATACATATTTTGTAGGCAGTAACAAACATTCAGCAATCACTGAAGCTAGCTAGCTATATGTAAAATGGTGTAACAGGTGAAACTAGACATAAGTATCTTCTTGTTTCCTTTTTTTCTCTTTTTATCTCACTGTCTTTTACTCTGTCTTCTTCACAAAATTCTTGGTGTCTTCTGGGGATTCCAGATTTTCCTGGATTCTTGCATCTCTGCTATCTGTCACTTCCATCTCTGTACTATGCAATGCTGTGTCTCATTCCCTTTGATTGTCTCCAGCTAGCTTTTCTAAACTGATTTTAGCAACAATTTACACTTAAGTGTTAGTGATCAACCAAAGCATCTTTTTTGCCCTTTGGGGGGGGGGGTATTTGCATTTTAATTGGGGGAGGGTCTGCGTAGTTTAACTCAAATAAGAGAATTTTAAAAAGAAAAAAAACATGGGGATTCAGTCATGGGTTCAAATCTTGAAAGTTTATGTCATTGAAGGAAGATGACCTTACAAACTTAACATATTGAAAATGCCTTCAGGGCATGCATGGAAGCTGGAAGAAGTTCTTTAATTACCCAAACTTTTCTAAAACTTGAGCAGTAGATGATGACCTAAATTATTTTTTATGTCCTCTGAATGTTATTGTAATTTTTAATTAAATACTTCAATTTAAGTCAATAAGTATTTTCTGAACATCTGTTATTTGCCAGGTTAGTATTACATGTTTGAAATAATGTAACACCTTCATCTAAAAGACATATCAGGCTATCAGAGATGGCAAAATATTGTAATACAATGAAATAAATGCCATATGTTTTGAGTGCTAAAACATAAAAAGATAAAATCAGCCATGAAAGTGGGTCCTGGGAAGAGAGTTGGTAAGTTTTCTTAATTGCCATGGCCATTCTTTTCTCTGCTAGGCCGTCCTCTGCAGCGAATTTTTTACATTTTTCCTCTTCCTACCACCACTTGAGTTATCAGGATCATTATAAAGACTGCTTTGCCAGTAATCTAGATATAAGGAAAGTGTCTGGACAATTTCCTTCTGTGAATTGGATCAGGCCTTGGGCTGAACTTTCATCTTAGAGAGATTCTGACTCAGGCAGTGCAGTCCTGTTCACTGAGGATCAGTAAGTAGATGTTTAGAGTTGCTCTCATCTTTGCTCGTGGATGCATCGGGAAGAAGACATTGGCCATGGTGGTAGGAAGGCTCTTTGTCAGGTTCTGTCTTCTCATTTATGTAATCTGATGTACTGCCATTCACCTGTACTTAAAGTGTAAACATGGGTTCAAGTCCCTGATTCTCAAGGCAACTAATACAGTCTACTTTGAGATCTCTGGGTCTTTACTACTAGAGCCTGTGGAGGATTTTTAGGCATCAATAACAGGGGATTGAGTAGTAGTGGGGAATATTTTCTGAAGGGGAATTATGTATTGCAATCCTCGCCTTCACATCCAGGATTTATGTTGCAATATCTAGCGTCGGCTACAAATAGGATTAGCTCTGATAAACTTATGTACGAAAATGTCATTTGCCTTTCTAAACCAAAACTTTTCCCTGCACCTGTAAGGTAGTAAATATGTAAGACATATTTATTGTACGTTGGCTGAAAACACAGATTATAAATTGGAGAGACATTGTAAGTATCATTGAATTTTTTGCTGGATTTAGGGTCAGGCTGGTTAGTTCTACCTTCTGTGTTAGCTGATGGTGATTCCAGCCTGTAATACTGCAGTCTGTTATTGAAGTTATAATAACCTTGACTAGAGTGATTTGTAATTTTAAACGAAGGGAAACCAATGAATTTGGTTTAACACCTGGAAGACTTGGAATGCTGAAGATGTACTCGTATGTTAGAAATTAGAATATTGTTGAGAGAACCCAGAGGAAATATAGTGAACCCAACATGTATCTCTTATGGCAACAAAAGTGATTTTCTGACTGAAAGAAAAGGCTATATATGTTTTAGAGTTGCATTAAGCCTAAGATAGATGAGGAACTAGAAATATCATCTAGTTGCTGCAAATAAGTTCATATTTCCAGGTCTAAATAAATTATCTCAGAATAGATGAAAATTCTACTTCTATTGCAAAACTATTGTAAAATTATAGAAAATAAGAAATTTACCAGAAAAAAAATGAACTGTATGTTCCATTTTTTAAAAAAATGTCAAAAGTGAATTCTAAAAATTATGGCTTCTCTTCTTAGTTTGTGAATGTTTACAAAAACAGTTATAACTGGAAGTAAGACATTTTCTTCAAGCAACAGATATTTATTGAATGCCTTTTAATTTCTAGCTTTTGTGATACATTTTATGATATCATAAACCAAGAGAGAGATGTGAAGTGTAGTGACATTTCTGTGAAGTCATATTTGTTTCAAGTGCTCAATCCAAAGCATTCTCAAGGTCACTTTCTATCCCATCACTTTATTTCAATATTCTGCATATTATTTGTGTCTTTATCATATTTGTTTATAGTTTGTATCCATTCATTAGGACGTAAGCTCTAGAAAGTAAAGGCTTTGTATGGTTTGTTCACTGCTTAGAGCAATGCGTGTCACAAAGTCTATACTCAATGATAGTTTGTTGAACGAATCCATCCAACTGTTGTATCTAGGATGGATTAATGTCCACTAAATTGACAGAACCCTGGTATATGACTCAAATTAAGATAAAAATGACATGAACAAAATGGTTCATGAAATAATATCAAAATTCTTATCTTTATACTTTATGATGTCAAAACAAATCTGGTCAGATGAAATTAGATAAAGATAATGCCTAAAGTACTATTTTTGTATCTAGAGAAAAAAGCTTAACTACAGGATAGAGTTTAATTTCAATAACAAATGTTAAAAAAATGAAAGGATTTGAAATTTTAGGTGATAGCATACTCACTGTGATCCAACAGTATCAAATAACTCCAACTTCATTCTCCTGTATATTCTAAATTCACCACAAAAACCAAGGAGACAATTCCAATTATTATCATTTTCATTGGATTGATTGCTTTATTGTCAATATCATGAAGGTGATGATTATATTCCACTTTGTGTTAAGACTACATCTAGTTAAACACACACCTTTTGAAAATTTAAAGGAATATTGACAGAGGTAAATGATGAGGATAGTGAAATTCTTCACTTGAGAATTGGTAAGGAGGGGTTGGTAGAAACAGCAGTACAAATATCATGCAGAAGAGAGTTCTTAGCATGCATCATGATTCTAAGGGGGTGGAAATAGGACCAATGGAATAAGTTAGTGTGGAGCATATTTTGGCTCACTATAAGGAAGAATTTTGTACCAATTCAAAAATTTAGACCTAAATGTGCTGCCTTAGGAGGCAGGCAAGCGATCATATGGTGGCTAAACAGAGGATCAGAGATTTCATGTCTTAGAGGAGGGAGTTAAAATAGATGACCTCAATACCAATTCTGATTCTAAGGTTCTATGGCGTAGTGTGTGCAATTGCAAGATAATTCCCTGTACAGGCTTTCTCCAACTATAATCTTTAGGGTGGTTAAAGACAGTGGAACAAACATAAATGATATGTATTTTGAAATGAGATACAAGGGCATATGGTAGGTAAGTGCATCATTGCTGAGCCGGAGTGCTTGCTTCCAAATTCCAGCTTTGATTTACTAGCCAGTGATTCGCAGATAAGTGATTTAACATCTCTGCACTTTAGTTTCCATATATGAAATTGATATAATATAGTATTGATCTAATAGGCTTGTTGTGATACTTAAATGAGATAATACACATTTAGAACTTTTAGAATAGTGCCTGGCTCATGTAATTGTTAGTTATTGTTATTATTATTGGAACTATTATTACAATTAAATATTCATGAAACCATCATGGAGTATTAATGATATATCTTATTCTATAGCATTTGTCTGTTTAGATATTCTTTGAGAGAAAATATTTCTCTTACAGATAAAGTATGGATACTGGATCCAAGCAAGCGTGGGTACCAATCCTTTCTACTCCTTATGGGCTGTGTAGTCTTAGATAAGACTATACCTGACCTCTCAATGTTTCCTTTTCCTAATGACTCTTATTTATGGCACTTCCATAAAATTAAATGAGGCCATGTATATAATTTGTCTAGTACAAAGGTCAGCTCTTGTTCCTCTTGAAGAGATGGCATTTCATTTTCAGTCTATCCAAATATGTTGTCTGTAGACCATAGCAGTGAAGGGTCAATATAGAGACTTAGGGCTTGAGGGGACCTCCTGAGACATTTTTTCCTCCAGCTCTGACATTTGGATTTTTCTCTACTTCAGTTTCTCTCTAAGGAAAATTAATGTGCCAGGCTCTTACCTTCCACATACCAATTTAATGAAGGTGACTCCAATTATATCCATAAAACTCAAAAGTTTTATTTGATTTGATTACCCTATCTTCTTCTGGAGACCCTTTGGTCTGCTTTCAGGGACTGAGACAGCTTGGGGTAGTGTGCCAATTTCTCTGTGACTCTGAGCTCCTGAGGAAGCTTCCTACGCCAGCGGCTTCTAAAGTGATAGGAGCCTTGAGCTTAGTTAAGGAGCTTGGGACCCAGAGCAATATTGAAACTAAGTTTTTGATTACGCATAGTCTCTTGATTTCTACAACTTCTTCATGCTTAACCCTCTCCCCCAGATATGTACTATCCAAAACCAAAGTACAGAACTCTGAGTTTTATATAAACTCAGGCCATTTTTTCATTTGATTCATTAACATTACTATATTAGGAAGTGAAGAAGATGATAAGGTTTAAATAATGAATTTAAGATTAAGAGCTTGCTATTGTAGTTTTCAAGTTAAATTGTTGAGATTACTTCTATTCTAGATATGTTACTTATGTAAGAGAATGTAACAAGAGTTCAATATAATTTATGGACATAATATTTGGTAATTATGGTACTATTAAGAAGAAGCACTTTTTTTTGAGAATCAAACACCCCCACCCCCACCCCCACATACACACTGTTATAGAATAGTACTCTTATGAGGGAATGCTGCTAATGAGAAATTTATATAGAACTTTCTAGAAATTGATATTTTTAAGTTCTGAAACTCTACATCATATAATTACCTATAATCCCTAAACTGATATTTTACTGTGATATTTCTTTGCTTCTCATTCTAACAAAATATTAACGTGGTGAACAAATTTTTTTCTGTCATAAACAAGTTGTTGAAGCATAATAAATGTTTTCTTCATTTGATAACTTGTCATTTAACCTGGTAGAACTAGTCTAACATTCTGTTATATTCTTTCCTCTTTTCATTTCCACTCTTGCTTTCTGGTTACTCATTCTAGCAATACAAGACCAAGTCAAGCTACAAGGCTTTTGCAGCAATCCCTACAAACACATTGCTTTTGGAACAGAAGGTCAGTGTTGGTGCAAAATCAGAGTGAATTTTATGACTGTAATGTCATTTTTGTTACATATTCTAAAATTTCTGTTTTAAAGTTTTGCCTTTACTAAAATAAAATGCTGTTCTTAGTTTAAGATGATGTAATAAAAGCATCTTGGTGAAAAGAATTGAAGACCTCATTGATTGATCACTAGAGGCTAGATATGATGAACCTTGAGTTGTCCAGTCCAATGTCAAGTAGCCCTTGGAAACTTGATTCAGGTTTGGATAAGTCCCTGTCTTTTAGAATTTTAAATGGTGGGTAAATTAAATTAAAGCCTCTTGTTCAATAAGGATGTTACAGATGCTCACATGAAGGCCAGATGGAGGATCGTATCAGAATCTAAGTGAAATCAATTACCGAGTCTATGAAATTATTCATTCCATATACTATTCTTATGGTATTTATTTAGGCAAGTTATCTCTTAGTGCGTTAAGCCCATTTGTCCCCCTTTCCCCCCATGAAATCAGTATCTGAAATAGTGTTGTTATCATTTGTCAAATGTTAATGTTTGCTGACCAGGTGCTATTTTGAATACTGATTTCTGAATCTACATTTTTGTTATTTTAGCATGATCTGGGAAATAAAATCTTTGTATGGTCTCTTGACTAAAAAGTAGGAATTGTTAGTAAGAACTGCTAAGAAACATATTGGTGAACATTACTAAGCAGCATTTCTCATACATCACTGTTACCTAATGCCAAATTATCCACTTATGGTTCATGTCTATGCTGTGTATATGCTTTGAACTGGGGAGAGAGGGGAGTCACTGGGTTGTAGAGAGATCTGCACCTTTTCCTCTGGCTTCTCTTCTGAGTTTCTACCTTTTATAGCTGTTACAAGAGGCGATAAGCCTAAAACACTGATTTCAGGAGGCTAAGGAAGACGGAGGAAGTGACACTTTCACCAGTTGCCCTTATCCTAATTGCCTGTTATTGTGTTGAGTCATCAGCAGCGTTCCCTTACCACAGACCCTCTGCCCATTTCAGATGGAGATTTCTGAAATCTGGTCACAATTGTCAGCCTTCACAGAAATGAGAGAAACTGTCCCGCCTCCGTGGCCAGGCAAAAGAGCAGAATAGGGGCCTGTTGTGCCATGAGTCCTTCCATTGTATTTATCTCACCTAATCTCGCATATTCTCCTACACCTGTGTGGTACCTCTATATTACTTTTCCATTTAAAAAAATAACAGTTAATTCTTCTTGAAAGACTTTTGTAAGATGAAATTGGATGTCATTATTGGTTCCAGAATCTCTGTCTACCAGCTCTTTCCAAATTGAATGGATTTTAGAGATTATAATCTATTAGTTAGCCATTAAAAATGAAGAATCATTAGATTACTTTCCAATTTCATTACAGATCCATTTTATAAATGTGTATGGTGGTATCACTGTATATTTAACCTAATAAAAATTCATATGGCAGAGGTTTTATGTTTTTAATTTTGAATAAAACCTACTATTTATGAAAATTATTATTTGGGTTTTTAGTACAAAATATAAACATCATGATACCTAATTTGAAATCATATTATTCTAGGGAGGATTGATTATTATATAAACAATAATGTGGGTAATTGTCTCTTGGCTAAGTTAAATTGTCTTTGGAGCATAAATACTTGAATTGTTCAAAGGTCATAAGATAGGACATGATGTTTGTTTTTGCTTTAGAGCATTTGTATAATTCCACTTAATTTTTGCTGGGTTTCCCCATGTTATGTGTTTCTCAATGAGAAACTTGACTTCATAAGAATTTTTAAATAATGAAAGTTTTATCCCAAGATTTTATGAGTTCATTTCCATTTCCACTGAATTTCTTGAATTTGTTATTGTGCTGCCCCTTTTGTGGTTGTAGTTTTTAAAAAATAAGTCTGATGATTTAGAGCTTTTTATACAATAGAATTCATTCTATGCTGTTGAAATCAAAGGAGCTTATTTCTAAATTGAGTGGGGAAAATTAAGACAATAATAATCAGAAACTCATCTATTATGGGAAGAATTATCGTTTTGGCATTTTTAAAATCATAGACACTTTCCTGAACACCCAATTAAAGGATAAAGTGATGCTGCAGTTCTTGTTATAATCTGTTAGGGACTACAAGGTCTGAAATTAAGTTCATGAGCTTGCCACCATGCTTTTACCGTGGCAGCACTGTACAAACAACTTGGTAAGGTTTCACAACCTTAGTATGTCTGTGTTGACATGTGGCGGTGTTTTGGTGAGTGGCATTCATTTACTGTTGTTGTATATTCTGTGTGTCATTGTGAAAATGTCGGAGCTTGAATTAGAGCAATGAACAAACATTAAATTTCTTGTTAAATGACAAGACTGAAGTGAAATCAAGGACACATTAGTCCAAGTTTATGGGAATAATGCTATGGGGAAAACAGGAGTGTACAAATGTGTTAAATGTTTTCTGAGGGGAGAGAAAGTGTTGATGATGAAGAGAAGTCAGGGCTGCCAGTGACACTCAGCGTTGATGAAAACATTGCAAAAAATTGTCAAATTGTGCATCAAAATCTTCGGCTGACTGTGAGAAGCATAGCAGTTGAAGTAAACTTCAATAGAGAAACATTTAAGAAATTTAACTGAAAATCTTGGCATAAGAAAGGTATGTGTAAAAATGGTCCCGAAGAAGCTTGCCAAGGAACAAAAAGCAAAGGAGAGTCAAAGTTCGCCAAGACCTTTTGGAGAGACAAGACAATGTTTGGGGTTGTGTTACCACTGGTGATGAAAGATGGCTGTACCATGTTTTGGTTGTACCAGAATAACCCTGAAACAAAGGGCACAATAAAAAATCATTCAGTTCTCCATGACCAAAAATGGTTGCATCAGTCCAAATCAAGAGTCAAAGTGATGTTGCTAACCTTTTTAGATATCAGAGTGATTGTTCATTATCAATTTGTACGAACTGGACAAAGAGCCAGGTTTACTATTTGAAGTGCTGAAAAAGCTGCATGAAAAAGTTAGACAAAAACGACCTGAACTTTTCACCAAACAACTCATG
>PVJL010001968.1:0-42095 GCA_004026885.1 Lyroderma lyra | reverse complement strand
AGAAAAGCAACTTGTAACATAAAATGTACTTCCATAAGACAATCAGCATATTTTTTTCAGCAGAAATTTTAGGAATCAGAATGGAATGTGATGTTTATTAAAAGTGCTGGAAACAAAACAAAACAAAACAAAACAAAACTGCCAAACAAAAATACTCTACTTGGCAATGTTGTCCTTCAGAATTGAAGGAGAGATCAAGTTTCCAGACAAGCAAAACTGAAAAATTTCATGATCATTAGACACCCATGCTCATTGCAGCATGATTCACAATAACCAAGGTAGGCTAACAGCCTAGATGTCCATCAATAGATGAATGGAAAATATATAAATATACATAGTAGAATATTATTCATTCTTAAACAGAAGGAAATCTTGCCATTTTTGACAACATGGATGAAACTGAAGGTCATTATGCCAAGTGAAACATTCTAGATGGGGAAAGACAAAAATACTGCATGATACCACTTATACCTGGAATAAAAATAAGTAGAACTTATAAAAACAGGCAGTAGAATGGTAGTTATCAAAAGCTGAGAGTAGGGGAAATCAGGAGGTTCTGATAAAGGGGTACAAACTTTTAGTTATAAAATAATTAAGATCTGAGGATATAATGTATACTATGGTGACTATGGTTATAAAAGCTGTATTCCATAATTTAAATGTGCTAAGAGAGTGGAACTTCAATGTACTCGTCTGACCCTCAAAGGTAAATGTGTGAGGCAGTGAATGCATTGATTAATGCAATGGTGGGCATATTTTTACAATGTATACATATATCAAATCATCATATTCTACACTTTAAGTATATTACGATGTTATTTGTCAATTATTCTTCCAAAAAGCTGAAAAAAGAATTTTGGAACTTTAAACAAATAAGAAATGATAAAGGAGACATATATGTGAAGTAGACATTAAAAAATTAATAGAGAATATTGTGAAATCTTCTGTATAAGTAGTTGAAAAGTTAGAAAAAAGACACCAATTCCTAGAAAAACAATGCCTTACCAAACCTGATTCAAGTAAAACAGCTGGCTGAATAATATATAAAACCATTTTAAAAAATGAATCAGAAGTTTAAAAAAATCTTCCTATAATAATTATATCAGACTCAGATGATTTTTATAGATTTCTCAAGAGATTTAATCTTACACAAACTTTTAAAGAATATAAAAAATAACTCTTCATAACTCATTTTAGAAAGCTAAAATAACCTTGATACCAAAACCAATAAAGAATTAAAATAAAATACAAGCCAATCTTATTTAAAAATGTAAATGTTAAAATTCTTAAAAACAGCAAATGAAATAAACATTTGGACTGTATTTATTAATATCATGATTAAATTGAATTTATTTCAGAAATGCAAGGTTGATTTAATATTAGAGAAATTGATTAATATAATTTATAACATAACTAATTTCAAAGTAAAAATACAGGATTATATGATACAATTATAGATAACTCACACAGTCTGAAATTGATGTATACTTTAAAAAAGCATTTGATAAAGATTCACCACAAATTCATGATTAAAAACTCTTAACAAACTGGGAAAAGAAGTGATTTTTTAAAAAAGGGTATTTGCTCAAACTTGTAGCCAACATAATATTTAATGCTGAAATATAGAGGTATTCCTTTAACTATCAGTAATGAGATAAAGATACTTGTTTTTTTATTTGTCATTTTACTGATGTTTTTAAGCAGTAAAGGAAGAAAGGAAAAAAACCAAAAAAGAATTGGAAAAGAAGTGATAAAACCATACTTACTCTGATCTGTATTTTCTACATAGGAAATTCAAGAGATTCTATAAAATTACACAACTTATCAATAAACTAATGTGATTTTTAAAAATAGATAATTTATAGTTATAATTCCCTAAATAAGATAATTTAGAATTATGAAACCAAATATGTACAAGAACTTTTTGGAAAAACACAAACTATATTGGAAGATTTCAAAGAAATAGTTAAAAAGTTATAATGTACTCATTTGAAGAAGTCAATTTTACTTATATTTTATTGTACACATTCACTGCTATATCTAATAAATAATTAAAAGATTTCTGTGGAACTTGAAAAATAAATTCTATAATTAGAGTAAAAGAGAAAAGTACCAAGAATTAGACAAGGCATTTTGGAAAAAATTATCTGCCTCATTAGATAGATAGCAAGGCTTACTACGAATCTATGTTATAAAAGTATGTAATTGATACAGAATAAAGTAGAAAATAGAACAGCTCACATCTATGCAGATGGTAAATTAAATGGTGTCAATGAAGAAGAGGGGAATAAGATAATGAAAGATGCCCAATCTCAAAAATTATCAGGGAAATGCAATCTAAAACCAAAGTGAGTTATTTCATGTACATCAGGATGTTAACATTTTTTTGAAGTCTGAAAACAGGAATTCTCATTCATTGCTATTATGAGTATAAAATTACACAATTGTTTTAAAGAATAATTTGAGAAAATCTGATAAAGTTGACTCTTCATTCTTACAGTATTATACAGCTACTGTAGTCTTAAAACTGTAAATGTGTGCATACAGAAATGTGTATGTGGATGATGACAGTTGTTACATTCTGTAATTGTGAAAATTGGGGACACCTTAAATATCCAGTAACAGAAGAAAGTATCCATTTTGTTGTGGAATATGCATATAATGTAATATTATGTGGAGGTGAAATGACTGAGCAAATACATTAATAATAACTAAGGACAGAAAGAAACTTTTGGAAGTGATGGTTATGTTTATGGTGTAGATTATGGAGATGGTTTCATGGATGTATACTTATTTCCAAACTCATCAGTTGTATACGTTAAATAGGTACAGGTTTTTGTATGTCAACCATACTTTGATAAAGTGGTTAAAAACAACAGCAACAACAAAAACAGAAAAAGTAGGTTCCAGAAGCATGCATTATACTTACATGAAATTAGAATTGCACAGAACAACCTTAGAGTATGTTGTTTAGAGATGTATACATAGGTTATTAATATGATGAAAAAAATTAAAAACATACACATGATAACACAAAATGAATGATAATGATTACCTCTCATGAGGAGGAAAGAAGCAAATAGAGAGGAATACACACTAGCTTTTATATGTAGTTTGTGATATTTTACCTCATATTCTCAATGGAGTGAATACAGTGAACAGGAGTGTTATCTTATTCTCTTCATTTATATATCTGAAATATATCACAATTAATAAAAAGTATGATTGATTATGGAAATAGTTAAATGTCATTTGAGGCCTAGTCTCATGAATAAGGTAGCCAAAACTTTTTGGATATAAATAATTAAAAATGATGAAGTTTTAAAAATTTTATTTCTTATTGTATGTGCCTATTTCTTACAAACTGTCCCTGAAGCATATCCTCAAGAATAGTTTTTGTAAATTTTTAAGAAATGGCTACATCATTGTTATTTCTGTGCGTAGTTTCTCAAGGTGACATCTTTGACTAGAACAAGACTTCTCGGGGTATATAAGATGCCCAAGTTCTAGTTTGTACGTTTAAAAGCTCAGCCTCCTTTCTTTATCCAATATCTTATAATAGAAATATTGATTCCACAAAAGTAACTAGACAAATGTGAAAAATGCCTCCCTCTCAAAAAATAGCTCATCAAATTATTCAAAGATTTAAAAACAATTGAGATATACAGGGTTCTTTGAAGAGACTTTTGTACTACGTTCATATTTGACTAAAAACCTCACATGAGAACTATTTCATTTATCACTAGGCACTAGATGAACCAGCCAAGAATGAAAGTGTCTCCAAGGACAACACATTAGACCCACCTCTGGAGGTAATGTCTTAATATTACCCCTACTTTTGAAATGCAGTCTTGAATCTCATTGCTAACTCAGTCCCTGGTTTCACTTCTTCCAGTTTTGTTACCCTGCACAGCTCAGGCAGCAAACTGAAGAGCTCTGTGCTACCATTGATAAGGTCCTACAGGATTCCTTGTCTATGGTAATGCCTTAGACTAGAATGTGCAATACAAACATTTGCTTTCGCTTCTCTTCACTTCCCTCTACTTGAGTATGATGCATCACAGACTTGTCTTTTTATTTGATTTTTTATTTTCCAGCATTCTTCTGATTCTCCTTCACGTTCCCTACAGACACCGTTGGGCTCTGACACCATTAAAGTATGTATATATTTAATACAATTTACAGAACTATAAGAGTTAATTGGATCAATAATTTTTAAGTTGCAGATCAAGTCCTGATAGTTAATTAGAAAATTAACTTAATGGTGAGCAACCAGAAGTTTTTCTTAGCCAACAAAATACAGATTAGTAAGAATATGAAATATCAGACTTTATTCCAAGTAGCATAGGTATTATTGACATTTGTTTCAATTTTTTACATATATAGATAGATAGATACAGATATGTATATACAGGATTGCAAAATAAAATCTACTTCTGACTGTGGACCAATTTGAAAACACTCCAAAGTCAACATATTACAGTATGTGATATGTTAGCATTTTCATAAGCTATGTGGTACTAACTGCATGAAGAATTTGTTGCCTATTGTTATTACAAACCATAGTGTCAGTACTTATGTAATTCATAGTCACTTAGAATTTTAGAAATGGAAAATGAAATAGACTAAACTAGCATTAATGTAAGAGCTTTAACACAGGTATTATTTCTGGAATATTTTTCCTTTTGATTGATAGAATCTATTGCATTGTTCTTTGACTCAGAAGCCTAGGTATTTTAGATTGTTAGGGTACTACTAAAGCATTAATTGTTGTGTTTAAATATGTAAATATGTTCTTATTATATTGTAGCCATTTATATTTGACAAGATAAAATACTACATTTCTCCAAAATATTATTTAAATGCTTACTACAGATATACTCATCAAAATTTTAAAATGGTTGTCATTTTCCTTTTATTGATAATTGTTAGTTGTTTTTTGTTTTTTTTTGTCAGCCTTACTTTTTCCTTTGGGATTAGTTTAATTCTTTTTGCATGTTCTTTTGAAAAATTAGACATTGTGCGTATAAAGTAGGTTTTAAATGTACAAATTGCTTATAGTTACATAGAAGAGTAATCCTAATTTGTAGTTGGAACATTATAGACAAATATCCATTAATAATGATACAGAAGCTCAGTAATCATTAACTGTCATTAAAAAATTGTATTTTAATAGAGAAGACCCACAAAAAAATGACTGTAGTTTCTGTGTTTGCTATTTATTTTATTGTATATTCTTTTAGCCTTTTAATCTAAAAATATAAAAACTTGCTTTGCCAGAGATGTAGTATGTAAATTTTAAAGTATATTTTTTCTGACATTATTTGTTGAGCACATTAAAAATACCCTATATTATATTAAATATAATAGGAATGGGACTTAAATAGTAATATGTGTAAAATCATCTTTAGTATTGATTTAACAAATATTTAATGCTTATAATGTTTAGAAAACATTATTCTAGGCAACTAATTTTAAGGAAATTATTTCATTCAACAAATATTTATTAAGTGCCTACTATGAGCTGGAACTGTGCAGCATCAGGGATATAATGGTAAATAAGGCAGAGGAACCTAAGGGGCATACTTTGGATGTAGTCATCAGAAAGCAGAATTCAAGCTGGGACCAAAGATGGAAAGAAACCAACCATAGACCAGCGACAATCGCTTTCAGGTGGAGGAGTGGGCATGTGCGAATTTCCTTAGTGTGTCTGAAGATGAGAGCCTGTGCTGGTTGCAGTGTAGTGAGAATTGTGTAAAATGAGGTTGAGAAGTTGGCATTGGGACAATGAAGATACGTATATATCAAGGCATGAAGTTTGGGTGCCAGGGAAAATGGGAAGATGTAAAAACTATGGGGGTATAATATGAAACTACTGAAAAAGATCACCATGGACGCCTTGAGGAGAATACTCTGGTCAGAGAGGCAGATAATGAAGTTGGCCTGGATAGGGTGGGTTCAGAGCTAGAGAGAGAGGGTGGGTTTGAGAAAGATCTCAGGTTTGCAGTGGGTTTGGATGTGAGTGGTGAAGGAAAGAAAAATCAAGGATGAGCTCCAGGTTTCTGCCTTGAGCATAGACAACTGTGAAAGAGGACAGTGTGGTCGAGGGAAGAGGGTTATTTTCATTCTGGTCAGGAGAGTTTGAGGTGTGTATCAAGGAGCCCTTACACCTGTGCCTTTGGAGACTGTAGGGGAGAGACTGCAGACGACCAGCTCATGGATGTTGTGAGCACCCTGTGCAGAACTCCAAGAAACAAGTTATTTCAGGTCCAATAATGGAGAAGGAGAGGGAAGTCTGCAAAGGACAAGAAAACATCCGTTGCAGTAACAGGAAAATCAGAACAATATTGTATCATGGAAACTATAAGAGGAGAGCGTTGAAGAGAATGTAATTACAGTGATTGCTACCAAGAGGAAGAGAAAGATAAAGCTAGATAAGTGTTTATTAAATTTGACTTGTATGGGAGTTCCCTGATGGCGTAGCGGCTTAAGCTTCAGCACTGGCACTGTCAGCACTGCGGCCTGGGTTCGATTCCCAGCCAGGGAGCTGCCCACATACCAAAAAGCAAAAAATAAATAAATAAATAAATAAATAAATAAATAAATATATATAATAAAAGAATCACAATTAAATTTGACTTGTATCTTTTGAAACTATATTGTTATTGCTTATGTGTTGTTCATGCTCATCTTTTTTATTTTTGTAACATTTACTGGCATATATAAATAATTATTTTGAACTTAAAGTTGTGTTTTTAATCTAGTATGAGAAAATAGTGACCTTCTATAGGTAATATATGTAATTTTTATTAATGTTTTGTTAATTTTTTATTACTTTATTTTTGTATTACTTTTTAAAAACTCATTTCTAATACTTTTATTTTTTATCTTTTTGTACTCTCTTGTCTAATTTTCCTAGGCAAGCTATCTCTAGATATTACTTTTATATTCAATCTGAGACTCTTTTTATCTGGAATCTTAAGCCATTTATAATTATGATAATTCTTGTTATATTAGTACTAATTTTTGCTATCTCATTTTATATTTTCTACTTAATTATTATTATTATTATTTTGGCTTGCCTGCTTTCCTTTAAATGTTTTGACATTTACTGGTTTGAAACTTTTGAAAATTTTTCTTTATTTCCTTAGTTTTTGTAGTTACACATAAATTATTAAAGTCAATAATTATGTTTATTTCCCTATCAGTTTCAAAGCTTGCAAATACCTTTTTCCAAAAATTAGCTAAGTATTATAGCACTTTTCACTTTTCACATGTTTTTAATAAAGATACACAGAGACATAATTTGTTAGTATTTTTTTGTACTTTTACATCTGAATTTTTATGGTTATATTTTTCTTAATATATGCTTTATTTAGATGCTTATTTTTTATTTAGAATCTTATTTCTCACAAATTCATAGCTTTCTCCTGGATTTATTCTTTTTCTTGTTGGAATCTTGTGAAAATTATACTCAACAGGTTCTGTTTGTATGGATTCTATGACCTATGTCCCTGAAAAATACCTTTATTTTGCCCTTTCATTTAAAATATAGTTTTTCTGGATATAAAATTATAGCTTCCCTTTTTTCAATACTTTCTCCCTTTAGTTTTTTTTTTTTTTTTTAACCACATACTTGTGAAATATTTTGGCAGCATGATGTTTTATTCTTCTGCAATAGAGTGATCATTTATAGAATGATACTGTCATCTTTTAGTATTTATCTTTATCTATGATGTTGCTGATTTTTTCCTATAATGTGTCTAGGTGTGCATTTTTTTTATCTTATGTGTCAGAATTGGTACTCTCTTTGACTTTTCATCTGAAGTCTTCGACTTTTTCTTCCCTTTACACTCATGAAAATTTTTAATCATTATTTCTTCAAATGTTTCTTTCTTGCTGGGATTCTTATAATCCTGATTTTTGTCACTTTTGCTTCTGTATTCCATATCTCTTAATTTTTGTATCTTTTTTTCTACTTACGGTTTTCTAATTCCTTCAAGAGGATTCCTTGATCTGATATTCTAGTTCAAGAATTTGTTCAGTCTATTTTGTTCTTTAAAACCTATGTGAAGTTTTCTTTTTATTGTACCTTATATAATTCTTTATTAAAAGTAAAGTTTATTGAGATATTATTTATGCACTATAAAATTCACCCATGTAGTGTACAGTTCCATGAGTTTTGACAAAGTATACATTTCTATAATCACCATTGTATCCAAGATATAAAACACATTCATCCAATGGAAAAAGTTCCCATATGCAACCCAGGTGCTGGGCAACCACTGATCTTTTCTTTATCCCAATATGTTTCCCTTTTCAAAAATCTCATGTATATAGGATTATATAGAATATAGTCTTTGAGTCTGACTTTTTATACTAAGTAGAGGACAATTAAGATTCATTCATATTTTCGCATGTATCAATAGTTCATTTTTTATATTGCTGTGTTATATTTACAGTGTTATATTTTTCAGATGTGCTATTAGTTTTCCATGGAAAATCAAAGCTCTCTGGCCATATCAAGCTAGCTTGGCTGTATGTATGTGTATACTTGATGCCTGGGTTGATAGATACTAAAGCCTAGTTTCTAGGATCTGCCAATTCTCTTTTTGTTTTGTTTTGTTTTGTTTTGTTTTGTTTTTAGCAGGAGGAGCGTGTCTCAGAATATACTCTGTAATATCAATCATTTCCCACTTGCCACTTCTCCCCAATGGTACGGTTCCTCGCCTTTGCCTTCCAGCACCTCTGCATATAACACTCCATACTCCAATAGCTGTCCCAGTTGTCATCACCATGGAAAAAGTCAGGAAAGGGACACATCAGAAGCTGGTCTGCTATCTAAACCTGTAGTTAACTGTTCCCTTCTCCTCAGCCAGGCTGAAGGACCACCTTGATATTATCCTCATAGATACTTTTCACCATCCTTAAATTCTACTCCCTTATACTACCACTTTGCTTTTTTATCTGTGACATTGAAAAGTGTTATGAATGAGAAAGTAGGTAAAACATATATACACACACGCACACACACATGTGCACACACACCCACACCCACCCCTATTTGGGAATTTTGAGCTGTGAAAGGAGAAAGAAATTGGGTCAGTAATGGGGTCAAGAAAGAACTTTTGTCTGTTTCTTAATGCTGAAAATGACAAGAGCAAATTGGCAGGCTAATGGGAGAGGGAGAGGTACTGTTTATGCTAGAAAGGAAGATCCTGAAGCATGAAAGCCCTTCAAGAAAAGCACAGAAACTAGAGCCTAATTCAAATATGTATTCTTTGATAAGAAGCTGGAAATGGCTTCATTGTAACAGGACAGAAAACAGAGAAAATGATGTAAAGATGCAAGTATGTTAGTAGGTTGGTGGCAGGAAATTGAATATTTTATGATTAATATCTTTAGTCAGTTTATCCCTAACACCTTTCAGTAAAGAAAAATGTAGGATTATTAACTGAGATTAAAGAGGATCAATAAATGGAGAAGTGTTTCAAAAATAAAAAGCTGAAAAGAAAAAGTTGCTATTCTCCCATTCCCTCTTAAATCCTTTCCATTAAGGCTTTAGTCCTCACCCTGCTGCCCAAACCACTTTTCCCAAGTTTCCAGGAAGTCCTCTCCATTGCTACCAACTCAGCTTCAGCTGATCTGATCTGACATAGCCACAGAATTGGAGACAATGGTCACTAATCCCTTTGTCATGCTTTCCTCTAGTGTCTTCCAGGACACTGTGCTCTCTCAGACTTTTTTCTACATCACTTGTCATTATTATTTCTTAATCTCCTTTTCAGTTTCTTCCTCTTCTTCCCAAACTATTAAATTTGGAGTGTTCTAGGGCTCAGTGCTTGGACTTCTCATTTCTTTCTATATTCATTCCATTGGTCTTCTTACCCAGCCTCAAATTTATATTTCTAGTTCAGGATTCTCTCCCAAACTCCAGTCTCCCAACTATTTACCCTTTGTTTTTATTTGTATTTCCAATAAATACCTTAAAAATTAAATCTAGATTTTTTTCCACAAAAAACTATTCCGTATTCTGCCTTCCCATCTCCATTGATAGGATTGTAATCTTTCATTTGCTCAAGGCCAGAAATTTTGCTGGCAAGATTTATTCCTCTCTTTCTCTCACATTCTACATGTCTCCTACTAAAAATCTATTGCTGTAGGTGAGAAATATATGTAGAATATACTTCATATGTTACATGCTACTGAGCCATCATCCTATTTTACTGGATAGCATGATAGCTTTTCCCTATATCCTTGCCTCACTGTAATCCATCCTGAATGCATGGAACAGAGGGGTTCTTTTAAAGCATCAGATTATGACCCTCCTCTACTGAAAACCAGCAGTGCCTACCTTAGAATACAAGCCCAGGTTTTTACAAGACTGTGGGAGGGTCTCTCTCTGTGATCTGACCTTCTAATACTTCCATGACCTGCTTTCCTTCTCACCCCTTTAGTCACTTGGTTCTAGTGCTGCGTGCCTCCTTGCTGGGCTTTGAATGTGCCATGCTCCTGTCTTAGCACACTTAGTTCTTTTTCAAATTGACTTTATTACATTTTATAGTTTCTAGTTCCCTGTAAAAATTTGCAAACTTAACTCTTACCTCAAAAAGTATGGTAAAGTATGGGGGTTTTTCATTCTGGTTCTATGAAAACAAATTTCTGGATTCTTTGTGGGTCTTTTTTGGTTCATTATTGCCGCTCACTCTTACATTGTCTTACCCCTTTGTTTTTCTGAATCTGATTGTGTGCTGGATAGTCTACTTGAAAATTTATGTATAGAAATTATTTGAGGCCTCGGTTGATATTACCTTCCTAGAGAGTGTCTTTTCTTTGCTTCTGTCAGACACCAGGAACTCTAGCAAAGAAGGATTACCTTAAAGTAATCTAAAATTTTGAGATGACTTTTTTTTTTTAACAATCATTTTTAGATAATTTGAGCCAAGCTGAAGACTATGTGAGGTCTACTGGATCACTCTCACTTCTGAGCCTCCATTTATGCTTGACTGAAAACTGACATTTATCTCCATACACTTCTGAGACTGTCAAAACTTTGTATCGGCTTCTCAAGCATCTCATCATTATTTGCAAACATCCCAGAGGAAAAGCAGATCTCAAAACCCTGACTCAGATTCCCATTTTCTCCTGATCTTGCTCCCAAATTCTTAGCTCATTGATGTTTATAATAAAATATTTTCCAATATTTTGCTCAACTTTGTGTATTGTGGGAGGATTACTTTGAGTTCTCTAGCCACCATTCTTAGAGATGGAAATCCACATAAGAACTTTATACTTCTTCTATCTTGTTAGAATGCTTTTTATCTGGATATCCACATGGCTAGCTTTCTCACTTTCTTCAAATCTTTGCTCAAATATCACCTTCTCTAGATTGACCATCCTATTTGAAATTATAAGCCCTCGCCACTCTTAACCTCTTCAACATTTGTGTGTGTGTGTGTGTGTGTGTGTGTGCGTGTGTGTGTATATATATATATATATATATATATATATATAGTGTTTGGCAGAAGCAAAGATTTCCTTTGGAAGTATATATTACCCTAAGCTTTAAATTATTTCTACTCTTCTCTTCTCATTTTATTGTGTCACCTTCTAACATATAATATAATTTACTTACTTATTATTTTATTGTTTATTTTCTCCCCTGCTAAAATGTAAGCTCCCAAGGGCAGAACATCTTTGTCTCTCTTGTTCACTGATAAATCTGAAGGATACAGAACAGTCATTGGCATACAGTAGATACATAATAATATTTGTTGAATAGATGAATGAATTAAATAGCCTTCTCATCTTAGAAAGTGGAAACATGGGCCTATAAGAGAAAACTTGGGAGCTTACCAGGCAGTACTGAATGCCCTTTTGAAGGAGATTATTATTAATTTGTAATAAAGTCAATTAGTATGGCTGAGAGTTTCTCAAGGATTTTTTTGTTTTTTTTAAGTGTGTGTGTGGTTTTCACAAGGAGAGAGAGAGACAAGAGAAATTAAGGTATAAAATGATTGAAAATAGAAAATATATGTAAGTTAGTGGTCATAAAGCCAGAATGGAGTTCGTAAATGTCAATGATTTTGACATCTCAGTGAGACTGAGGCTGAAGAAATGTTGGGTTAGGGATATTTGAGAAATAAATATGGTAGATAGGAGGCAGAGTTCTGGGAATAGAATGTTAGATATTGAAATTTTATCTGTGAGGGCAAAATACAGGAACGGTTGTGAAAGTGAATGATTGAAATGGAGTGGATGAGAAAATTTTTGGAGTTGAGCAGCTAGAAGAGTTGAGAGAATAGCGACTTCTGTATATATTTTGAATTAGCAAAACAGGTGTTGAACATCATCAATAAGTAAACGAAAATTTACCAGAAAACTAATAGATATCAGCAATGAAATTAATAATTCAGTGATATAGTTAAATGAAATAATTTTCAAAGGAACAAGGGATTTTGTATAGAAAGGAGGGAGTAATGGTTAGGAAGTCCTAATAGGAAAAAAGAAGGTGAACACTTATCCCAGAAGTTAAATTTTTTAATTTTTATTGATTACTTTAGTAGTATAATTATTTTTATTTTTGTACAGACTCCTACAACTGTTCCAAGAGCAGCTGGCCGAGAAACCAAATATGTAAGTCCCTTCAGAATTATAGATATTGCTTTTTAAATAGCTGCATGTATATGATCTGGAGGCATCTCAATTATACAGTTATTTAAATTGAATTAATTTATTTTTTTCATAAGTGGAAAGGGGTAGGATAATATGGTCAATCCAGATGTTGATGGGAAAATCATGTTATGTCAGGTAAATTATTAAATAAATTCCTTCATAAGTGAGGTCTAATTTAATTAATTTGGCTAAATAAAACAGAACTTCAATACCTGCCTTCTGTCTTTTTAATTATCAAAGCTTAGATGGCATTTTCATTTCTATAATAGTTTATGTGGTTATTATTCAACAGCTAACTCCTATACTTAAAATACCGATTTGTCCATGCCCAATAGAATTGTCAATTTAGTTGATTTTGACTAGTTTGTTGCTTTCTTGAATTTAAATTATTATCAAATAACCCAATTTCCACTTATGAGCAAAAATAGATTAATAATAAATGTGTAGATACAAATTGACACACTTGATTCAATTACAAGGAGCTGAATGTCCTGCGCGAGCGTGCGTGCACGCATGCATGCATACACACACACACACACACACACACACACACACACACACACACACAGAGAGAGCCTCATTCCATTCCTGCTCTTTATTCACCTGATAATCTATCATGTGGCCAGCTTTTGCTTCTGACCAAACACGTTATCGTAGAAACAAAATTTTCTCCTAAGCAGGTGTTTAGTTTTTAGTTTAATACAGACCATTAAACTATTCCTTTTATACTACACGTTATATTTTCTAATATGTAGCCTTCATCATCATCATCATTTTCAAGGTATGGAAACATCTTTAGGGTAGCTTCTTAATTGAAGGATTTAAGGAACTTAGTTATATCATGGTGTTTTTAGTCTTTTCAAGGTAGGTAGGAGGAAGAGAAGAGAGGAGGCAGTCATGAAGAGAAAAGCAAGGGAGGGGAAGAGGAAGAAAAAGAAGAGCTGTTATTTATTAAGCAATTCTTGTGATTCAGATACATGAAGGGCTTTTTTGTACATTAAGCAATCTAAGCTCTTCTTGTCCACCTACCTACCTTGGAAAGACTAGGAAGCTGATGCCTCCTCCGACCTTAATTTGATAGAAGTTGGAATAATTCTGGAGGGGCTGTTTCAATCTCCATATTAGTTGTTATTCAAATTATTTTTCGATTAGTTATCAGACTTAATTAAAGTCAGTTAACATTTGCTCCAAACTTAATATGAGCATTTGAGACACTTGAAGTTTACACTGAATCATCAGATTTAGTATAGACTAGAACAAATATAAACTGTGATTCAGTTAAGATTCTTGTCTTTGATTAAATTTGATTTCTTGAATGAGAGGTTTTGCTTTTTACTTTCTCTTACAACATGACATTTTAATTGTTGTTTGTGACACCTGAAATATGTTCAGGAAATAGGGCAAGTATTTGGACCTATTACTAATTTACCAAAAAACAAAAAACAATCCTTAGTTAGAATCACATTCTATTGATAACAACTTATTTCATAAACAGTCTACATTTAGAGTTACTTCTGACTTCCAGAGAAATAACGGAGACAGCCTTATTGTACACTGTACAGCTAAGGTCTCATTTTAATGAGTTTGAGGGACAGGAAAATGTCATTACAATCACATACATATTGCTTTAAAATATCATAATATATTAAAATGTGTCAAACTTTATTAAAAATATTCTTCACTATATATACAAATATTCAAATAAAGGTCATCATCTTCAGTTTAGGCAGATCACAAACTCCCTTTGTTGCTATGCTTGAAAATATTGCTAGGCTAGACTGTTTCAGAAATGATATGCACTAATGTAGTCATAGATCTTAGGGTAATCAGTGACTTAAATAGAATCTGCCTAAATCAGACCTGGGTCCAGATCTGCTTCCTTTTGATGCAACCAGAGATTTGATGAGTTACAGGAAGAGTTGTGAATAATTTAAGCAAGAAATTCCACTCTACCAACCATTTTTATTTATTTATTCATTTATTGTCAGAAATACAAGTTATGCTTGTGTGAAAAAGGATGAGAAAGAAATGGAAGATAATTATCTGGTTTCTGATAGATGAAGAGGAAGGAAAAAGATTTAATGAGACACTCTTTATGCCTTGTATCCTTCTTATTAGTATTTTAGACTTCATCAAGCATGACAGTGCCATATTTCAGCCACTTACTTCCAGCTCTGATCTTTTATCTTCTCATGTGCACATATGAACTGTGGCCATCACTAGTCATTGTGCCCACTTATTCTGCCTACAAATTATGTTCACGACGAGACTGAATCATTATGTCCTACCTTAAAGAATAAAATGTTTTAAATATCTCTAAATCTAATTTTTATATTTATATATTTGGGGATCTATGCATATTACAAATTATAGAATGGCTTTTAATGAGACATTCAAACAGGGTAAAGCCTACAGATAGTTAAAATACACAGCATGAAGCAAGAAAGATATGAAGCCTCGTAATAGATCTCTATGACCTCTGTGCCTAACATTCATTATTTTGTGTAATGCCGTATGTATAAATAGCAGGAACAATTTCTAAGATAAGGGTAAGATAATTTCTTAACATTTTATAATTGTATATTTCCTTAATACCAAGCTCAGAACTCAGTGATATTAAGTGCTCAGTTCAAATTTTAAGTTTTGCCTTTTTTATGTAGATCAGTCTTGTCTGGGAGAAATAACACAATTCAATTCATACACTATCACTAATTAAACTTTTTTTGAGCTTTGAGAAAAGAAAACTCAGAACAATTAGAGTCAACAGAGAAAGGGTAGAAAAGAAACATATTAATGATATTGAACCAGATATTTAATTCAGCGTATTTCACAGAAGGTATTAATTTCAGAGAGAATTTTCTCACTATTGCAATAATGAAAAAATAACTAAAGGGGAAAAAGCTAGATTTTAGAATAGGTCATTATTACTCATATTACATAATGAGGATAAAAGTGAAACTCTACGTGATCAGAATAAACACTGTGATGGACATTCTGAAGAGCCATTTTCTGCAGCACAGAATTGCCATAAACCTCAGTGCAGACTAACATAGTCTATTAGCAATTAGAGATGAGGAGCACTAAGCCAAGACATCCTGCTGCCATAGAGCAACGAGGGATGACATGAGTCAAAGAGCAGAAAACAAACATGTTGGACACAGTATGAGAAGGATTGCAGTTGCTTCATCATTATGTTTGGTGATTCACACTTCAATATACTTGGCAATACCATAAAAACCACTAAGCTTTTAATTTTCAGTTTCATTCATCTCTCAGAATAAAAGCAATATTGACACATGTATAATAAATCCTTGAATGAGTTGCAGTGTTAAAAAGAATAAAAATATTTAGGAACAGTACTATAGTTTAGCCAAGTATGTTTATAATTATGCTTCTATATGTTGACCATTTTCCATTACTGCTTAGCTGATGTGGGAAACTCAGCTTCCATTTAAATGCAACGATGCTTGATAAAATGTAACTATTAAAAAATGTACGTGCTGCGTGTGTGTGTGTGTGTGTGTGTGTGTGTGTTTGTAAGTGTGTCTGTAACCCAACCTAAAAGAGAGAAAGAGACCCCCGGAGAGCCAGATATGAAGAGGGAGCTCCAAGTGGGAGTGCCATAAGAACTAAAACTCTGATAGAACAAAGGTGCTAGAGCCAGGAGCTTAGATTTTATTATAATTTTTACTTCATGATGAGTTTAAGACCTGTAAAAGAATTTTTTGTGTACATCCAGGAGCCTAGAAAGCCATGAAATAGAATAAAGAGAAGTCTAGCTATCATCTTTGTCTTATACTTTTGGGTGGTAAAATAGCCATCCATGAGAAAATAGGCCATAAACCCATGAAACTTGAATATGTGGTCATCTTCCACTCCTGAGGTTTGGAAATAGCAGGGTGATGAGATAAAATGGAAACTGCTCCAGTGTCAGTAAAATTACTAGGGCCCCAACAAGATTGAATTTGAAATGTACTGTAGAGATGGTTTCCCAACCCAGGGTTTCTTAGACACCTATAGAAATCATCCCCAAAGTTACCCACACTAAACAGCCATAAAATGAGTACAGATCATCATGGGGGAGAAGCATGAGTGATAGTAAGAATATATAAGAAACAGGAGGTTTAGCAACGAGGGACTATAGAAAAATCTGGAAGGAATTTATAAATATATTTAAAATGTTGAAATAGTTAATAGTATTTATAATTACCATAAAAACAGATTGAATAATAACCAAATAGAACTTCTATAAGTTAAAAATAAAGTCAGTAAAATACAAAGTTCAATAGCCATGTTAAACATACTAATATATAGTTGAAGAAGAGTTAATGGTTGAGATTATATGTATAAATCATCCAGAATGTGGTATAATGACATAAAAACATATGAAAGAAAGTTTTATAGATATGGAAGATACACTGGGAAGACCCAACATTTATTTAACAGAAGTTCCATAAGAAGAGATTAGATGTAATGAGAGAAAGGCAAAATTCGAAGAGATATTTAGAGAAGATTTTCCAGAATTGAAGAAAGATATACATACTCAGAATGAAGAAATATAGCAAGTCCCCAAAAAAGATACATACAAAGACATCCGCCCTCAGACACATCACAGTGAAATGACAGAATGTCAGGGATAAAAATCTTAAAACGCTAACCAAATATGAAGACAGATGATCTACCAAGTTATGACATTTAAACTGATGGCAGTAACAGAAGCCTGAGCCAGTGGGATAGTGCCATTCCAGTGCTGAGAGATAATAACTATTACCCTAGAACATCTGTTTCCAAGCCATGGTATACGTACTCCCAGAGGGTATGTGCTGGGCCGGACAGGGGTATGCAAAAAATAATTAGTAATGGCAAAAAAACAAGTAAAAAAATGCAAAATGTTAGTTATGGAACAATAAATATTAAGTTTGAATCACCATTAATGGAGACACTTCAAAATTAGATCACATAAGTAAATGATGATTTGTGAAGGCGTGGCTATGAACCCTTTCCCCAAACTGCTCTTCTACAATCATGCATTGTTTCAGAACAATCCATTTGTGACTTTGCTAGAACTTCCTGAACATATAAATACATCTGCAGCCAGACTGTTTGATCAGTTTAGTAATTGACTGAGTAAAAGTGTGTTGCTTTTAATCATGATTCTTTTCAAGTAGTTTTTAAATTTAATATTTAAGTACTTGATCATCATTATTGATATTTAAATATGTTACAAATATGATAAAATTAAATCTGTGTTTTGTATTTTTAGTGTAGCAACTTTTCTTTCCTAACTTATTACCTCATTTCCACTATTTTATATTAAGGTAGTCATTGAACAAATGTGTCAGTATTTAAAAATAGCTGTTTTAAAAACAAGGGGCACACTTTATAGAAATGGGTTTAAAAGGGGTACACAAGTGGAAAAAGTTTAGGAACCACTGCACTAGACTTCTATGTCCAGTTGAATTCTTATTCAAGAGAACAAAATAAAAATATTTTCAGACAAAGTTCAAGAAGTAACATCTAAAAACACAACCAAAGCATTTACTTCAGAAGGAAAGAAACTACATCCAGATGAAAGGAGTGAAACACAGAAACTAAGGATAAAGAAACAATATTGGCCTCCTTTTTTAATTTGAAACAGATTTAAAAACCAAATCGTTTTACTTCACAAATCATGAAAACTTTATTTTTTTTATAAAGATACTTAAAGAAAACTCTGTTATTTTTCAATTTGCAGTATATATATATATATATATATATATATATATATATATATATTTTAACATTGCTGATATATTTAAGCAAAATATGGAGTATACAGAGAATCAAATATTATATGACCATGCAGAATTTTTGATGTCTTATGATACTGCTTATATTAAGATGTGAAGGGAAATCTATGTATAAAACATCATATGCACTATTATGTGAACTGAATAAAAACACATAGGAAAAATTTTGTAAGGCAATGTACCAAAAATGCTAAGAATAATTTTATGTGGCATAATATTTTTCTTTTTACTTTACACTTTTTCAAAATCTTAAAATGGACATATATCTCCTTAATAATAAAAGAACTTCTAAATACTTAATAACAAATATATTATTTTACTAAATTTTGAATTTCACTAAAAAAACACCATGCTTATATTTTACAGGCAAACCTCGCCTCACCATCCTTTACAGTATCTGAGAATCAACTGGTACGTATCCTCTTACTAAGTCATAGTCCTACTTGAGAAAATTCTGATCCCTCAAGACTTCATTTGAGTGAAAGTAAACTGAGAATAAATTTATTACATATAAGTTTATTTATTTACTCGTCTAATGAAAGTTTAGTAATGCTTTACTAAAGCTCCATGGTGGTTGTTTTGCAGGATACAAACAAACATTAAACTAAACACAGATCCTCTTTGCCAGTAACTTGTATTCTAGTAGTGGTGTTAGAATAGAAATGGCTGGGTCAGAAGCAAGATGTTGGAATTTAGAGAAGGAGAGAGCTCACTTATTGATGGGAGAGCTCAGAAAAGGGTTCAAGGAAAAGGTCATATTAAATAATGTAGGCTAAGTTCTGGACTTGAGAAAATGGGAAATGAGATATTTCAGACAGGAAGATTAGCATGAGAATGGGCTAGACCAGTGATGAGCAATAGAAATATAATGTAAACCATAAATGCAAGCCATATATGTAATTTAAAATATGCTATTAGCCACATTAAAAAGTAAAAAGAAACAGGTCACATTCAATAATATATTATTACATATTTAATTACATTATACTCTTATATTCAGTAATATATTTTACCTAATATATTTTACTTAATTATCATTTCAACATGTAATCAGTATAAAATTGAGATATTTTACATTCTCTTTTTGGAACAAAGTCTTTGAAATCTGCTGTGTATTTTACATTTACAGCCCATCTCAATTCAGATTAGCTACATTTCAAGGGTTTAATTGGGGGTTTATTAAGTAGTGCCATGGACAGCAAAGATCTAGACTGTAGAATCTGTTTTTATAGTGTCCTATATCCATAGCCAACCAGTCATCTTGTCATTATGATGCCAAAATGATGACAATATTTTTATTCAGTCTAAAAATATTATAAGAAACATAGCTAAACTCTTAAAATAGACTGATGCAATCAAACTACTTGGGTATGTGGGTATTTATACATATAGTGTATATATGATTGTGTGTGTATGTTTGTCTGTCAGTTGGCTTAGAACAGTGGTAGGCAGTATGACACAGTAGAAAGAATGCTGGAATAAGGGCCAAAAAATCCAGTTGTATACTTTCTGCTTTAACTCTTAACTGCTGGACTGGCAGTAGGTGAGTCACAAATCTGGGAGTCTGGGCCTCTAATTGAACAATGACAACATTCTATAATATTACATATTTTCCCAGCTCCTCTAGCACTGTGAATGTAGGATTACTAACACACTGAAGTGAACAAGTTGCCATGGAGACAAATGCTGCAATAATGTAATAAAGTTGAACAATTTCCCACTTTAGATATGGAAATATTACTCCAACTATTTAATATTTAAAGTAACGGCATACTTGTTTTTTGAGAGTAACGTTGAAAATCAAAAATATTTTAATATATATAATTATACTTATAATCTGTATATAAAATACAGATTTTAGATATTGAATAGTTAAATATATGTTTAGTCATATACAAATAAATATTTGTGAATGTAAATATGTTATCAGACTGACATATATATGACAGTTCTTGGCTTAATATTTTAAGAAATTATTTAAAAAAGGCAAGTATGTACAAATATAATGACTTCATAATGGGACATAGTAAAAACAACTCTATACATGTCATAAATAAACCTTTTCCTACATAATAAAATAAGTTCATAAATTCTACATTTGTGTTCTCTAGGGAGAAAAATACATAGCATTGCTTTGACTGACTTTGGTGATAATTACTTTGCATTTACTTTAGACCTTTTCTCTAAAGAGTACAAGGAATGTCTTAACCAAGTTTTTAAATTAAGTTTTAATCCTTAAATGCCTTTGAGATATGGGTGGGTTTGTGAAGGGATTATTATCAAGCAAGTTTATTACACACAAAAAGAACATCTCTTGCATTGATATAATTATTCAATTCAGTTACTTTGACTTCTATTTCATGACATTAACCCTCTATTTACATTATGTGGGAATAAAATAGATTAGAAATAATTTTATGCAAGGGATGTCAAATGGCATTTGCTTCTTTAAGAATTTATAATTTATTTTTGAGTAATATGATTTATAAGTGAAATAATAATTTTTAAAATTTTATGAATGAATTTCCAATATTTGCCATCATAAATTGTCTTTAGGATTAAGTTCCGAGTAACTTAAATAAATAAGAACACTTTTGAAAAACAAAACTATATATGTGTATATGTGTGTGTGTGTGTGTGTGTGTGTGTGTGTGTCTATGTCTATTTGGTGCCACACACACAAATATGTGTGCTTATATATACCCACACAGACAGATGCCATATGACAGGTAATTCTGATAACATATATTGCTTTTTGTTTATATGTGTGTATACATGTGTATGTGGCACCCAATCAAGATTACTGGGAACATATTATAGATTATAGTTAAATTATGTAAGTAAATGTATGTTTTGATTAAAATAAATATAGTTAAAATTATTTGACTCCTCTTTTAGGGGAAAAATGTAATAAATTGGTTGAAGTAAAAGTATATGATAAATTTTTGTGGTAGCACAAGCTTAACATAGAAGCCTTTTCATTTTTTGAGATTTGATTTTTTAAGGGCATATCCCTTTTTCACACATTTTTTCTTTTTAACTTGGCTTACTATTTGCTTATTTACATTGCCAATGTGACAATTCAACAATGAAAGGAAAAAATAAATGACCTAGCCCTTACTCTTAAATTATTTTCACTGTTTACTCTGGAAGCCAAATTATTTAGTAATGGTTTCAGGGAGAATAGTTTGGGGCCCTTGTGAAACTAGTTTACCAGTCTGTGCCTTAGTTTCCCTTCTTTTATTAAATAGCAGCCCAATTCATCAAAAGTGGGAAAGGAACTTAGTAATGAGGGTATTTGAAATACCCATTGGAAACTATGAAATGGAACTTGATATAACTCCTCTTGTCAACTTGAAGGGGTAATTGTAAGGCTCACATATCATAATATGTGAAGTTGCTAGTGAAGCCCTGTACATATGAGAGGTGTTATTATTGTATACGAAGCCTCTAAAATATTATCTCTGAGATAAATGAGCAACCATTTTTACATTAAGAAAGAGGCTCACAGAGTTAAACTAGATTATGTAAAATCACAGTGTTAGTGGTCTATTCTTATTCTACGTGACTTTCCTAAAGCAATTGTTATGGATTTCAAATAATTAGGAATAAGGAAAGGTTGATGAAGGAGTTGGGAAACTGGGCCTCAATGAAAGCATGACATTCTTTGGGCACCTCTTGTGTTTGGCCCTGGGTTGGGGGTTTAGCATTGCCTTTAAAGATGTGATCACTTACTGAAGAGGAGGAGACTGGGTAGGGTCAGTTGGGGGTTGAGGTTCTGCACCCGTGGGTAGTGCGTTCCCTAGCATAATAAAGGGAAAAAAAAGAAAGGAGGATCGAGGCTGAAATTTCACAGAAATTCCTAGTTCCTGAGCTGAGTTATCACAATATTAACAGAGGCTGGTGGAGTCTCTTTGGATAAGAAAACAGGTTGGGCTGTACAAAGTGTGGAAACGTTGGTCTGCCTTGGAAAACGGTAGGGGAGTGTGGTTTAGATGACATTTGGCTTTTGCTTTTGAAATTTCATGCCATTCCAAAATGTTCATTGTTGTCCATGATGGAATACTGAATCTAGAGAGTACAAAATAGATTTAAAAGAGAAGCCACATGGCCACATACAGGTAAAAGCAAATGCAGTTTACTGGAACACTACACAAAAGAATAGTTAAACTTGCAGATACTACTTTGTTCCCAGTTCTGAGTGGCAGCTGATGTGTCCTGTTTTAACGATGCATGACTCATCTTCCTGAGGGTTCTTGAAATCCCTGTTGTTCAGAAAATGCGGCCTGAAAGCTTTTGTGTAGAAATGATGTCTTCTTTAAGCTTAAATGCAGTTTGTCTTTGACAAATTTTTCCTTGACACAACATACTTAAGTGCTACAGCATTTGTCATGTACGCCTCCTCAGGTCTGAGTCATGCTATTGTCTTTTCTTTAACCATTGAAATATTTCAATCCAGATAACTGTGTTGTGTATATTCCACAAAAAGTTTCTTGAGCTATGGAATGCAGTTTATAATTATTGAAATCCTATGTATGTTTATTTTTGTACAACTAGCATAGAAATTATAATTTTTTTTTTTGGAAAAAACACATCAGGTTTTAAGGATAGTGTAGATCACATACTATTAACAATCTACATTATACATGGGAAAATAGAAAAAAGGAAGTTTTTTTTCAAAATTCCTTTTGTGCTATTTTTTTTCCTTTACTAAGTTCTGTCAAGCATATATCTCATTAGATTTTCATAATCACCTTGTGAATTTGTATGGTAGGATTTGTTATTTTCATTATTCTGATGAAAAAAACTGAAGTACAGATATCTACGATGCCATGTCAATAGTCACATGGCTAATGGGAGGTATAAAAATCTGGTCTTTTTTCTCTATATATTAAAAACTGTGGCATTTTGAAATTGGAGATATATCTTAAGTATTTGCTTCAAACATATAATATTGGTTATTTAAAAAAATTAGAGTTAATAAAATTTATTAATTGAATGAATAAATCAGCTAAATGATTTTGAGTATATTACTTTTGTCAGCAATCTTGACAGATAGAATATTTTGAGTTTTTATTAGCTTGTTGCCACAGAAACTAAAAAAATAAATAAATAACACTGGAGAATGAAGACAAGACTGAAGAAATGGGTGAAAGAAACAACTATGGCACTTTCACAAACTCTTTGGATTCGTCATGTGGGTATGGGTAGAATTCCTAGCCTGGCTCACAGAATTTTCTATATGCCATGTTTTATTGTATTTCACTGTTTTATTACACAAAACAAATAAGATGAATAATAAGAAGATATAAGATGTGTAATAAGCCCTTGAAAACTGAAATCCTATCCTTTATTTTTTCTTTTGTTCCCTCATCACAGCCATAACAGAGCTTACTACTGTAGTCAAAAGTAAAAAACATCAATCCACTAGTTGAAGTAACTAGTTTAAAAAAGATGTTCCTCTAAGAAGCCATTATTTTAAACTATTCGTAATGGATTTTCTAGGTCAGTGCTGGCTGTTAATTTTCAACTTTGGTCTCCAGCCCAAGGCAGTACCAACTTGTCAGAGAATTATGAATATTAGTTCCAAAGGGCAGAAACAATGTCTATTTTTATAATGCCCTGAATAACAATGTTGGAAGTATAAGTGTATACTTGATGAGTTGTAAACAAATAAATAGTAGGCTTAGACCAGTGCCTCAAAAACACTTCAAACCTGCTACCAGACCCTGGGGACCCCACACACTTTATCTCTTGGACTTTTTCTTTCTCAAGACTAACAGCAGAGTTAGATATAGTCTTCTGAATTTCACTTCACTCTTGAATTCTCCAAAAATGATGACATTATTGTGTTTTGATGTTGAGTTTTATGGCTTATCATGATAAGCAAACAAGGAGGCACAACAACCTTTTACGGCCTCCATACTGGATTTTAGCCGGCATACTGAGCTTCTGCCTGCCAATTAATTTATTCCTTCTGCAAGTATTTATTTAGCACTTACTAGGTTTCAGGCACAATTCTTTTGTTTGTTTGTTTTTTAATATGGTTAGTTCCCTGGCTGGGAATCGAACCCAGGCCGCAGCGTTGACAGTGCCGAAGCCTAGCCACTACACCTCCAGGGAACTCCCCGAGGCACAATTCTAAGTGTTAGAGATACAAAAGTAAACAAAACAATGATGTCTGGCCTCATGAACTGATGTCTGATTATGATAAATAATGTGGAGAAAAGAATAAGGCAGGAAAGGAGAAGAGATGGGGATTACAATACTGGAAAGGGAAAAAAGGGTTCCAAGTAAAGGAAGAGCAAGTGCAAACTCCCAGAGGAGGGAATATCATGCGCATGCTAGAGAGAAGAGTGAAGGGGTACGAGAGGGCAGTAGCAGGAGATTAGATTGGAAAGGGAGAAGCCGTTAGAGATATTAATAGAAAAGATTAGGTCACACAGAACAATGTAGGCAGAGCTTGCAGGCATTGCAAAGGTTCTGGTATTTACTTCAAGTGAAAAGGTGAGGCATTAGAGAGCTTTGAGAGGAGTTGAATGACATGATTTGACTCACACTATTAATGTTCTGTGATTTACTCAAGTGTATTATCAGCCCTCTGAGAACAAGGGTTATGCCTTACCCATCTCTTTAGACGCGACAGTTCCTGACACAGACTAGGTTCCAATGGACAAAGGGCTCCACAGAACATCTGATAGAGGTTGAGGCACTTCTAAAATGTCTTATATCCACTGTAAATCAGTTCTCATAATGAATTGAAATTTGCCACTTGGAGAAGCTTCTCATTTTTTTCTGTGCTCTTTGTGCTGACTCTAAGTACCTGTTTTTATTTCTCCACTTAGGCTGGAAAGAAAATTATGGAGTTGCATTTCTTGTCAGCATAAGAATGACGTTTATGTGTATCAGTCTTGAACCTGGTTCTTCTATGAATTCTAATCCACATAGAAATAAAAGAACAATCTTTTTGGGCTAGTTTAGTTGTAATATTGATGGACAATGACAATTTTATAGTAGCTCACTTTTATAAACTCATCTATATTAATTCATCTAATTTTCTTTGTTTTTGTTTGGACACAGACTTAGCTAATTAGATTTGCTAGAATTAGTGAACCAAATTCTACTTGAAGTCTGAAGATATCGGAGGACTTGGAGCAAAGATACAATATAGATTGGAAACTAATAAAAGACAGTATCTTCTACAGCCTCTCCTTCAATCTGGAGGCAGAATCTCAAGGTTAATGTGATCTCTCAGAGGGCAGACCAAGGAAGATCTACCTTTGGGTAGGCAGTACGAATATCTTAATGAGATGACTGTAGGCGAGTGCCGTTCAGTTTTTAACATGCTCATGAATCACCCAGGAATTTTGTTAAAATATGGATTCTGATTCAGCAGGTTTGGGATAGGGCCCAATATGTGGTACTTCTGAGGTGATGCTGTTGCTGCTGGTCTGTAGTCCCCATTCTGAGTGGCAGGTACTAGCAGGCATCTTTTTATTTGGATAGAACCATTAGTTTATTTGTGTTGCAATTTAGTCTTTAGCAAATGTAGATCACATAACTACTTGACTTTGAGGAACAAGGTATGTGGAAGAGCAGAGAAGTTAACTAATATTTCAAGACAGCCTTAGGTGTGCCAGCGCCAGTGCCAGCTGCTTCATATATGTCTTTTGATAGACTTTCTAAGAGGCACTTTGATACCCTTCATTGGCTGATGGATTTGAATAATAGGAGGTGGAGTGTAGGATGTGTGTGTGTGTTGTGTGTGTGTTGTGTGTGTGTGTGTGTGTGTGTGTGTAAAAGAAGGAAATATAGATTTGTAGGTTGAGCAGGAAAACATCAGGTCCTACAGTATTCCAGGGATGTTCTATTGGCCGAAACATATGTGCCACCCTTAGGAAAAGAAAATCTGGATTTAGGAAGAAGAGTGCAAAGACAAGTAAGATGACAGGATAAGCTAACAATGGCAAAATCAAGTATGTGGCAATTGTTAATGATTGGACAGAGGAAGTTATAGAGAGATGTGTGTTTAAAATGATTTCAGTATCTATGTGCTCACTCTCTTTCTGAAGAAGGCATAGGAGTAATTAAAATCATGGGCTTGATAAGATTACACCTGAATTTAACTTTGACTTCTTTACATATTTACTGCATGACTTTGGTATGTGACTTATTCTCTCTATGCTTGTCCCAGGGCTGTATATAATGAATGGTTGAGATAATCTATCTACAATAGTGAATACAGTGCATATTGGTCAATGGGCAAAGGATGGTATAAGCTATAATAAGTCCCCAAATATTTTGAGGTTGGTTTCAAATCATGTGGAATGGTATGAGCAAGGTGCAGAGGCTGCCATGAACGTGACCTGTTGGTGTACCATCAGTATGGAACTGTGTGATTTTCACAATTGGGCCACCAGTGTTCTATCTCCAACTTGATTAAATACTGAGAGACAGTGGGTGTGGAGGGTATGGCTAAAAGTTATAGGATGGGAAGTGTGAACAGTGTCAAAGGCAAACTATGCCTAGTCTATGCCTAGAACTGTCCTCCATGTATGTGAAGTATTAACTACTGAGTGTCAATGAGTTAAAGTACAGGAGAAAATTAGGACTCAAAAAGCAGGTGAAAATATAATATAAAAATTAGGGCAAAAATATTAAGACCAAGTAAGCAAACTGAAATGAGTAGAACTCCCAGACCTCAGTTAGACCAGGCCTGGGGACACAGTCCAAGGAAAGAGCCTGTAAAAAGTCTGGTACAGTAGAAGTAGGGAAGGAATCGTCACCTTGTCAGGCACCTATCAAACCCAGGAAATTCATAGGACTGAGGAGCATAAAGGCTGGTAGAGAAATGCATTGAAGCATCGGTAACTGATTCTGATACTGAAGATACAGTATAGTCAACTAACCAGAGAGTATCTTGCTAGTCTCACTGCGGAGGATGGTGAGCCCAAGAGAAATGATTGGAATGAAAGGCTCCAGACCAGGATAACCCAAAACATTTGTTTGCTAGTGATACAGGGACCAGTGGTCACATTTCCCTGGCAGAGGGATTCTCTCAGCATATTGAGTGCTGCTGGTCAAAGTTCTCTCTGCTTTCGTCTTTCTGCATACTACCACCAAACTTACTCCTAAAAGCTCCATGTTGGTTTTAGAATCTGTTAGGCCCTGAGTACTGGAGTTCTTGTATTGATTTCCTCCTCACCAAGGAGCAAAAGAGAAGAAGGCACAGGAGGAGGAGCAGAAGGAGGGAGAAATGAAACAGAAAGTCAAGTGAAAAGGAGACAGGACATCTGGACAACTTAGAATCACGAAGCAGACAGCAGGCATCTTCCACCAACCGCCTGGGCTTTGTTCTTGTGTTGAGTTTACTGGAGAGAGATTGCTCTCCTATGTATACTCAACTGTGTGACTTCCTGCCTAAGTGGATGTTACTTGCTCAGTTTTCCCAAGTGAGAGAAATTAAGAGTTTCTTACAAGTAAATGGGAGATATTTCTCAGCCTGAGGAAAATAGAAACTTTTCTCCATCTGTATGTCCCCAGTTGGCATATGTATAAAAAACAACTGGGAAAATATTGACCAACAGAAGAATTGCTGAGTGGCATTTATTCAAGAGTCAAAGAATTTCAGGTGGTTTATAGAGCAGAGAGATAGATGTAGTTCCTTAAGGCTTAACTTGTAAGCATCAGTGCCAACTGAGGAGAGAGCTAATTTACTATTTTCCAAAAAGAAATGGCGTTGAGAAGAATGATTATAGCAAAATGCTCAAACAGAATCAGTGTCACAACTTTTTATTAAATTCTTGTTTGGAATGTTTTTGTAAACTTACTGATCATTTTGTGACATTTTTCAGTGTAACAACATATTGGTGCTTGTGAAGCATCATTTTGAAATTGCCCCAAACTAGATTTCTTGCTCTTTCTCTCTCTCTTTCATCGAACTGACATTGGGTACAGGTTTATGAATCTTGAATGACTGGTGTATTAGCTAAAACTCTTTTGCTGGCAAATTATAGAAGTAAACTTGACTTTGGAATAAAAGAAAATCTAGTGTTAAACCTAAGGAAAGTCTTAGGGAGCCTCAGGACAAGAAATCCAGCGGGGCCTCAGGAATGTTTTGGAATTCAGTTTTGCAAAGCCCTGAAGTGTCTCTCCTCTTTGGACTGTCTCTCCAAGCAAGTTGGCTCTGCCTTTTTTATCTTATCAGATCTGTTAGAAAGCAGATTAAGGCTTTCCCTTGTCTCCCAAATTAACGTATTGTAATTTTAATCCCCCAAGTGACTGTAGAGCAGTTTAAATCTCTCTTCCACATTCTTGAGAGAGAAAATGTTTGCTACCCATTGCCCATACCCTTTGGTCAGAATGCCACCGCTGCATACATAATATGAACATAGTTTCTAGGGGGCATATCTCTGTGGGTTTCAGGACAAGGTGGGGGGCCAGTTTCCAGAGAAGGGAAGTTGTTATGGGCTTCATCCCCTACTGTGCCCAGAATGAGAATGCCTGGCACGAAGGATGTTCTCAATAGATATTTGTCAAGTGAAATATTTATTGATTGAATACACTGGGAAAGATACATAAGAACATGTTTGGCTAGATAAAATGATGAAGTTTTGCATTTTGAACATCGTAATAAAAGATCTTTATGAGTTGATTGCTGTAATTGTTAACTGAAAACTAGAATTACGTTAGTTAAAATCATTTGATTACCAGGCTGTTTTTCTGTACTTGAGAAATAATTTTAAATTTTAAGAAATATAATTTTTGTGAGAATATTTGAATGATTTAATAAAACATTTATTTAATAATAGTGTTTATTTCTCTATTATTTATTTATTTATTTGATGTTTATGAAGACTAAACCTGGAGTAATTCGTCCAGTACCTGTAAAATCCAAAATATTACTGAGAAAAGAAGAAGAAGTCTATGAACCCAACCCTTTCAGTAAATACCTGGAAGATAACAGTGACCTCTTTTCTGAGCAGGTGAGTATACATGCAAGAAAATCTTTAATATTTTGATAAATGGCTATATAAAATATAGAGATGGTTCTATGAATATAGTAAGTACAAGAAAACATTCATTTAATTATAGTATCCTTAGTAATGAAAAAGATCATTTTTTTCCATAATAAAAATATGTTGTTCTATATTTCCAGGATGATATTTGAAGTATTTCAATGTTTTTTTTTCTAAAAATTTTCTACCTACTGCTAGTGTTATTCTGGGGACCAAGACATTACTCTCTATGAAGATATCATGAAATCACTGGTTGCATGTTATATAGATGTTGTAGTCTTATTTCTAAAATCCTGGGGATTTTTTTGAAGAGATGTAATATTTTAGAGTTGGTTTATTAGTAGATTTGACAAAAGATCTACTTTTTGTAGTCATATTAACATAGTAGAGAGGATGTGATCTCTTAGATGGGGCAGTACTTGTTAGGGGCTAGCCTCTCAAGTTGTTTAAGGCTTTGTTATTCTTTTGGTTTATATGTAAAAAATATATATTGTCTTTCTCTTGTGTATTTTATATGTTGGAGGAGTTATTATATAATGGAAGATTGTCAATGGTGCTTTACAAGATTTGGGAAAAATATACAAATACACATTTCTACAATATAAAACTTCTTAAATTATTTCAAAGAACAACTTTATATATTGATTTGTATCAAAATGCAGCAAATAGACATGAGTTAAATATTTTATATTTCAAACATTACATGAACAAGCAAAGTATGCAATCTGGAAATCTCTCTGGATATAGCTAGGACACTTAAGATCAATACATTTAATAATCTATAATAAAGTAGACTTACGAAGGAATATAAGATTATATACTCTTTTAAATTTCAATTTTAAAATGATAAGTAACAGTATTCTTGAAACTATAACCAACATGTATACTTATGAAACATAAGGAGTATTTTATCTGCCACATATTAGCTCTGGAACACTAGGCAAGTTGTTTCCTTTCTCTAGGCTTCAGTTTTTTAATGTATAAAATGGAGCACTGAGATCAGGTACTTTTTAAAGATTTTTCAAATTCTAAAATTTGAGTTACTTAAAATCTAAGATTAACCCTGACTAGATTTGAAGTTTGTATGTAGCCTTGAAAAAGTTCATTATAAATACTTTCTCATGATTAGTTAGCTATAGTTTTTATTTATAAAATGGGGATAAAAAGATTTTCTGTTTATTCTGTTTATTTGCATATCAATGAAGACTGATATGATTTTGATAAGTTAAAAACTTTAGAAGGCACTAATATCATTGAAAGCATAAAATAAATTATTTTTATTTAATAGTATACAATGTAGTTCTCATTTTAAATCAAATTGAGAAATGTTACTGATGTATGAGGGCTGTGTGGAAGAAAATCTGGCCATAAATGCCTTTAGTTTTCATATTACATGGCTGGATTCTTTCCAGGCAGCCCTTGTATATACAGGTATGTCTTTACTAATTCCACACATAACAGAAATGGAAATTCTTGTTACAAAGCATATTTTTATCAATAAAAACTTATTAAATATCTATTTCATGATACATATTTTAGTATAATGTGATACTTTAGACAGTATGTAATCATTATAAAAGTTTTGTAAAAGTTATCTAGTTTTATATGACAAAAATACCAATAGTTAAATTTCACATATTATCCATGTAATTTACATTCTTCAAGATATGATCTAATGCTATAATATAATAATTTTGTCCTTTTGTATTAGAATAATTTTAAATTTATGCAATTTACTTTAAACAAGATTCTTTGCAGAGTATCAAGTGAATCTACCTATAATTTATCACAATCTGTTGTCCTCTGAAATGATAAATCCCATTTTCAAGTGTAGGAAATTCTTGTCACTTGAAGGAGTTGCCAATTTTTTTCTTTGCTTTTTCTGACTATATAGCAAGTTAAAGCTCCATTTATGTACAATATAAACCTATATATTTCCACCAAGTTTGTTGAAAATTTGAGCTTTTTTGCAAATGTTAAGATGCCGCATGCATAAACTTACTTATATTTTCTTTCAACCAATGTATTCTTGTGTATACCCCAATTTCCATGTGGAACATGGGAAGTAATAGGAGTCTACTGACTCTTGGAATTGAAGTTCAGCATACTACCTGAAATATAAATACCGTATGATTTCACTTATATGTGGAATCTAAAGAACAGTGTAAATGAACAAGCAAAATAGAAACAGACTCATAGATACAGAGAACAAACTGATGGTTGCCAGATGGGAGGAGGGATGTGGAGCTGGGTGAGAAAGGTGAAGGGAATAAGAAGTACAATTTATTGTTAAAAATAGCCATAGAGATTTAAAGTACAGCAAAGGGAATGTTGTCAATAATATTGTAATCACTGTGTATAGTGTTAGGTGGGTACCAGATTTACCCAGGGGATCACTTCATAAATTATATAAATGTGTAACCACTATGCTGTACACCTGAAAGTAATATAAAATAATATTGAATGTCAATGGTAATTGAAAAATAAATAAATTAAAAAAGAAGTGAATTCCAAACATCCCCTGGTCTTATTCATTGATATTACATGAGAGGGAAACTATAATAGAATCTTAGGGTCACTGCACGCTGGGAAACTGCATATACTATCAACTGTCCTGTTTGCATTGAGCTTTAACTACCATCTCATTAGTTCCAGAAACTACAGTGGAGGCAGATAACAAAGACAGTTCATGAATGTAGATAGATGCTTAGATATACTTTAAAAAAATAGAGTAATAACAATTTACAATCTCAGCAATGCTACTTCATCAGAACTTCAATAGAAGAGCATGTACTCAAATTCAGTCCTTGTCACTTTTGTGTTCTCTCCTACTGCTACCACAGAATTAATTGAATGGTCGGAAACACAACTGATCTCACCCACCCATGTAATGGAAAACTCTTTAGCCAGAATGTTGGGCCAAATTGAAGCAGCCTACATTCACTAATCGGCCTTGTGCTGGGGACAGTTCCACATGACAGAAGATGCTAGATGAGATCGTTAAGTCAATAAATATCCCCTAGCAGCTTCACTGCCATAAAATACAATTTCCAAACTCTCTTACCGAACTTCACACAGCAAAGATGTTGAGGCCAGGTGGAAATGTATTTACTGTAGCTTAGAAAGGTACAGCTGGGCAGCCTTTTGAACTGACAGTGAACTAAAATTTTGCCTGGGGACAGCCTTGGAGTACTAAAAGCGAAGTTTGAAATCACATGCATTATCAAGTCACTGAGACATATTCATTAACAACTTGTATGCCAAAATGGCATTAAGTCAGGAGACATCATTCTGTACTGATGGACTTTTTGTAAACAAAAACTTCTCAGAATGAAACTTATGCTTGTCCGAAACTACCTTTAAATCCATCATTGTATCAATTTGTGGTCTTTTTGAGTTACTACAAAATATCCGCATATGGATTTAAAACTATGGTGATACGTTTTGAAGCACAGTTCTATTGCTAATTCACTGATAAGAATGAAGATGCTAAGGGACAAATGTTTTTATTAATAGTTCATGTGACTAGTGAGTTTGCAAATGTATTGATTACTTTTGGGTCATTTAAGATATCTAATTAGTAAAGGGTGATTTCTTCAGTGAAGAATCTCAGTTTAATATAAAAAGCAGTTGCTAACCTGAGTTGTGTAAAATAGTCTCTCTCATTCTTTGTAAATTAGTAATTCAATCTATGATATTAGAGATGCCATTTCTTTCTTAAAGCCCTAGAGAAATATATAAAAAAAGATTTTGGATAGAATTAAAAGGGGAATATTGTTTCATGTGATTTTCCCAAAACTGTTTTCCTTTTTTTTTTAAATTTGAGAATGCTTCCCAGTACATATGTCTCTTTCCTTTGAATTTGCTTCAATATGGAAAATAAGACGCTTATATGTGAAAAATGACCATTTAGCAAATTTCCTCCATGTTGTGGTATTTTCTTTCATTTCTTCTGATTTTTCTTAGATATCTGACTTGCTTTTCTTCTTTACCAAACTCTCTGGTTAATATTCAATTTCGATGATTACGTGGGTGACTTTCAGATTGCTATCTAATGATTCATCAAGTTATATTTCTCCCATGACTTTCACTTTTATTTCTTTATTCCACCCATATGTTAATATTATAGGACAAATACCTTTGTCATGAGGTGAAATTGAACATACTGCATTTTATTCTGAATGACTTCTGGCTTTGCCACAAATTGCGATTTTTCTCAACATTTGTTTCTCAATCAAAATGGCTCATTGTCTTTTGCAATAAAATGATTGTTTACATTGCTAACCTTTCATTAAGAAATATTTTTCAGATTAAAATGTTCATTTTAGGGGTTTGCTGAATTGTTTTAAGAGGAAGAGAGAACTGGGATTCATTGTAATGTTACATTTCTATGTCATCTGCTCTGTGAAACTGATGTCAGACAACCACAAATATTAAGCACTAAAGAATAAAAAATTTAGTTCCAAAATTATATTTTAATCAATTAAAACATTTATTTTTGTATAAGAGATTTGAAATAGCTAAGCATTTGCTACCTTTTTTTGTACTTTACAAGTTCAGATTTTTTGGTTCAAATCAGGATTCCAAATAGGTAAGTATTGCTGTAAACATTTCTGTTTTGAAAATACATATGGATGCTTCAAAATGAGGGCTGATAAGCAAGAAGTTACGCCATATGTTCAAAATTAAGAGACCTAATTTATCATGGCTGGATCTTAATGAAATGCAGATTATTAGAACTTTTGGTGATTTAGAGTCTCTGTGATAGCATCTGTAAAATGATATTATCTTTGGCTTGAGTCACTCTTTAAGAAATATTAATACATTGTAATATTCTTGACTTTATGAACAGAGTGTTGTTTTAAATTAAAACAGTAACAGAAATGCTATAATTCAGATTTTAAATTGTTATAAGCTCCAGGCAGGAAAGGAAAGCTGAAAGGAAGTGCTGCATTTAAAAATGTGTTATTTTACCAAAGAGGTGGGAAGAAGGGAGACAGAACGCAGTTAAAGGCTCCAGCAATTTCAGCCAGTGGTGCTCCAGCGGTGCTCTGAGCTCCCAAAGGCACTGGGACAGTGGGAGCAAAGTGAATTTTCACCCTTCATTTCCAAACCATAGGAAGAGATAACTCTAAAATACCGAGATGCAACTAAAGAGTCTCAGATGTATAGACTTTAATGATAAAGAGAACACATAGTGCCTTAGTGTCCTTTGGTGTTGCAATGAAAACAGCTTTTGAAATTCAACAGTTAGATTTGATGGCTGAGTAGAAAGTAGGTTTTTGCAGAGTGGTGAATGCATCCGATATGGCTGCAACATTAATTTTCTGATGTGTCTGTTAATATTTAATGCTGCAGTATCCATAATTTCTTAATAAACAGAGATAAGTTAATTTATTCACTGCATAGTTTCTTCTATTTTTTTCCTAATGACCAAAGATATTACTTGCTTCATAAGTTCTGTGTTGTTGAAATTTTTCAGAGTATGAAACTTTAATCAGTCAAAATTATGAATTCCTTTTTAAAAATCAAGCTTCTACGTAAAGATTATTTTATTTTGAGAAATTTGTTCTAATTTTTTATATATTGAAGAAGATAATTCTTAAATAAGTGTAAAGCAGTTTAAATCATTTTATCATTAATAACTATATTATTAATATATATCTCACAGAAACCTGTACAGGATAATTTTTTGATCCCTGTATTTCCTTCAAAAGCTAGAACATTAAAATGTTCATCTATGGAATGCTAAAGCAGGGCAGAATGATATTCATTTTTCAGAAATCATTTAATCATTAAATAGCAATCTCCAAAGTAATATGTACCAACCTCAAGATAATTCATTGGGGTAGAGGTGGGCTGCAGATCAGACCATAAAGATTTTGTTAGTGTTGTTTTTTTAAGCCTAAAATATAGGGATCATAAGCTATGACCTGTGTGCCAGATACAAACCTATTTCAATAAATAAAGTTTTATTGGCACACAAGATAAAAATAATACACACAAATATCTTTAATAAAAATTTTATAAATTAATACAAATTTAGAAGACACAAAAGGTTTTCACCATCTGTATTGAACACTTTGCTTTTCAACAAATCTTTGTTTAAAGAGGAAATTCAAAATAAAATTTCTACCTGGAAAATGAAAGGTAAACTTATTGTCTACTAGAATTTGTGGGATACAGTAGCCCTTGGAAAAAATTTTATAAGTCCTAAGTATGCTTAACAAATAAATAACAGAAATAACATAAATCAATTAAATATTCAACATGGACAATTTAAGAACAATAAAATTTATGCACAAGAAAAGCAAAGGGAAAGAATTTATAAGAATTGACAAAAGATAACTGGAAAACAAGTGCTCTAGAAATCATAAATATAAAATGTTTTTGAAAACAAATGAATAAATAGTATAGTAACAATATTGTTACAGTGTAACAGTACTTTCAAAATTCTGAAAGAAATCATTTTGCTAGAATTCTACATCCAAAAAATTAAACCTAAGGGCAGAAGAAAGTTAGTAACATGCAAGGTGTCAAAATCTTTCTTTCAACACTCCACTTGCCCTAGGAAGCTCCTTTAGGGCCCAGTATACAAGGGCTGTCCAGAAAAAAAATCCAGCCATAAATGCCTCTGTCTTTCATATTACATGGCGGGATACTTTCCAGGCAGCCTCATATATGAGAGGAAATCAAGAAAAACAAAGAACACTAGATACTGGAAACAGGAGACCGAACACAGAAGTTAGGTGAAGGAAGTTTCCAGGATGTTGGTGAAGAGAACCACAGGATAACAACTATGTACATCGTAGGAGACAACTAGCATAAATTACAACAGGGATCTCAAATGACACTTACGTTGAGTCTGTCACTACCAAGAATCCCTTCACCTTTGTCCTGTATTGTCAACCAGGGAGTGTTCAAATGAGCCTGGCCAGGATTCTTACCTCCTCCAAGGTCTAATAAAACCCTGCTCTCCCATCCCTGCGCCGCTGCCTGGAGTAGCTGGCACTATCAACTCCACCTGTAGAAACTCTTAGGTTTGACTGACTCCTGAGGGATGGAGGTTGGCCCCAGCAAGCTTGGAAGCATAAATGGCAGTGCAGCTCACCCCACATTTTCCTCCTGGTCGGTTCGACCTTGACCTCTCCAGATTCCCCCACGTAGGAAACTCTCTGCTTCCCATGGATCACTATAGGCTTGCCAACCTGGCATCTTCAGAATGGGTTCTTAATTCCTACAATAAAACCTGAAGCTAGCCTGTCAACCAGAGACTCTGTTCAGCTCATCTTTTCCTAACCAGCAACTCTCAATAGTGCTGCCTTGTTCTTACACAGCAAGCCTTGTGCTTGCCACTCAGTTTTCATATTGATCACTTTTCTTACTGATTAAGAAATGTAACCAGGAGTTCCCTGGTGGTGGTGTGGCTAAGCTTCAGCACTCTCAATGCTGCAGCCTGGGTTCCATTCCCAGCCAGGAACCACCAAAAAAAAAAAAATAAAAGGAAAGGTAACCAGTTGTTGATAAATAAAGTAATAAGATAGTTGATTGAGAAATCAAAATCAGAATATATTTTAATCTAAAAGTAATTTTTAAAAGGGCAAAATGGTAAGCATTTCATTAATGTTGCACACTAACTAACGTAACTGCTATTTAATTATATTAGAGCTATCGTCAGCCAATGGAATTAGACAAAAGAAAGTAGTAAAAATAGAAAAAGCTAGCAAAGAAGAGGCAAATTTATCAGTGTTAGGTGATTACAGTATTTTAGGTGATACACCTGGGGCTTCCAGGAGAATCAGCTGAATGACAATTACAATCAATGACATAACTCAGTCATGCGTTGGGTGGGAAATCCAAAGCTGGTTCTGATGTAGAAATGTTCCAAACTTATTGTTGAGTGAAAAAAAAAAAGCCAAACCAATAAAATGAAGAACATTGTATATAAGATGCTGGCTACTTTTTTTAATAAAAGACTATACTTGTGATGTGTATATGTGAAATAATTTGTATTTGCTTGATATATAAAATAAATACTTCAAGTACAAACAAACTAATAAAAATAAAACAAATTTAGTCACCCTTTCAAGGTACAGAAGGTTTAAACCCCTCATTTCTACACACTTAGATATCCTAGAATTATAATTTTCTAACCTGTTTAAAATTTCCTGAGAGTATTTTTAAAGTAAGATTTGAATCCATTGCTTTTTTAAAAGCGGGGGGGGGGGCATCTACAGCAAACATATTCAACATAAATTTTAAAAAACCAATAATGGCTTGGAAATCATGATTTTGATAAAATAAATTCAGCTTGAGATATAAGAGGCACTTACATGTCTGCAGGAAAGTAGCACTTCTCTTTCATAGATATGTATGTGAACCCTTTTTGCAACTTTTTTTTGTAGGCTGAAGGCTTCCCACTGTGGTGGTTTCCTTGCTCCTTTTATATAATTCATAGCCTCATCTAGTAGCTCCTAATTTCTCAGAGTCTTTGGCACTCATCCCTTTTCCAGTTTAAAGACCCATTCAAGCTAAGGCCTTGTGACCTCTCCTCTCCGCAGTTGGACTTGTCTGGTCATGCTATCTTCACTTTTCTCCAAAGAAGCATACTGCCCAGAATTAAAGACTATTCATCCATTCTGGTCTCACCTCTCCCTGATCCCTTGCTCCCACTCAGCCCAGTTTGACACCTTTCTCTGCCATGAATGAAACCAGTACTTTTGCCCCTGCTCACACTTGGATATCATCTGCAATGCCCTCTCCTTTCTCCCCCAATTTCTTCCAGACCCAGTCACATGCACCATTAAATTAATTCCCACTGTTACCTACCTCTTCAATGAAGAATTCCAAATCCCATCCTACCCCTTTTGGAATGAGCTTTTTCCTTCCTTAAACATTTCTCCTCTCAATACTTTCAAAAATAACAAACTTGGTGCCCTTTAAGAGACATTGTGTAGTTCTATAGAAGAGGCTGGTGCTGAGAGACTGACAGGAATTATTGAGACAGACAAACAATACGCTATGAAAGCAGGTGTCTTACAAGAGACCTGAATATGAGAAGAGGTTTTCTTCTCACTATTAATAGTACGAAATGCTGACATTATGTCTGTAATATTTAGACTTAAATCCAAGTGAGCTTGACTCTTGTCCACTAACATGCTCTTTATGCCTTTCTTCTCCCCAGGATGTGACAGTCCCTCACAAGCCTGTTTCTCTCCATCCTTTATATCAGACTAGACTCTATCCTCCTGCTAAGTCCCTGCTGCATCCACAGACCCTCTCCCAGGCTGATTGTCTTACCCCAGGACCCTTCAGTCATTTGTCCTCCTTCTCACTGACTGATGGACAGGAGAATTCTCACACCCTGTTTAGTTACAACGCATATAATAAGGTGAGAATTCCCCTCCGAAATAGGAATTATAAGTATTCTATGCTGTGAATCTTCTTTATGCTTAACTTTTAGAACTTAAAATGTGGAGCAAACATATAGTAAGAATATTTAAATATCCTAAGAATATTAAATATTTGTGTTAAGGCACATGACCTTACAAAAATAATAATTAACCTTGAGAAATTTTTAAGTATTTATTTTTTCTTTCAAAGTCATTTCCTGATTTGCACTTCTCATTGTTTCATGTTTTAGTTCAAGGGTAGAAATACCAAAAAATTTCCCCAAACCTTGCAGATACCATTACAAATTTGTCTTTTAGCCATAGTTTAATGTTCTTAAAAAAGCATCTTTAAATTACACCTTGAGGAGAAAGCACTTGTAATTGCAGATAATAGACAAAGAAATACTTAGAATTTTGGAAAGTATCTGTAAAATAATATTAACATTTTATTTGAAAATGTGTCTATCTGCCTCATAATGTATAGTATTGGGATATATAAGTAATAATAACATGTTCAGTGCCTAATAATATACATATATGTTAAATAAAAACAAGCAAACATATTTATAGTTGGCTTTGGAATGCCATCATAAGTGTTCTCCTATAAGTAAGCAATCAATACCACATAAAACTTCCATAAACTGCCCTTTCGTCTTCTGAGCCTCCCTGTGAGGACTTCCTGGTTAGTACAGACTCTCAGACCCTGCAAATGTCCTATAAGAATGACTCGTCAAAATCAACCTGCAGCTAAATCATTTTGTTTTTAAATTCAAAATCTTGGATAAAAGCATTTATTTTATAAATTCTCTACATCTTATGGAATATATCTCTATACTTAAAAATTAATCAAGGCCATATGCTTCAGAATGTAGTTGAACAATATTCCTTCATCCTAAAAACATTTTTTTGAAAAATTGTTTATAAGCCCAGTCTAAACACCAACTATCATCTAAAAAGTGAACACAGTTGATATGAGAAAAAATTTGCTTTTTATATTTAGTAGTATCTATCACAACTGAATGATCAACTCTGAGTTAAACTTTTAAAATACCCATTTCCTGCAAACAAAGTGTTTTTGGGCAAAGTTCAGGATGACATTTTTATGACCTTTGTTTTCTACTCTTGGTCTAGGAAAAAATATTTCAGAGACAGTAAAGTTTTTTAGTGACTTTATATTATTTGAAGTTCTTCCTGATTTAATGATTGCCAACATTTATGAAATGCATTTAACTATTAAAGTTAATAATTCTGATAACATACCATGTTCTCATAAATTGTCATTATGATTAAGTATTAATTTTATTTCTATAGGTATTGATAACATAAAATTCCTCACTCTTTTCATATTTTTGTGGTGTTTTCTGGAACTATTCAGCAAGGATAGAATCAGTATTTTGTCCATAATTTAGTCTGTGCTCAGTCAGACTGTGGAAAACAATATATAAGAATCATTTGAAGTTGGACAATTCTTTTCTGTCTACACAATCTTTATAATAGATTTTTACCTTTCAGATTCTGAGATTTATCGATATTGAATAAAGAAACATTCATGTCTGAAAGAATAATAATAGTAATGAAAGCCATTCTTGGTGGAAGATTTGATATCTATGTTTACAAACCTTGTGTTTATAAGTATTTGGCCAGGAGCGTACTAAGTTATCAAAACTTGTCTTTTTACTTGAAATAGCTTCTTTCCTGGCATTGTAAAACATAATCTGTCATCTAAATGAACATCTCTCCAATACTCTATAATGTCATTCCGAGGCCTGATACTAGTTTTACCTGTTAGACTCATCTTCAAGCTCAGATCTTCCGACCATTCCCCCAGAAGAGCCACATTGAACTTAACTATCTTTGATAGCCCCTCATTAACTGGGGCTACAGAAGGTGTTGGACAGGTTTAATTCTCCTGTTGAATCTGTAGTAAGGACTCCTCTCTTCTACATCTTCATCAGACTCAGTGTGTCCTAAATCCTTATCCTAAACCCTTCCCTCTTCTCCTACTTTCAAGACAGAACTCTGTCATATGATGTCATATCATACGTGAGGATACTCAGGTGCTTACTTTTCTTTTCATCTTGGAATAAACCAGTATATCCTCTCCTTCTCCTAGTTTCATAAAGGGAGTTGTTACTGTTTAATTCTTAAAAGTTATACAACCCAGTGGATAAAAGCATGATGTCTCTGGTCAATTTGTCTGAGTTCATTTCTTGACCGCATTCCTTCCTGATGGTGATGTTAGGTAAGTTACTTAGCCTCTGAATGCCTCTATTTATTAATCTACAGAATGAAGATGATAATAGTAGTCACCTTACTAGAGTATTATGAAATTAAGGTGTGCTAATATGTGCCAAGCTCTTAGAACAGTGCCCGAAACATAACAAGAACCAGGTAAGTGTTAGGTCTTATTGTTAATAAGCCTTCCTGAAGGGTCATTCCCATCACTCTCTCAAATCCTCATTTGGTATTTTCCCTTTGGACCCCTCTCTTTGTGTGCAGAAATCTCCAAAAAGAAAACAAAAGGAAACACTCACCCATCCTTTTCCTTGATGCTGCTGCTGCAAACCCAGTGATTTTGAGACTTTATTTCTCTCAAAGTGATCAATAGTCATTATATCTATTTTTCTTCTATGTTCTCTTTAACCCGTTCTTGAAAGCATTCTTTCTCTCACCTGAACCACTCTACAAAAATTTCTGTCTTGAAGGTAAACCGCTTGTTAGCAAACTCAGCTGAATGTTCTCAGTCCCCTTATCTCTTTTATCCCTTGTAGCCATTGACATGCTTGAATCTCTCTCTCCTCGCTCTGCTCTGGGGATACTACTCCTGTTCCAATTTCCGGACTGCTCCTTCATTTCCTTTGTGCACACTGGTCCTCCTCTACCTCTTCTCCCTAATTGCCTGACTTCACGTATTCACCCACTCACAGGCTTCTGTGATTAACCTTCATACTGAGAATGCTCAGATCGACATTTCCTGTTCTGCTTCTCCTCTGAGATCCAGTTTCACAGTTTCAGGTGCTCACTCGTCAGTTCCCCAGGACATCATGTTGTTACCTCAAACTCATCATTCAGTTTGCCTCAAACTAGCTCTGTTCTAATTCCTCTACTTCTGTCATGGGTACCACCATTCTCAGTCTCCAAACTTAAAACTTGATTCACCTACTACATTTTTTCAGCTTTGTCCTCACAGCTAGTCATTCACAAATCTGAATGGATTCTCC
>PVJL010001967.1:188548-224072 GCA_004026885.1 Lyroderma lyra | reverse complement strand
AAAAAAAAAAAACAAAAAAACAAGAAGCAAGAGCCTTAGAACTTACATTTTTAAATATAAAATCAGTTATACTACCTGGTAGATTTGGTTACTAAATGTTTCAAGTAATTAATTAATAAAAATTATGAACTATGGTAGTCCTGGGTCCTTGTCTTAACCCTGTTGTAGGCCATGCAATAGCCTCCTAAATGAAGTGCCAGTGGGAGGGCTTATTTAACAAGATATGTAGTAATTTCCTGTTCCTTTATTATTTCTATTGCAGAAATTTCTCTGTTGCCATGGGAGCCTCCCTTTCTAGCTCAGAATATTCTCTAAAGGTAACAGATGTGACCCAAGTAAGGACTTTGAATGCTATTGCAAAGAATATCCTGGTTTAGCCAGACCTCTGAGAAACATGGATATCACAGGATGAAGGCAGAAGAGCAGTCTACAGTTTTCTGTAACACAGTTTTAACCTTCTTCTCTGGCCAGGACAGTCACGATCTTTGTTTTAAGTCTCACATGTTCATGGAGAATGTGTCCAAGAGGAAAAATCTTGAAACAGAGCAACAATCACTCCCTTTGCTTAATCTTGCCAGCCATCTCCATCATTATGATTCACTCTGGTCTATGCTTCTTCCTCAGACACAGGTTGAGTCCATATCTTCAGTGGAATTTGTTGATGAACTGAGAAAATCCAGCTGGAAGTATGAGTTTGGCGTGTGACTTCTGAGTCAGTTTCATAACAATATTTCGCTTTTTCATTTGTAAAATAAAAATTTCCATTCTATTATGGCAGAGTCTCTTATTTTTATCCTGAGTACTGTCTAGCTGAATAGGAAAGAGAAGATTTTTTTTTCCTTTCATTTTCTTTTTTTATTATGTATTCATTGGATATATGGCCTTGGGCAAGAAGCTAAGGATGCAGAGTAAAATGGTACAACATAAATATTCCCAGACTTGGGAAGCAGGACGTAAAATTTCTCAGATTTTATAAAAGCAGAAATGATCTCCAGTGTTTACCAAGTTACTTCTACCTCTGTCCCCAGATAGAGAAATGGCTTAACTGTAAGTTTCATTGACAGTTTACAAAGTCCTATATTAAGAATTGGGGAGGTGAGGAAAGTTAATCAAAATAGCTGTTTCTTTCAACCGAGGCTACAGATAGGGAGAATGGAGTCTAGTGATGAAAGATGCTTTTCCTATAAGCAGGTCCCAAATTATGAAGTTCATCACTAGCTTTATCTGTCACTTTCATAATTATAATATCATTTTATACTAACAACACTGGTAATAGAACTGTTTTTTTTCTGTTTTAGGAGAATAATTGAAATACAATCTAAAGAGCTTGCCCTGGGTCAGGAAGCTAATTATGGAGCCTCTATGAATTGCATGCATAGATTTGGGTACTAACGGCTGTATATACTAAGAGCCTTGCCTTTAGATGTTTTCTTTCCCTCACCTTTAAATCTTAGTTTCTGTCCTCACTTTTCCAGGTATAATTTCAGTGTAGAATATTTGCTACTTAATTTATGAAAAATGAGAGACAAACTGTATTTAAAAACCAACAATAACCTCAGTGGTTTCTTTTCTTGCTTATTCAGACTATTACTAAAGGTAGTAAGTATTTCAAAAAATAGTTTTCATTATTGGCTCTGGAGTATAGATACAGATATGTAAGTATCACACACCTATGCATACGTAATTATATTTAATATTATGGTCTAACCCTCCCTGATGCTTGGACTTCACTATGGCCTTCCAGAGACAAGATGAGGCCATCTCTCTTTTATTCATTTTATTTAAACAGATTAGGGATCTGAGAGGTGTGAAATGCTCAGAGTTTAACAAGTTAACATTGTTTATGAGACTAATGCTAGGCTACTAACCTCCAGTCTTCTGCTTTAAGATGCTTCTGGTTTGTGTATGTGGTACGGAGAGCAATACTCCTGGGCAAATCAGACACCTATGATATACTGGCTCCCAGTGTAAGCATGAGAAAGTTAACTTAATTTCCTCATTTGTAAATTGGGAATAATAACTAAACCACGGTTTCTTGTTAAATGATAGAGTAAAGCACCAAGTACATAGTAAGTACCCATTAAATGTTCTGTTCTTCTAGGTTAGCTTTCTAGTACCTGTCTTTAATAGTTTAAAAGTCCTTCCCAGGAAGCCAGGCATTGGGTATTGAAGTGAACACTTTTTGCCTACCACTAGGTAAATATAAAAGAAACATGAGATAACTCCTACCTTGATTTTATTTTTCCAAACTTTACTCCTGTTTTAAAATACTTGTTTATTATTTCATGTATATAAGTTTCTTCTCAATAATAGGTAAGTATTTTGAGGCTAGGGACCATCTCTTCATATTTTTATCTATTTCTCATTATACCCGTCATTGTACCAGTTACTCTGCTAGTGGAAAGAGAGCAGTGTCTTTGGTAATTATACTGAATATCTTCTGTTTGCCCAGCCAGATCCACTCTTCACTTTGTAAACTGAATCCACCAACACAAAAGAGATTATACAGTATGACCAAGTAGGATTTATGCCAGGAATGCACAGCTGGTTTAACATCCAATAATTAGTACTCGTAATAGAAGGGAATTTCCTCAATATGATAAAGACAACAATCTCCCACACAGCTGACATCATACTTAATACTTTCTCCCTAAGATCAGATACAAGACAAGATGTCCACTCACTACTACTATTCAATGTTGTATTGGAGGTCCTAGCCAGGGTATTAGGAAAGAAAAATTAAAAACATCCAGATTACAAAGGAAGAAGTAAAACACTCACTGTGACATGAGCTTCTATAGAGAAAATTCTAAGAAATAGATACAAAAAGAATGAGTTCAGTAAGTTTACAAAATTTAAAATCAATATACAAAATCAACTTGCTATACACTAGTAATTAACAATTCTAAAATGCAGTTAAGAAAAGTTTCATTTATGTTAGCATCAAAAGGATAAAATACTTAGAATAAATTTAACCAAAGAAATGCAAGGCAGTATACTGAAAACTACAAAGCTTGTTGAAAGAAATTTAAAAAGACCTAACAAAATAAATAAATAGACATCCCTTGTTCGTAGCGTGAAGACAAAATTAAGATAGCAGTACTCTCCAACTGATTGACTCAGTGCAAAGCCTATCAAAATTTCAATTGCCCTTTTTTTTTTATGGAAATTGACCAGTTGATTCTAAAATTAATCTGGAAATACAGGGGCCCCAGAATAGCCAAATAATCTTGGGGAAAAAAGAACAAAGTTGAAGGACTCACCCTACCTGATTTCAAAACTTAACAACAAAGCTATAGTAATCAACACAATGTGATACTGGCATAAAGATTAATCTATAGCTCAATGCAATAGAATTGAGGTTCCAGAAATAACTCTTTTTTTTTAATTCATTTTTATTGTTAGACTTATTGGGGTGACATCTGTTAGCAAGGATTACATAGGTTTCAGGCATACAATTCTACAGTGCATTGTCAACTTGATGTATAATAAGTTCACCACCTAATGTGACTTCTCTTTCCATCAGAAATAACTCTTACACTACAGTCAATTGATTATTGACAAGGATGCCACAGCAATCCACTAGAGAAAGGATGGTATTTTTAATAAATTGTCCTGGAACAACTGGATATCCACATATAAAAGGACAAAGTTAACCTTACATCACATACAAAAACTAACTCAAATGGCTCTAGATGTAAATAAAAGCTAAAACATAAAACTCATAGAAGAAAACAATAAATCTGTAACCTTGGGTTAGCTAGAACCTTAGATATGACACCAAAAGTACAGTGAAAAAAAAAATGGGTGAATTGGACTTTACTGACTTTGGAGCAAAAATTGGACTTTTGCTCCAAAGGATAGTATCAAGAAAGTGAAAAGGCAACCCATAGAATGGGAGAAAATATTTGCAAATCATATATCTGAGGAGGGGCTTGTATTCAGAATATATAAAGAGAACTTACAACTGAGCAATAAAAAGACAACCCAATTTTAAAAATGGTCAAAGGATTTAAATAGACATTTCTCCAAAGAAAGGTATGCAGTTGGTCAACAAGCACATGATAAGATGTTGAACATTAGTTATTAGGGAATTGCAAATCAAAACCTCAATGAGATACCACTTCACACCGATTAGGATGACTATAACCCAAAAAACTGACCACACCAAGTTTTGGCAAGTTATGGACCAACTAAAATCTTTATATACTGCTGGTGAGAATGTAAAATGATGCAGTTGCTTTGTAAAACAGTCTGAGAGTTTCTCAAAATCTTAAACTGTTGCCACATGACCCAGCAATTCCACCCCTAGATATATACCCAAGAGAACTGAAAATATAATGTCCACACAAAAACTTGTACCTGAATGTTCATAGCAATGTTATTTGTCTTTTAGAATTAGAAAATAACCATTTTGCAACCCTTAATGAAATAAATTAGTCAAAGACCATCCATTTAAAAACTATTAGTTAAGATTGATTGGGAGCTGAATATCCACATGGTGCCAAAATATCACCCTACAGATTATTTGCTAATTATAAAACTGGGAACTTAACCTTTTAAGAGGTCCCTGGTTGTTACCACTTTAATCCAATAATATCGCTAGCAGCAGAAGAATATAGTGCAAAAGAATAGAATTTGAGGGGGGAAGAGGTCATCTGGAGTGCAAAACCTGTGATAGGAAATAGTGGTTTGGAGGTCTCCAATGTGCCTCAAGGAAGAGCTGAGAGTTGGGCCACCTGGAAAGCGGCTATAACAAAGTGGTGGTGAGCCATTGACCAAGCCAAGTGAACCAGCTCATGGGATGACCAGCCATCCCAGATTGCTCGGCGCTTTCTTGATTTCAGCATTGAAAGTCCCATATCCTGGGAAACTCCTTGGTGCCAGGTAAACGGAAAATTTGGTCATTCTACCAGCTCAGTGAAATTATCTTTGCCTCTTTTCTTGGTCCATACCTCCCTACCCTGCAATTAGGGGGCAGAAATTGAATACCAAGGAAAATGATAAAAGGAATGACACTTCTTTCTCCAGCTTAGCTGGTCCATGAGCTAAGAAAAGTGAGGGGCTTTGAATTGGATATGAGTTTGTTTTATGGGTGATAAAAATGTTTCAAAATTGTACAACTCTGAATCTGCTAAAAACCATTATTTTCTGTTTAGTTTACATCTTTCAATAAACTGACTATACTAGTTTGAGTGGATTTCTGTTCCCTGCAACCAAGAGTTGTGACTAGAACATCTGAAGAATATGCATTCCATTCATTCCTGCATACATGCTAAATTTTATGCTTGGGAAAATAAAAATCAGTTGTATTCATTGGATTGCATTGTTCTGGTCCTTCATAGAATTTTTTAAAAATCAAAATACATTGGCATTACGCCATTGGTCTACATTGGAGATGTAAGAGAAACTTGTATAAAATACAGAGGATGCCCCAAAACTGCATACACATTTTAAGAAAGAAACTATTAAAATTATAATATTTAATATATACTGATAATAACAGATGAGTACAAGTCACGTTTGACTTCTGCAATCACAAGAGGTGCTCAAAGTGGTTACCATCGGCATCTATCTAATAGAGATTAAATCTCTTAAATGTGTATACACTGTTTTGGCACCCCAGTATTTATATAGCTGTGTTACTGAGGCTTTGGGGGGACTTTTTTTTTCCTTAAGTATTAGTCTGAGGAGTAACTGGGCTTCTAAATTGATTTGTTTGTATTTTATGTGTGTAGAATTATGTAATTATCAAGACTTTTGGTCTGCCTAACTTATTTCCTTTCTGCAGCTGTCCTGAAAAAATGCTTTCTGATACAGTTACTGATTAAATTTTCCTCCTTTCATTGATAGATAGGAAGCTCAAGGGTCAAATTTATATCCCACATGTAGCAGGTGGACAAGATTATGCTGAATAAATTTTGTTTCGCCATCTTTTTCTATCCTTTTTTTCTTTACTCATTTTATCCTGTTATATTTTAATGTATTTTTGTAAGCCACTTCAAAGCCTTTTACAATAAGGCAGTATATAGTACATGTTTCCCATATTATTCTGAATCTGAATTGGAACAAAACTAAGAGTTTATTCCTATGAACATCATTGGTTTCCTACCCAAACTTTATCTCTTCTCTTCTCCCAGCTCCAATTTTGTTGTATTAATAGAAATCACTCTTTATGTAGCCCGTGCACTTTAGGGAAGGCTGACCTCACCCACAGCTTCAGGGATGGGCCTGATTAATCTAAGGTCAAACTCCCTCTCCTTGTCAGGAATTGATTGAGGAATTTGGGAGAAATTTGCTAGTGGCTTCTATTTCTATGAGACCCTCTGAAAATGACCCTTTCTGTTTTTGCTATATGTTATGATGTATGGACATGAGTCTTGAAACTGCTACAGTCATCTGATCACCTGTTTCAGAGTAAAGCTGATGTCAAATGAGAGCAAAGCCAAAAGAATGAGAGGGAAATGGAGCATAGCCATTGGGATAAATCCTGAGAACTGCACTATATCTGGGTTTTTGGTTATCTGAAGCAATATATATTTTCATTCAAGCCACTGTAAGTTGGGTATACCTTTTATTAGGGTCCTAATGTAATTGGAGAATGAGTCAGTTACCCATGTAGCAATTGCTATGAAAAGTTCATAGCAACTTAGTGAGGTTAAGAAACTTCCAAATCTCTGTATGTACAGTATATCAGTTGCAAGAGAAATACTATTTTTAGATTAACAGTTTTACTGGTAAGTCACTTATTTTGACTGAGCTCAAATACCTCTAAACTTACAGCTTAATTAAGCTGGCCAGAGTTCAGCCAACCTCAGAATTCTATCTTACAAAATGCACTTCATACCTTCAATTTGTTCAGAATCAATTATAGTTTCTGTGAAGATAGGACATCTAGAAATAAGTAATCTTATTTGGAGGTTTTTCAACCCATTTCACAAGGATCTACTCACAAGATGCCAAAAAAATTACCCTTCCCCTTATTGGTCGAAGAGAAACAGTTGTCTCTCATGTTGAAAGTCATGATTATGAGAACAGCACATTTTATTTAGCCCATATCTATATGCCCAGCACTGTATTTGCTGCTCTGTGCATGCAACATCCACAGTAAAAGAATTTAAAATTGAAGTTATATGCACATAATTGAAATTATGTTTTTCCTTTAAATAAAACATGAACCTCTTCAAACTCCTGTTGCAAATATCACTTGGTAATCCCTCTCAATTATGTTTGTTAAGTGCTAATAAAAGCACTCTCTCCAAAGTTCTACATGTATGTGTGGACATACGGGGGCTCTCTGGAAAAAAATCCAACCATAAATGCCTCCATTTTTCATATTACATGGCTGAATAATTTCCAAACAGCCCTTGTATATAGAGATACAGAGAAATACATATTATAGTCTTGATAGTAGGCTTAAAAATGTTTCTTCAGCTAAGTTTCTTAGGCCTACTAATTAGAACATTTTCATGTTCTCAGTTCACAAAACTGTATAATACTAATTTGGTATCATGAATTTAAACAATTTCATGGTAAAAATGTCAATAGGTGTCAAGGTAATGCTTTCTCTTACTGTAATGAGAATACACAGTTTTGTCTTATCAACAGGTTGTTTGATCAAGTTGTTTGGTGGTTGCTTTTGGGGAACCAGTATCCTACCAAATCCAACATCTTCTATATACAGTCATGCACCGCTGAACTACAGGGATACATTCTAAAAACTGCATCATTAGATATTTCATTGTGCAAACATCAATATAGTGCACTTATACAAACCTGGGTGGTATCACACTTAGACAGTATGGCGTATTTTATCGCTTCTAGGCTAGTACAAAGCAACATGAGATTAAATCAAGCACCAGAGAAAACAATGCAATCGAGACATCAACACGAGATCTACGAGGCTACTGCTGTTGTAATGGCGTACTGTTTTACAGCAGTCTTTCTTTTATAAGTAGAAAGGGTACACAAACAACAAAAAGTTTAATAAATGCAGGAGTTCCCTGATGGTGTAGTGGCGTTGGCGCTGTCAGCGCTGTGGCCTGGGTTCGATTCCCAGTCAGGGAGCTACCCACATACCAAAAAGCAAAAAAAAAGTTTAGTAAATATAGCCATTTATTATCATTACCAAGTATTATGTACTGTACATAATTGTACGTGTTGCATACTTTTCTGTAACTGCCAGTGCAGTAGGTTTGTTTACTTCGGCATCACCACATACATGAATAATGCATTGCACTACAACACTTGTGCAGCTACAATGTCACCAGGTAACAGGAGTTTTTCAGCTCCATTGTAATCTTACAGGACCAGCATGGTATACACAGTTGTTGAGCAAGATGTTATAAGGCACATGACTATTTTCTCTTAGCTTGTTTTCTTTCAGTCCTGAAAGCAACCACTATTAATTTCTGTGTATCATTCTAGAAATTTTAATAATTTATTTGTATTGTTGGTATTTATATTGCCCCCCGTGTTATTTCCATCAGATGTATTTCCTGTGTTTGCTTTCATATTAATATTTGTTGTATAAAATTCTCTTGAAAATTAAAGAAAATTATACTCTGTTTTCTGCTATCACCCTCCTCTTTCTTTTCACAGCACTCAAAACAGTATTTTTCTCTCCAGCTCATTCTTTTTACGCTAGTCCCTTTTCTTTTGTTGTTTTATGACCTATCCAGAATGTATTTTATGGAATGATGTGAAGTAAAGACCTAACTTAATGACTTTTTTATGTTGATATGCTGGTGTCCAAGAAACATTTAATAGTTCATCTCACTCTTTCTAGTTTGTCAAAGGTTAAAAGCTTATCTGTTGATTCTACTAGGACCATTATTCTGTATTGATAATTTAAACTATTTTTTAAAGTATACAGTATACTCCTTTTTAAAATTACATAAAACTTAGTAGTTGACTCTTTTTTGGTATTTAAGCCAAATTCAGTGAATTCATTCATTATTTAAATCTATTCTTTGCCATTTGTTTATTCTTCCAGAAGAATTTTACTGTATTTGGGGTTTTAATAAAGGTAGAATAGGTTTACAATAAATACCAATATTTAAAAATTAGTGTTAATTTAATCATTTTTACAACATTTTTGGTTTCTGGTTATTCTAAAAAGATTTTTTTGTGGTTTTTTTGTTTTAGTTTTGTTTTAGAAGAACAAACGTGTATGGATTATCTTTAGTGGGAGAGTATAGGAGTAATTATTTTATTACTTCATATTTATAGTTTTTAGATTTTTCAATAGGAACATGATTTAATAGGCCCAATTAAAAACTATAAAGGGAGCCTTTTCATAATGGGTTTGCTGCCAGAACACTGGTGTGGTGAAAACCACTGCTAAATCTAAGCCAAAATGGGCAAGGGAGAGACTCATCAACATCGCCATCGTTGGATACATAGATTCAGGCAAGTCTCCCACTAGTGGTCATCTGATTTACAAATGTAGTGGGATCCACACAAGAACCATCAAAATAGTTGAGAAGCAGGGTGCTGAGATTGGAAAGCACTCCTTCAAGTATGCCTGGGTCTTAGATGAACTGAAAGCTGAACATAAGCATGGCATCACCATTGATATCTCCCTGTGGAAATTTGAGACCAACAAGTATGTGACCATCACTGATGATGCCCCAGGACAGAGACTTTATCAAAAACATGATTACAGGCTAAGTGAAATAAGTCAGACAGAAAAAGTCAAGAACCATATGATTTCATTCATATGTAGGATATAAAACTGAAAGCAACAAATGAATAAGACAAACATAAACTCATAGATACAGACAACAGTTTAGAGAGTAAGCGGGTAGGAGGATGGTGGTGTGGGGGGGTTAAATATATGGTGATGGAAAGAGAACTGACTCTGGGTGGTGAACACACAATGCAACACACAGATGATGTTTTATGGAATTGTACACTTGGAACCTATGTAATTTTACTAACCAGTGTCACCTCAACAATTTTAATAAAAAAATAAAACATGATTACAGGCACACCTCAGGCTGTGTTGTCCTGATTGTTGCTGCTAGTGTTGGTGAACTTGAAGCAGGCATCTCTAAGAATGGGCAGACCCATGAGCATGGCCTTCTGGCTTACACACTGGGTGTGTAACACCACTAACTGTTGGCATTAACAAAATGGATTCCACGGAGACTCCACATAGCCAGAAGAGATACAAGGAAATCATTAAGGAAGTCGGCACCTACATTAAGAAAATTGGCTCCTGCAACAGACGACTGGATAAAGAAGCTGTGGCACATATACACAATGGAATATTACTCAGCTGTAAGAAAAGATGAAATATTGCCATTTGCGACAACATGGATGGACCTGGAGATCATCATGCTTAGTGACATAAGCCAGACAGAAAAAACAAAGAACTGTATGACTTCACTCATATGTGGAATATAAAACTGAAAGCAAAGAAAAAAGAAATGAACAAACAAATAACCCATGGACACAATCAATAGTTTAATGTTTATTTGGGGACGAGTGGGTTAGGGAGGGGAGAAAGGGGAGGGGGGTGGGAGAGGAGGAGGAGAAGCTAAATATAAGGTGATGGAAAGAGAAGTCACATTAGGTGGTGAACTTATTATATATCAAGTTGACAATGCACTGTAGAACTGTATGCCTGAAACCTATGTAATCCTTGCTAACAGATGTCACCCCAAAAAGTACTTCAATAAAAATGAATTTAAAAAAAAGAAGTTACTATATATATATATTTAAAAAAAAGAAAATTGGCTACAACCCTCCCACAGTAGCATTTGCGCCAGTTTCTGGTTGGACTGGAGACAACATAACATGCTGGAGCCAAGTGCTAATACGCTTTGCTTTGAGGCATAGAAAATTACCTGTAAAGGTGACAATGCCAGTGAAACTGCTTGAAGCTCTGGGTTGCATCCTGCCACTAATTAGTGTAAGCCCTTGTACATGCCCCTCCAGGACATCTACAAAGTTGATGGTATTGGTACTGTCCCTGTGGGCGAAGTGGAGACTGCTGTTCTCAAACTTGGCATGGTGGTCACTGTCGCTGTAGACAATGTTACAACTGAAGTAAGGTTTTGAAATCTGGTGATGCTGCCATCATTGATATGGTTCCAGGCAGGCCCACGTGTGTTGAGAGTCTCTCTGACTACCCTCCTCTGGACCATTTTGCTGTTCATGACTTGATAGATAGTTATTGGTGTCATGAAAGCAGTGGACCAGAAGGCAGCTGGAGCTGGCAAGGTCACTAAGTCTGCACAGAAAGCTCAGAGGGCTAAACGAATTTTATCCCCAATTCCTGCTACTCCAGTCTTAATCAGTGGTGGAAGAACAGTTTCAGAATGGTTCATCTCCATTGGCCATTTAAGATTAATAATAAAAGACTGATTAATGATAACAATATATTATTGCTGTACAGGAAAGGAGAATGTTTGTGGGTCATGCTGGGTTTTTTTATGTGGCAGTTTTTAGGTTTGAGACCCATTAAAACCAAGTTTAATGAAAAAAAAATGTAAAGGGGAAAACAATCTTTACTATTACCATTTAAATATGGATATCTATTTTAAGGTATTGCACAAGAGAGAAACCTTTTTTAAGTTTATCTATAACCATTAACTGAAGTATACAACTCGGGTTATCTTGACCATTGAACCTTTGTAGATTTTTCAAAGTTAGTGAAATGCAGCCACTTGTTTACATTTGCTTACTAAGTAGGAGTGACAGAGTATGTTTTTCCCCTGAGTCATTGTGATCAACCACATGAAGGTTAAAAGTATCATCACGATCACAACTCCATGACAAACATTTGGTACCCTATTTTCATCCAGGTTTTATTTATGCATTTATACACTTATGTGGTTAGTATGGGAAGGTCATTTATTTGATTATGTAAGAGTAGTTTAGAATGTGTATATTGAGGAAATAGAAAAAGTTTTTTATGGTAAACATAACTAATTTCTGTCCAAATTTAGTTGATCTAATTATGGAGGATAAATACCTTGGATGTATCTAGATAAATCATAAAACACAATTATATGAGAAAATAATTAGACTACTGGTTGCCTCATAGTCCTGTTTTTACTGATGTTCTATGGATTCATTTAGAGGCGTGAGTATGCTAATCAAAAACAGCCGACTCCTGTATGGGAAAGATTTCATTCCTGTGGGTTTTAAGGCTCCCCTGAGATACTGTCCCTTGATAAAGTCAAAAGTTTCTATAGAGATATACTGTATATTTTTATCTTCCCTGGTATAGGAATTCCACTTTTTAAAATATTGACAACTACTAGGTAAACATGAAATGAATTTACAGGGAGGAAGAAGGTCTAATCTTTAGAATTACAGAAACCCACACCGGTGCACATACAAAGCAATATGCACTGTGCGTTCTGTCTCTGATCAGAAGCGTGCGATAGTAACTTCTCAAACTTACAGTTATAAACACCAGAACTCACTAGCATCTTCATGACAAACAGATAAAAGGAAACAAACAAGCCTAACAAACTTGTTTTTCTTGTTGACTGCCACCTGCCACAGAATGGATTCCTGTTAAATGCCACCTGACAGAAATCACCACAACTAGACAACCAAGATCCCACATCACTGACACCAGAGGGGAAGAATGTTGGAATAAATGCAAATCTGAAAAATGGCTCCATCGCTCTCTGCGCCACTTACTGGGCAAGCCGGAAAAGGGGTCTGTGGACCCCTGGGAATCTAAGTGGGGACAAGGTGCTCCTTTGGGCTGCATCTCTTGATTCTGGTGGTAGGACTCAGGAGGGAAAATACTGGTACAACGCTCTGGGTTGTGATCTCTTTCCCATCGGCCCTGTCCCCTGCTTTCTATCTTCTTGGGCGATTTCATTCAGCCCTCCTGCCTGCCTTCCCAAGGACGCGGGGCTGCCCGACTCTCCGTGAAGGTAAAGTCGCTTTGTAGGAGGTTCTGTGAGCTCCCTCCTGTCTCCTCCAGGCCACAGCCTAGAGGGCCCGGGGTATTCTCTCAGCTCCCCTATCTGTTCCCTCCCATTTTGTGGTACTCATCCCAGCACTTGGTGAAGACCTTAAAGAGTTGGAGGTAGTGCACTCTGACTGTTTCTGGGGCTCCTATAGATCATAGTTATGCCAGCCCCACGTGTGGCCTGGAAAAGTCTGTTTAGAAGTTAGGCTGGTTTCTCCTGAACCCCATTTGTGGTAGATTTCTCCTTCCTGCTTTGTTTCAGGCAGAGATGAACACTACTGTAGCTCTCTTCTGTCTTTGAAGGTCTTGTCATCTCTGCAGTTTAGTTCAGGCATTAGCAAGCTTTTTCTTTGAGGGGTAAAGTAGTAAATATGTTGGGCTTTGTGGGCCGAGGCAAAATTGAATAGTTCTTCTTGGGAGGCTGAATAGTCTTGTTCATGCTGAATAGTCTTTCCCACATTTTATAGTTAAAAATGTAAAAACAAGGGTCTCACAAAAACAAGGGTCAGCAAGATTTAGCCCAGGGGCCAAACCAACCCTCAGTTTAGTTCTTTTAGGATTCTTTGTGTCTTCACTGATGGATTTTTAAAAACTTATGATTGTCATTTTTCCAGCTCATTTCTGTTGATATGGTCAGAGGTCTGCACCAGTGTCAGAATGTATAATGCTTGGCCTAAGGTTAACCATACCTTCGTTTACCTTAAATTTATAAATAATAAAATTTTTTTACTATAAAAAATGATTATTTATCAATAATACCAGTGAATATGTTCTGGATTATTAATGTCTGAAAAATGTAAACATTTTATTAGGACTTTCACTCAGTTAACATCTTATGAGAAGATAACCGTAAATGAGTTCAACACTTTTCTGTGTGTGTGTAACAGCGTTAAAATGATTTAAGACCTTGGCATGAGGGTCAGACCCAGGGTCAGGTAGCATTCTGACACTGGTGCAGACCTCTGACCCTCATGCCAGCTAAGATTAACATTTTGTTACATAAATGCATAAATATGTGTAGGTTCACATTGAATATGTTATTTTTCAAAGTCCACACCTTTTTAAACATGTTTTTAGTTCTATGTTCTTAATTAAAAATCTAGAGAAGTAGAATATTTCACACATGCAGCCCAGGATGGCTTTGAATGCAGCCCAACACAAATTTGTAAACTTTCTTAAAACATTACAAAAATTATGTGAGGACTTTTTTTTATTTTTCTAGCTCATCAGCTATTGTTAGTGTTAGTATATTTTATGGGTGGCCCAAGACAATTCTTCTTCTTCCTATGTGGCCCAGGGAAGCCAAAGGATTGGACACCCCTGGAAACAGAGGTGAAACTGCACATTTAGGGGTGCATGTCCCTCCATTGATGCTTCTCTCTTTAGGTCATGAGTCCTCAGAAGAAGGAAAGGCTTCTCCCCGCCCGATCTGTCAGCCAGCTCTGCTGACATCTTTCAGTGATTCCTTTTAGGTATGCTCACACCTACAGAAGCTTCTGGGACTTGTGGGAACTAGTGAGTCTACTTGTCTCTGGGTGTCCTCAGTCACATGTCCATCTCCTGGGATCATGTAAATACACATTTGAGCAAGGTTAATGATTATATCTTTGGGATGAAAGGTCAGGAGACCTTCCTTTAGTTGGCACATCAGAATGAGAGATGACACATTGCTACTCGCCTTCCACCTTCTTTCAAGACAAGAGTAAATAAGAAATAACACAGTCATACGAAGGTCTTCATTCCAGAAGCGCTCCAGGAATCATGCTGGAGAAATTCTGCAACTCTACTTTTTGGGTGAGAAATTACAGTTATCCTTTTCTTAAACTCAGAACAGGTAGTAAATTAACCTAGAGTGGCTACCAGTAAGAACCAGAAAGTTAGATGTGGAGTTGGTCTAAAGCTCAGTGTTGTTGTTTTGAAAAAAGAAAGTCGTAATACTCATATCTCCCAAGGATATTCTATGTGGGAGAGATGAAACATTTATTTTATAACATATATTTATAGTATCCCAAACTCTTTTCTTGGACAAGCTAGCTACAAAATTGCCTCACTAAAGAGAAATAAGGAAAAAGCTTCCAATTTCACCAAGGTTAGGAGAGGGAATTCTTGTGTAGTTTGTGGGGTAGGAGAAAGAATAAAAAGTCTGTGATTGAGTTTTGCTGAGATATGTTGGTGTAGACACGATAATGCTATGGTGAGGAACTGGCGCTAGTGATATGGACTGGGGGTTGCGGCCAGGTATACAAATCTGGGTGGGCATCATAGGCACTGAGACAAGATTTTTAACCATTAGCACAGAGAATTTTGAGGTAAACAGGGTAAGCAACAATACCAAATGGGTTAGTGGAATAGAGAATGAGAAGGAATCTTAGATTTAGTGATTTTGCAGAAGTGTGGGCTATAAACTCCTAGCATCAGCATCAGAGTCACCCAGAGCAATTGTTAAAATAATCTAATTAGCTTAGCTAAGTCTTCTTAATTCTAAAGTTAGATAACTTTATGGAGAGATAAGAAGAGCAGGACTGAGATAGTAGAGCACAAGGGAAGCACTTCCCATCTTAGAAGGAATCTGGGTCCCAAGGCCCTCAAGGATAGGACACATGTGCCCCAGGAAGGTGGGGTTTGATCGGCCAACCCTTGAGAATTCTCTCTGAGAATTATCTGACCAATAATTTTGGTCAGGACAACTCAACCTTTTCTTTAACGAGTCTGTGCAAACAGTCACACAAAACAATTTAAAACTATTTGTTGGGAGAGAAAAATGACTCAGATATAAGAATTGGTACCCCCCCCCCCCCACGCACAGCTCATAAGACACTACTATTATTGCAGAATGCAAGCATCAGTCCCAGACTTGCGGAGAGAAGCCTTCTGCCCAACACTGTGACTGCCGCTCCTGTCCAGAAGGCCCCCAGGGCTCTGGCGTAAGCCCTGGGGCCGTAGGAGTCTAAATGTCAGAGTCCAGGGGACTAAGCATTCTGCCTGCCTGCTGCCTGCAAGTTTGAATCTGGCATTGAGTTCAGTCTGTGCTAAAAGTTAGAATAAGAAGTGTTTGTCCCAGGGAACTATTGTCCCCTTTGGACCGGGGCACAGTCCCTCTGCTTCCCACAACTTGGCAAATGCAGCGGTGACATTTACTCAGAACAAATTCACGTAGAATCGCAGGAAAGAAGGTCTTTAGAGGTTGAGTTGGCCAGAAATGTTACAGAATGTCCTTCAGGGGTGAATTAATACCAATGGAGATGAGTGGGAAAATCCAGCTGGTTCAAGGGGCAGGCTGCATGTGGATATAGAACTGAATTAAAATAGTCGGAAACGGGGGCTGGTGGTGGAGGGTGTGGGCTGAGGCTAGGCTGACCGGACATCCCATTTCAAATGGGACAGAAAACAATACTACTGTCCTGTTTCCAATGGTGCGTGTGGTCGGCCTACTGACACCTCGACTTCAGCCGGGTGAGACGGGGCTGACCACACGAACCACGTGAAATGGGGCAGCGCCGTTGTCGTCTGTCTCATTTAAAATGGTGCGTCCGGCCAGCCTAGCTAAGGCTAGTCTTTTGTCTTTAAAACAATGCATCAATCCTTCCGTTTTGGTCCTCCAGAATTCCTCACTGCTGGATAGCCCAGAGGCAGACCTGCCGCTCTGTTTCGAACAAACCGTTCTGGTGTGGATTCCCCTGGGCTTCCTTTGGCTCCTGGCCCCTTGGCAGCTTCTCCACGTGTACAGATCTAGAACCAAGAGGTCTTCCACAACCAGACTGTACCTCACTAAGCAGGTACGGGAGCCCCGCTATTTTCTGACTAATTCCTGGGTGCGCCGTAGAGACATTTCCTTGGTGGTTGGAGTATCTTCTTCCCTGTCTTTAAGCAGCTTTCCCGGGGCTGCTGTGTAGGGCAGAGCCACGTTCCGAGTGTCCCTCTCTCCACCCGCCCGATGCCTCGCTGGTCCCTTGCTATATTTCTTAGTTAAGGTGACGTTGATTTTTGCAAAAGAATAGTGACTCAGAAATCTTACAGATAGCGGACTCCCTGAACACCAATGATGGGTACTCAATCATGTAGTTATTATCTTTTCAGGATTTGAGAAGGGAATGCTGGATTCCCTAATAAATCTTTAAGCTGTTCTAATAAATTGGGAGACTGTAACTTAGTTGGCACCTACTACGAGGTGAAAATGAACTATTAGTATATAAAGCATCGTCTGCACCATTCAGGCCATCCAACCACCACTGCTCATCTCCCCAAACTGGATCTGAAGTAGGGCTCTCATTCTCCTGAAGTCTTCCCTAAGTCTAGATGATGATGATCACCCGCAGTAGAGGGAGGAAGGGTGGATGCTCACGGTGACTTGCTTGAGCAGAGAACTAATAGAGAGGACCGGGGCTGCCAGAGAGAGCCAAGAGGGGGAGGGGAGGAGCCCTTCAGTCAGCTGCCCTGATAAATGCAGAAAAGGTCTTATGGGACGTGAAAGACCCTTAATTGAGGTTACAAAGTCACCTCATAAACTCTACCATCTGCTTCTTTTCATTGAGCTTTCCCCCCACATCTGTCCTGACCTTTAAATAGGGTTTTTGAAGGGGAAATGAGACTTGGTGTTCTATGAACACACATACCAAGGACCTCAGGTTACCTGCCCACTAAAAGGAAGGAAGGAACTTGGCCAAAGGAAGTGGGATTTGTGTTGACACTTTGAGCTGGGAGCTGGTGGTGGACTTTGTTGGACTTTGGATAGGAAAAGAATAGTGTCTGCAAGCCCGGATCGTGGTTACTGTCTCCCTTGTTGATCTGAGTGCCCAGCGCAGAGCCTAGCACACAGAAGGTACTTGTTGACTGTTGGTATTAAATGAACTCTAGGAATAGGGGTTGAGTCAGGAGTGTGTTAGACTGTGAACATCGAACATTCTTCAGTGCCCTTGGGAATGAGTCAGAGCTTTTGGTTAGAAGCAGTTAAATTAGCTGGAGCACCCAAGAAAGCCTGGGTAATGAGTAAATCAGCACACTATCCTAATAATAGCTATTAATTAATTTTTAAAACACAACTTTCTTGAGATATAATTCACGTACCATATAATTCTCTGATTTAAACACAATGCTATTTTTTAGTGTATTCATTCATATATGCAACCATCACTATAGTCAATTTTAGAACATGTTCATTCCCTCAAAAAAACAAAACAAAACAAAACCCTATGTCTCCATCCCCCTTAGCTCTAAGCAACCACTAATCTTCTTCCTGTCTCTATAGTTTCCCTATTCTAGACATTTTTCATATTAATGGAGTCACATAGTAATATGTGGTCTTTTATGATTTGCTTCTTTCACTTAGACAAGGTTTTTAAGGTGCACCTATATTGTAGCATTTATAAGTACTTCATTCCTTTTTATGGTTGAACAATATTCCACTATGTGGATAGACCACATTTTGTTTAACTTTCATAAACACAAAGATCTATGCAGAAAAAGAAAAGCAATCTATTTGCTTTTCTTTTTTCTTAATCCGTAGCGAGCAATCTATGTACCCTTGCTCATAGTCTCAGGAGCTCCATTTACAATGTATGCTTTATTTTTTTGTCCTCCATTCTTAGAATGAGAGAGACAGATTGATTTCCTCTTAAAAATTTCAGAATAATTAGTATCTTCTCTGAAAACGTCAGAAGTAGAATTCCTCACACAGTAAAACTTCACTTCTACGAGATTTCTTCTTAGCTCACTCCTCAACTTGATTTTATTTCTCCGCCTCCTCCTCTACCTGCCTTTGGACTGTTTGTTCCTCTCTGACCCTCGTGAACTGTTGTTACTGCTGTTTTTGTTTGGTCACTAGTGCAGTGTTTACCTCATCTGAACTTAGTCAATTTGTTTGATGAAGCTGGTGAGATAAACTGCAAGTTTATTTGTTTCAAGGTTCATCCTTACTGAAAGGACCTGATGCACAGTAGGTACTGAATGGATTAAATTACAAAGTGAATGAATGGACGAACGAGTTCATAGTCAGTCCCAGGGAAACAAAAGAGAAATTTGGTTCCGGAGGTTGTGGGAGTGCTGAAGTGCGAGCGAGGCGTGCAGCAAAGAAATGAACTTGGCTTTGAACCAGTGAGACATGGGAATCATCTTCAAGTATTTGCCAAAGTGGAGCATAGATGGCCTAGCTTGTTCGGAAATGTTTCACGGAGCAAGATCAAGTTAAGTTGTTGGAGGTTGTTCTGAGGATGCCGACTTTGGCTAAATACTCAGAAGAACTTCCTAATAATAACAACTGTCCAATAAGAGAATGGACTGCTAGGGGATATGATCCTTGAAAATATTGAAACTGAAGTTAGACATTTGTCTGCCAGGGGAGTGGTGGACAGAGACACTGTGTGTAGTGAGTGCCTTGTCATTCAGCAAGTGCTGGGGAAAGGGGGACTGCCCAGAGATGGGGAGGTATTAGATATGGCCAAACCACTCTCCTTTCTTTTTTTAATACCAGTGAGATTGTATCTCCTTTGGAAGTTGAGGTTAGTAAACTCCTTGTGCACTTGAAACTCCTCCAATAAATCAGAGGTCAAAGGTGAAGACTACTAAGGACTTGGTAATCATTAAGCAAACACAAGATTTCCCTGATCCTAAATAAGACAACCTTGTGTATGTTTCTGATTACAAAAATAATGCATGGTTATTGTAGAAATTTTGGAGACCCTAGGGAAATAGGAAGAAAATTAAATCCATTGATAATTGTATCATTCTGATATACTCCTGTTAACATTTTGGTGTGTTTCCTTCTACTCTCTTTCAAAAAAAAAAGAAGAAGAAGAAAAGCAAAAATCTCTTTCTCATCCTACTACCTCCCAGTCCCATTGGCCAGGCCTCCGTTTAAGATCATTTTGATTGCTGCCTCCACATTTGCAAACAATGTGTTTATACCTGTTATTTCCTGATCTATCAACTTCCCAAAAGATCTATTTCTGCCCTCCCGGAAGGAAGGAGTTGAGCTCCTGACCCAGCTCCCAGCTTCCTATCGTCCTGCTTTCGCTCAGTCTTTTAGTTTTGTGTGCTTATTCTCAGTTCTGTGGTTACCGTTACCCCTTAAAATAACCGGCCATCCACTGAAGACTCTGCGTCTTGATGCCTCTTTAAGAAAAGAGAATCAGTGCCCTCAAATTTCTTGAATCTGGAGAATATCCTCAAATAAAATTTTCAGAAAGAGCAACTAAAGTCTCTGAGTCCTTGCTTTCTAAAAATGTTCATCCAGATATGGAATGTTAGCTTCAACAACCTGTTTTTTTTTTTTTAACTCTGAAGATGTCACTCTACTGTTCCCCAACATTCTGTGCTGCCAAATTAGGATTTTTCTCACTCCTTGTTAGCCTGTCTAGAAGCTTTTATCCTCTTTGTTCTTGATGTGCTTAAATTTCATGAGAGTCTGTTTACATGGGTCTCTTTTCATTCAATGAGTTCTACACTTCCACCTAAGAACTCACGTCTTTCTTATCTTGTGAGAATTCTTCGTGCATTACTCCTTTTCTTCATTTTTTCTTCAATTTTGAAATTCCATCTCCTAGAACTTCTTTCAGATGAATGTTGGACTCTTTGAATTGATCCTCCTTCTCAACTAACTCCTCTCTTCCTAAAATTTCTTTTTCCCTCTTCCCCTATGTTCTGAAACATGTCCCCAATTTTTTCTTCTAGTTGTCCTAAAGAGCCCTTATTTTTAACAATCATGGGTTTGAGTTCTAAGAATTCTTTTTAATTACTGAATATACCTATTTTTAAAATAGCAACCTGTTACTTCTCATATCCCTCTTAGCACATTAATTTTGAAATAATTTAAAATTCTCTCCTCTTCACATAATAATTTCTGTTTGTTTAATCCCAGAATCAGTTGTTTTATTTAATTATCTTGGCTATCTTCTTTGCTAGTATTGGGTTTCCTCTGCTTTCTGGTGGTTACTGGTGTTCAGTTTGTTAATATGTTAATATGTTGATGAAGACATGTAGCTGGAGTAGGTCACCTTTCCACCATAGGCTTACCTCTCCAGCTGGCCTCTTCCTGATGGGAGGGCTGCCTGTGAGCTGAGTCCTGGATCACTGTCCAGCTTAACAGCATCCCCCAAGAGTAGGAACCTGGGCTGCCCGTCTCCACCCCTTCTGCTACCAAATGAAGTTACTCTGGGTCACCAATACCCACACTACTTCAGGGAAAGAGTTCATCCTTTAGAGAGTACTTCTGTGTTTGCCTGTTTGGAGGTGATGGCGGCAAATACAGCTGTTGCCCGTGGATTTGCCGTGATGGGTTGGGGGGTTCTGTACACAGAACTTCAAGGAAGACTCCGATTTCTGCAAGGGCTGAGTACAACTCATAGATTTATATCAGTTAAGACTCTCTCATCTCCAAGTCATATCTGTTGGTTTAAACAATAAACAATTTCTTATCTAGTAAGAAGTCCAGAGGCAGTGCAATTCCAGGATTTGTTAATGTAGCAGCTCAACAGCATCAACAGGGAGCTGGCTGTTTCCATCTGTTCCCTGATAACTTCATCATATCAAGCCAGTTATCAGGCTAGCACGTGGTTGCAGGGTGGCTGCAGCAGCTCCAGGCATTGCACCCTCAAGTCAGTGTCCAAAGGCAGACGAAGGTGCCCTTCTGTGTCACTTAAAAATAGCTTTATTGTGATATAATTCACATATCATGAAAGTCACCTGTTTAAAGTGTATAATTCCATGGCATACTCACAGAATTTTGTGACCATCACCACTATCTAGTTCCAGAATATTTTCATCACTCCCAAAGGAAAACCTGTGGCTATTAAGCAGTAACTCCCTATTCCCCCCTCCTCTGCGCCCCAGTCCCTGGTAACTCTTAATGTACTTTCTGTGCCTATAAATTTGCCTCTCCAGGCCATTTCATATACTTGGAATTATGTAATATGTAGCCTTTCAGATCTGACTTACTTCATTTAGCATAGGTTTTAAAGTTTTATACATGTAGAATCAATCAATACATGTAGACTTCATTTGTTTGAAAGTTCTTTTTTATTGTAGTAAAAGTACATGTAAGATAAAGTTTACCATTTTAGCCGTTCCAAAGTGTACAATTCAGTGGCATGAAATGCGCTCGTAATGTTGTGCAGTCACCACCACTGTCTAGTCCAGGACTTTTTCATCACACTAAATGGAAACCTTGTACCCATTAAACAGTCACGTGAGCCCTGTTCCCCCGTCCCCCAACCCCCTTGTACATGCCTCGTCTAGACAATTCATATATAAATGCAAATACGGCGCGTGGCTTTTTGTGTCTGGCTTCTTTCATTTAGCCTTATGTTTTCAAGGTTCATCCACTTTGTAGCTTGTATCAATATTTCAGTCCTTTTCATGGCTGAGTAATATATCATTGTATGAGTATACCATATTTTGTTAATCCATTCATCAGTTGATAGACATTTGGGTTGTTTCCATTTATTTTTTATATTTTGACTAATGATGTTAGGAATATTTGTGTACAAGTTTTTGAGTGGACATAGGTTTCCAATTTTCTTGGGTATATACTGAGAGGTACAATTGCTGAATCTAGGCTAACTCTGTATCTTGAGGAAATGCCAAACTTTTCCAAACTGGCTGTATCCTTTTATGTTTCTACCAGGAATGTATGGGTTGCTAACAAATAGAAGTATACCCTCATCTGTGGATTTACTTTCTGCAGTTTCAGTTACCTGTAGTCAACTGTTGTCTGAAAATACCAACTGAAAAATTGCAACAATAAACAATTCATAACTCCGATCGTGTGCCATTCTGAGTAGTGTGATGAAATATCTTGCAGTCCAGCTCTGACCTGCCCAGGATGTGAATCATCCCTTTGTCCAGCATATCCACACTGTCTATGCTGTCCACCCCTTCGTCACTTCGTAGTGCCTGGGTTATTAGATCAGACTGTTGTGGTACTGCAATGCTTGCGTAGAGTAATCTTTGTTTCATTTAATAATGGCCCCAAAGTGCAAGTGCAGTGATGCTAGCAATTCAGACATGCCAAAGAGAAGCCGTCAAGTGTGCGTGTACACAAAGAAAAAGTGTACATAGGGTTTGGACTAGCTGCAGTTTTAGGCATCTACCAGAGGTCTTAGAACCTATCCCCCTGAGGATGGGGGGTATACTATACCCATTCTCATCAATACTTGTTATTGTCCATCTTTTTTATTGTCATAGCTATCCTGGTGGGTGTGAAGTGCTATTTTATTGTGGGTTTGATTTGCATTTCCCTAATGATTAGTGATGTTGAGCATCTTTTCATGTGTTTTGGCCATTTGTATATCTTCTTTGGAAAAATTTATTCTTTGAATAAACCTTTTGCCCATTTTTAAATTGGGTTATTTGTATCTTTTTATTGTTGACTTGTAAAGAGTTCTTTATCTTCCGGATCTATGTATCACTTTGATCAGTGAGGAAAATCTTCCCCAGAAGCGCCCACAAGCTAATTTTCACAAGCTGTGCCCCATCTCTCCTCAGTCAGAATTGTATCATATGCCCACAGCTAAAGCAGTCACAGGTCAGGGGCATGGGCTCATCACGACATTCACCTCATCGGGTTGGAAATAGATCCAGCATCCACCCAAGCATAAGGCTGAGCTAAGTAGGGTAGATATTTTACAAAAGGGGCTTCTGTGACCAAGGAAGAAAGGCACCTCCACCAGAGTCCCAACAGGAAACAGACAGCTGAGGCCAAACATAATGTGAGAAGGTTGTATTTACAAAGGGACCTGGGGTGTAGCAGCAAAGCATTGTCACTCTCGGCTTAAAGAAAGGAGAGTGGAGAGCGCATCTGACGGGACAGACAGAAGACACCAGCACAACAGCCCAGGAATGTCTACCTCACATCTCTTTTCACTGCTGCTTTTGATGTGTATGTTTTGGGCCATTGTTTTCTCTGCTTTTACCTGTTTGCTTTTGACACGTTTGCTTTTTGTCTTCTAAAACTTACCTGGTCTCCTGAGCTCACCCTTCTTTGTTGTGGATTTATTTCTTAAATACTTGGCCATTGTTTCGATGAGATGGGAAAGAATGGGCGATAAGCAAGTGCACTAACCCTGACATCCTGGACTGGGCACTCCTGCCTTTTTCTATGAATAGTTTAAAAACATAATTCAATTCATGGGATGTGCAATTTTGTAGTCCACTTATTTTTTTACTTGAGATGATTTAAAAGCATTTCCCAGTATTAACATTATTCTTAAATATTATTTTGATGACTACAAAATCATTCATCACGATTGTACTGTAACTTACTTTAACAACTCTTGCAACATTAACTCCTCCCAACAAACTGCTCCACTGCTGTTTTGGGGTACTTTAGCTTTTACAAATTTTTCACTATTAAAAATGAGACTTTAGTTCACATTCTTATGAATATGTATTTTTCTGCAATTCATATTATTTCATCAGAATAGATTCTTAGAAGTAGAATTACTGTACCAAAGTATTTAAGCAGATTAAGTCTTTTGAAATATCCTGGAAACCTTTTATAATCTAGCAAGTTTTTTGCCAATTTATAGTGTCACCAAAAGTGCATTGAAATGCATTTTTTGGTACTCTTGCTAGCATTATGGAATATATTTTGCTTTAATTTTATATGCAAAATGGCATCCTATGGTTTTACCTTGCATTTCCATAAGCACTAATGCAATTGATTTTTAAAATTTTGTTAAGAATATTTTATTTGTGAATTGTCTGTTCACATCACTTGCTTGTTTTCAAAAATGGATATTTTAGTGTATTTAACTTTTTATCTTTTGAATAGATAATTTGCAGAGGGTTACAAAATATGAAAGGTGCAAATGGGCACATGACACTCTGGTCACTGTTTCCTGTCTGAGTTGGCAATCATTAATACCAGTTCCAGAGATAAACAACCCATGCTTGTACAAATACCTACTTGTTAAAACATATATTTTTTTTCACATAAATGCTAGCATCTTATGTACATTCTTTGTGTGTTGGAGATCCTTCCATCTTTAGCACATAAAGTTCTGCTTTTTTCTTTTTATTGAGTACTTGAGATGATGTTATTTGGATGTATAATAACTTATGTGCCTAAATGATAGAAATTTAGGTGGTTTCTAAACTTCCACCATCATAAGCAATGCTGCAATAAATAGCTTTGTACATATGAATGTGTCTATAGGATAAACTCCTAGAAATAAAATTATTGAGTTAAGGATTGTGAACGCAAAACTTTTATAGATGGTAAAAATTCCCCTTCATCAAGGTTATTGCTGTCTCACCAACTTTTCATTATCAAACTTTCTGATATTTGCTAGTTCAGTGAAAAATAGTATGCAATAATTTGAAATTGCACTCTCTTATCCCTAGTGAAGATAAACATCTTTTCATATGTCTAGAAGTCTTTCGTGATTCTTTTTCTTTACCATTTATGTTCTACTTTTTACATTGTTTGTTTGTTGTTTTTTATAAATTGCCTTGTAGGAGTTCTTTATAACATAATTGATCTTTTTTATATGGGTTGCTCCATGTATCTCTGATTAATTTGTACACAGTTGACTAGTCAGGGCCCCTCCTTCTCCTTGGCCTGGGGAGAAGTCTGCTGGTTGGTATTCTTTTTACCTAGTCATTCTCAGGGGCAGGTGCTTTAGCTCCAGCTTATTCTTTTTTATCACCTAATTCACCTAAAGGCAAATATAACTAACCACTTCAAAAGCGATTATTTTTTCCAAAAACACTCCATAGTCTCATGTGAAGAAAACACAATACTGTGTAGTATTATGTACTTGAGAGACATGCATTCGCCTTATTAACATGCCTTTGACTCTATGCTTTGCTAAATGATAGTACTGGTTCTATTAGTTGAAAGTGCCTTCATTTTCCTCCTTGGCTGATTTTTATTACAGAAATCCCAGTATTTCTGCCTGAGCTATTCTGGAAAAATGAGACATGGGACTGGGTAGGGATAGATGGATGGGGGTAGGCGAGATAGTACTAAAGATCTTCATTTTGAGGCTAAGATACTGGTGGACTTCCTCAGCAGAAACAATCATTTTCCATCCTGAGGGGTAGGGGTGGTACTTTGGAACACTACAACATGTATTTTGTTTCATGTGCTCATAGGACAAATATTGTTTGGCTTGGATTCATCTTAGGATGATGTAGTTGCAATTGTTTGCAATATTAGCTTCAAAGGTTATGTGGGGAAAAAGCTGAAACTAATAATCAAAGAAAGGTTAATAGTGCCAACCCCTATTTTAATATGCAATGCTGCAATAAATAGCTTTGTACATATGAATGTGTCTATAGGATAAACTCCTATGTTAATAGTGGGAAACCCCTATTTTAAATCTATTGTATTATCGATTGCTGTGTACAAATTATGCCCAAATTTAGCAGCTTAAAAATAAATAGTTTTTATCTCATAGTTCCCCTATGTCAAGAATTTGGGAGCAGTTTATCTGGGTTCTGCTTCAGGCTCTCTCTTGAGTTATAGATAATATGCCAGAACTAAGGTCATCCAAGTTTTGATTGTAGCGAAAGGATCTGATTCTAAGATGACTCACTGATGGTTGTTGGCAGGAGGTCTCAGTTCCTTACCAAGTGGACCTCTCCCTAGAGCTCCTTAAGTGACCTCTTGATGGGGCTGGTAGCATTCCCTGCAGTGCGTGACCTAAGAGTGGGGGCAAAGAGGAAGCCACGTTGTTTTCTCTGACCTAGTTTTGGAAGTAACACACTGTCACTTCCACCATATCCTAGTCATTAGAAGCAAGTCACTAAGTGCAGCCTCCACTCAAGGGAAGGGGAACTAAGCTCTGCTTTTTGAAGGGAATTTGTGGACATATAGAAAACCATCGCACTCAACATTCCTCAGAAACACTTATCATAGTGTACTTTGAACTTCACTCGATTGTTTGAACTACATGCATCCATTCAGGCTGGAAATATTTATTGAGTGTGATATATGAATCACTGCAAACCATTTTTACCATGTATTACTGGGAGCCATTTTATTCTAAAGAATTATATCCTCCTAACCTTGGTCTTTTTCCTTTCTCAGGTGCTTGTTGGGTTTCTTCTTATTCTAGCAGCCATAGAACTGGCCCTTGTACTCACAGAGGACTCTGTACAAGCCACAGTCCCTGCCATTAGATACACCAATCCGAGCCTCTACCTGGGCACATGGGTAAGGCCCATCACCACTTCGGCCCTGTTTATCCTCCCTCTGCTCCTAGTCATCTGGCTGAAATTTACTCTTTTGGAATAAAATTAAGTCCAGTTTCATCTGCCTTTTTCAAGGGACCTAGGACGAGACAAAGCTTGACAGTAAAGGGGTAAAACAAATTTTAGCTTTTCATCTTCTTTTGAACACGACTTTATAGAGGCCTTTCCCTGGGCTAAGTATTAGCTTCAATGACTAAGATATGTATCTTATGCCCTCATATCTTGCCATCTAAGGATCATACATAAAATTTGAGTTTCTTAATAGAAAAGAATTTTCTTCAATGCTATAAATATTATTTTAAAATTGATTAACCGTAGACTGTAATCAGTGGTTCACTAAATCTAGAGTTGTTTATATAAACTTGACAGAAATTGATGTTTCTTCTGTAAGCATGTTTTTTGAGGGAGGGGAACGGGGAAGGGGAAGAAGGCTATCCAGTGTTTCAGAACAATTGAACCACATGAAATCATTTTAAAAAAGATGCCTCAAAGTTACTTGGATTTCCAGTCTTTCCTGAAAAAATCAGGACGTCTGGCAACTAAGGGCTTCCATTCCTACAGGGCAATGGTCAGCGAGGATTGAGTAGCACTTGCCCCCAGGAGACAAGGCGTGTGCTCAGTGCCGTTCCCCACAGGCAGGAACGCGGAGTGCCTGGGCCCTGCAGGCACTGATGTTTAACACTCTTATAAAACAAACAAAGAAGGGTCTAGGCAGTGGCGTGCTGAAGTGGGCTCACAGAGCTGATTGCGTGCATCTTTTCTCAACCCTGCATCTACGAACATCATGCTGGAACTTGAAATCCACCACAGTGGGGTATTTATATCACAGAAATTGGCAGATACTACAAATCATAGCTTTTTTTTTTTCTTCCAGAACGCTGGTTCCCTAGCCTAGCACTGGGTTTAAGAAGTCAACATTTAATTAATTCTATCTAAGTGAGAAGTTACGAAGCAAGTTGTTTTTATGAATAACTCAGATATTATTAGAAAATCAAGATACAGACATCTTGCACCTATCTAGCAGAATCTGCCTCCCCCCAGCTGACTATTTTAGAGCCTGAAGTTGATTTCTTTGGGTCTTAAAAAGATATTTCAAGTTCCCAAAGTAACTCCACTGAAATGCAGATGGTGACCCTCTACATTCTCGGTGAATTCCCCACCCAAGTCTGGTGAATAGAGATGGCATGGGGCAGGGGTGCCAGGGAGAGCCCAGAGGCCCTCGTAAAGAATGGTGGGTAGTGTCAGGGAGGACACGTACCATTGGCATTTGTGTGCTTTCTGCTTGGCCAGATTCAGTACAACAACCTCCTCCTTCGCTTCTCCCTTCTGCCTGTTTTCTGACCTCCCTTTTTGCCTCTTGTCCTTGGCTAGTGACAGGGTTTTTCAGAACCTGATGTGAATTTCTCTCCAGCTCCTGGTTTTGCTGATCCAACACAGCAGGCGATGGTGTGTACAGAAGGACTCTTGGTTCCTGTCCATGTTCTGGATTCTTTCCATACTCTGTGGCACTTTCCAATTTCAAACTCTGACCCGGATGCTCTTACAGGTAAGGAGGAAAGAGGGAGGCATGAGGAAAAACTGGCGGGCAGCTTCTGCGTCAGACTCAATGGCGTAAAGCGAGTCGAGCTCCAGCATAGACGTGCATTAGGGGCTTTGATACAGGCTTTAATCACAAGGATCGACATATGCGGGCTGTTTAGAATTAATTTGCATGAAAGGCTCATTTTTCTCTCTGTTTTTGTTTTTTGTTTTCCCATAGGGCAACAATTCCAACCTGGCCTACTCCTGCTTGTTCTTCATCTGCTATGCATTCCAAATCCTGATCTTGGTCCTTTCAGCATTTTCAGAAAAAGATGACTCATCAAATGTGAGTCTCTAAATATCCCCACCTCGTAGATTATTTAACTGAATGGTACCTCGACAAGTGTAACTTGGAGATGTCTAGTACTAATGGAGATCCCCTGAGCCCAGAATACAGTAGTATAGACCATTTTATGATATAAGGAAACAGAAGATGACTAGATTATGGAAATACTGACTTTTCCATTGACCCACCAGTCTTCAGCACAGACATTTAATTCATACATCTATGCCAGAAGGTCTGATTATCATTCTACTGGTGACCATGGGGTCTCCAAATAAATATGTATTGACCAGCCAACTTCAGCCTTATATCTAGTGTCTAGCACAACATTATATCAGTTTCTGATTTTAGAGTCCCATAGAGTTCCTGTTTCCAGTTGATTTACTTTCTGATTTTTTTGTCTGTCTTGCAGAATCCATCATTCACGGCTTCATTTCTGAGTAGCATTACCTTTAGTTGGTATGACAGGTAGGAAATGCCTGGGGGATGGGTTGTCTCTATCCCGACCCCTTCACTCTTCTGAAAGTGATAGAAATCTTCATTTTTTTTTAAGTGATGAAAGAACACTTTATTAGAAGTAAAGAGTACACTCCAAACAAATAAGAGCAAGAGAGTGGCTCAAAGGCCTCAAATGGCAAGAGGGAAAGTCCACTCCTAAGAGGTAGGAGCGACTCAAGCAGGAAAAGGGCTCAAGAGTCCACATTAACGAGGCTTTAGTAGTTTTATTCTCTTTAGTTGTGGAAATCTTAATTTTCAACAATTCCTACTGTGGCCTCCATTTCTCCTCTACTTAGTCAGGGTCAGAGAATATTAACACTTACAAATCAATTTAATAAATTTTCTCACTTGGCAGATTGGGATACTGAGGAAAAGATGAAGGGAGATTTGTTCTTTGTAGCCTGGGGTTCCACAGAGAAAAGGTAGGGCAGTGAGAGGAGGCGGCTGCAAGACAGGAAAAGGGAAGTGTGGGCCAGGCAGTGTGGCACAGCCGTGGAGGGAGGCGATGAAAAAGCTGACCTGGGCTCCCAGAAGACTGGAGCAAGCATCCCTGACCTTTGTCGTTCAAGGACCCTGGTGACAGCCATGAATGCCTTCTCAGATAATGTTAAATGCATACAATTAAAGACAAAGGATTTTAAAAGGAAGCAAATAAGTTAAAATATAGACACCTAAATTTAAAACCTTCTTTTATTTTTATTAAATTTATTGAGGTGACATAGGTTAGTAAAATTACATAGGTTTCAAGGGTACAATTCTATAATACCTCATCTATCACCTGCATTGTGTGTTCACCACCCAGCGTCATTTCTCTTTCTATCACCGTATATTTGACCCCCTTTACCCTGTTCTACTGTCCCCCCACCACCCCACACCTACCCTCGGCAACCACTAACCTGTTGTCTGTGTATGTGATTTGTTGTTTGTCTTGTTCGTTCGTTGCTTTCAGTTTTATATCCCACATATGAGTGAAGTCATGTGGTTCTCGACTTTTTCTGTCTGACTTATTTCACTTAGCATGATGCTCTCAAGGTCCAGCCATGTCGTCGCAAACGTCAGTATTTCATCCTTTCTTAGGGCCCAGTAGTATTCCATTGTATACGTGTACCAGCGCTTCTTTATCCAGTCATCTATAGACTAAATATATTTTTAAAAACCAAATGTGTGATACAGTAATACAAGTCCTTCTTTAATTCATTAAATACAAGACCTAGTGATGGATCTAATAATAACCATAATTTCAAAGCAGTGATGAGCGTAAATGAACCACGAAAACAACGGTGACTTCTCCCGGTGACAATGGCACAGTTGCTCCTTTCTAGAATTCTGGTTGGTTGCCTACACTCACATTAGAAGGAAAGATTAAACATCAGTTAGAAACTACTACCAATAGAGATGTGATTTATTTTCCATCCCTGTTCTCACACCCCAGGTTGTGGAGCCCGGGTGTGGAGGCGGCCTCCAGGTCTGCTCAGCTCCTTGCGGGCGTGTTGGAGGCCCCTCGGGGAGAGCCAGAGCGGCAGCGAGGCAACCAGTGTTGGAGGAGAAAGGAGGGGTTGGGGGAGGGGGTGCGCTTTGGGCCCTTGATTCAGCAGTGCCCCGCCCCTTCCCTCTCTCTTGCCTTCCACCCCTTCCGTCACCTGCACCTGATCCCTTGCCTGCCCTCCCCACTCCTCTGTCAAGTCCAAAGGGTCAGGAGGTGGGGTCACGGGGCAAGAGAGAAGTCCCATTCTTCCGTCCCTCCACCCCGGAAGTGGGAGGCAGCCTCTGCCCCGTCCCCTGGGGTCTCAGCCTGTGGGTCCCTCTTGTTTTAGCATTATTCTGAAAGGCTACAAGCAGCCTCTGACACTCGACGATATCTGGGGTGTTGACGAAGAGACTAAAACCAAGACACTAGTCAGCAGATTTGAAACGTGGATGGCAAGGGAGCTGCCGAAGGCCCGGCGGGCACTCCGGAGGCGGCGGCAGCACAGCGCCCAGCGGGGCTCTGGAGCCAGGCCGCGCGGCCTGAGCAAGAACCAGAGTCAAAGCCAAGATGTTCTCGTCCTGGTAACTTTCCCAAGGGGGTCTGCGTGAATGTGCTGTGTACTCGTATCCCAGGCAGGAGGACCCCAGTGTCCCCACGTTTTTACAGCACTTTATACTTCGCAGTTCATTTTATATTATTCCTATTATAGTATTATACTGGTAATACCTTAGTGAGGCATCCATGGGGGTATAAGGCACTATTTGCTCTCCAATTGTACGTTATATATTTGAATTTTTAATAATAAAATGTTCTTTTAAAAATAGAAAAATAAAATAATACCTTAGCATTATTAGACTTTGTACCTTGGGGGGATTTAGCAATAGCAGTTAATTCACTTACTTTGTCACTTGGAAGTATCTCTTGAGTGGCAGTGTGTGTCCCCAAACCCCGTACGAAGGAGGCGAGAGGGCTCAGGGGCTTAACCCTCCAGACCCATCTGGTGCAGGATGAAGTCTTACACCCCACAGCCCTGTGGACACTGCTGTCATTTGGTTTTCTGCCTAGGAAGAAGCCAAAAAGAAAAAAAAGACGTCTGGGACCACAGAAGACTTCCCCAAGTCCTGGTTGGTCAAGACCCTCTTCAAAACCTTCCACGTCATACTCCTGAAATCCTTCCTGCTGAAGGTGGTGCACGACCTCCTCATGTTTCTGAATCCTCAGCTGCTGAAGTGAGTACGGAGCCTCGGGCCGCCCTCCTTTTGCCCCTTGTGTATGTAGGCAGCAGCTTATTATTAACTTCCCGTTTTTAAAAAATGCTCACAGTTTTCTTCCACCTCACAGCGCTGTATTCATGAAAAGCGCAAGGCAGCTTCCAGAATCTAAGGTGGTGTGCCCTTTAGCCTCCCTCTTTGCCTCATTCCCACCTCTCCCCCTCCCGGGGAGCCAGGGGCTCTTTGTGTGTTCAACAACTTGCTGTGGGCTGAGCCTCAGCCAAGAGGTGGGTAGCATGCCCCAGGAGAGACTGTACCTCGTGTCTGTGACCCCATCACTCCACAGCCACAGCCTTCAATGGCAGGTTCGGGTTAATCGTAACAAGACTTCACAGTCTGCTGGGACCTATGCAGTGAACGACCCTCCAGGGGAACCCCTTCTATTATAACTCGTGCAGGGTAGCCCGCTATGCTCGGGAGGGTGAGGAGCCCTCGATACAGGCTCGATGGGCAGCCCTTGGTTTTGCTCTGGCAGATTGCTGATCTCCTTCGCAAACAACCGTTATGCCTACGTGTGGACTGGATATGTCTACTCAATTCTCTTCTTCCTTGTGGCCTTCATCCAGTCTATCTGCCTTCAGAATTACTTTCAACTGTGCTTCCAGCTGGGCGTAAATGTACGGACAACCATCATGGCTTCCGTCTATAAAAAGGTAAGAGGACCATGTCAGGCATCACCAGAGAAAACTCCCTCAGTAAACATGAGCATTTATTCTAAGATTCAGGAAAACTTGATAGAAATAACTGATTTCAGCACTTGATTTTGCCTAACCAGACAGCTTTCTTTAGTTGTTTCTTTGGAAATTGAAATATGCCAAGTATGTATGTAGACATAGGGTGTGGGTGTGGGTGTGGGTGTGGGTGTGGGGTCCGCCCAGGATCTGCCTTTCAACCCTCAAGGCTTGCATATCTCTCTCTCTCTCCCCACCTCTCACAACAAGGTGAAAACACCTTGGGAAAGAATATAAAGTCAGAAAAGAAGCCAAGGGCATACTCTTAAACTATCACCATTTAAACTTAATACTACATGAAAATGCATTCATAAGTTGGGGTGCGTTCATCTCAAATTAAAATTTTGCTGTAGACTAGAATGCTCTGTGGGCCAGGGCTCCATCTCTCCTGGCCCACTTATGCCTAGCGACTTCTTTTTCTAAATCTTCAGTGGCTGACCAACCCCTCCTCTGCCAGACCCCTTTTTTTTTCTATTTGTAAATCCATTCACTCTGCTTACTGAGTTTTGCAGACTTGGGAGCTTTTCTGGTTCCTTCAGATGCTTTTACTCATTTTCTCTCTGATATGTTGCTTTTCATGTTGAACTTTCTCAAAGCAACTGTATTTTCCTTCTATCTTAGATCCCAAGGTGAAGTCTCATTCTGTCCCCTAAGAAAGAAAAGAAAGTCAAGTAGATCTCAATAAAAAATTGTTTCTAAATAAAAAATTTAAAAATGTAAAAAGTATAGTTGCAATTAGTGACGATACGCCTGAGGAGAAAACTTCTACATGGAGGGATAGGACTCTGCAGGTAGGAACATCAAATAGTTGACCTTCCTTCCTCCTTTTCTTCTACCACTGGAGACTTCATCGCAGCGATCTCTCTACTACAGCTCCTGGGTTTCTCCTTTGCTCTCCTTCCTGTCTTTGTCTTCCCTGAGTAGCTATGGACGCGTCAAGAGATGCAGATAGGTAATCCAAATGTCTTCAGGTCAGAAGTCTGGTCAAGTCCTTTAAACTCCCAGAAACCCTCATCCTGGAATTTGTCTTTCCCCAAATTAATTTTTGAATCACCTTACTTCTTCTGGAGATAATTGGATTTCCGCTGGTTTGCAGGTTATGAGGTCACTAACCAGGCCATTTCTACAAATGTACACGTTTACAGTTGTGATGATTTGTTTACACTATTTTGATTCTTAATGTAATTCATTCAAATAAATATTGCTGCTCAAATAGAACTTTAAATGGACTAATATATTTAGGCAATGCTTCATTTATGAAATGTTGTGGTACATATTTCACATGTACCCTGTGAATTAACTGGATTATCTCTATTTTACAAAGAAGTAAGGCTTAGATTATGTCAGTGCCTACAATCATATAGCCAAGACCTGCCCCCAGACAAGGCCTATTGGGACTAAATAACTTCTTCACTTTATTGAGAAAAGAAAACTATGGAGATGACCTTGAAGATGTTACTTTCTCTTTTCTTCCATACCAAAGGGAAGGGAGGCTGAGAAGTGGACTGATTTCTCTAGAACCCTGGTGGCCTAACATTTTAGGAAATTTCCTTTTCTTTACTGTACAACTAAGAAGCCTAGTATGTTCCAAAGAAAAATGTATTGGTGTATTAAGATGACAGTAGAGCTTCTAGGAGAAGCACTAAGGTAAACATCTAGGACCACTGGTAGCCCATACACTGTCTTTGTGAGAATTAGAAGAAGGCTCTCCTTCCACCAGGAAGACGTAGCCCACACAAATAGTGCAAGCTGGTTTCAGTGCCCACCCCCAAGCCAAGTACCTTAGCTCCGTGCCTTCGTGCAAGTAATTGTTGATCAGCCTTCTGATCACTTTAACATGAGAACAGGAGGCTCGTGCTATGAGATTCAGATATTTAAACATTGCCTACAAATTCCTGACAGTAAGTCACTTTGCTTCAAATGTGCGAAGCCTGCAGCTGTCTTGTCCATTCTAAGATCTCTGTCCTTCTTAGGAGTGGTTGCAACCTCCTCATAAGAGTATGGCTCCAAATAACATGGCCATGTCCAAAGTCTGCAAGACCAGAATCAATACACACTACCTCTCTTGATCCCTCTGTTCATTCTTTCTTTCAGTGTTTGACTCCCTACTGTATCCCTCTGATACAGTAATGAAATGGACAGATGGAGCCCTTGTCCTTACAGAGTTTACATCTAGTGGGGAAAAAAAAACAATTATAGCTCAGTGAGATGACTGCAATGGCAGAGGTAAAGCACAGGATATTATGGGAATACACAAGAGGGATATTTAACCCTAGTTTGAAAGTCAGGCATGTTTTCTCAGGGGTTGGACAAAGTGGGACTAGCAAGAGAGTCGTCAAGAAGGAGAGAACAGAATATAAAACTAAAAGCAAAGAAAAAAAGAAATGAACAAATAAATAACCCATGGACACAATCAATAGTTTAATGTTTATTTGGGGACGAGTGGGTTAGGGAGGGGAGAAAGGGGAGGGGGTGGGAGAGGAGGGGGGGAAGCTAAATATAAGGTGATGGAAAGAGAAGTCACATTAGGTGGTGAACTTATTATACATCAAGTTGACA
>PVJL010001967.1:0-188448 GCA_004026885.1 Lyroderma lyra | reverse complement strand
GAGAGAACACTCTGTATGAAATGTGGAGGCAAGAAGCCACAGCCCCTTGAAAAAGTTGTGTCCATATGGAGCCCATCCTTTCGCTGTGTTCTTACTTCCTGAGTTCCTCCTTTTACTCCCCAGTATCCTTGGTCTTATCCATGGATCCCACTCCCAATCTTTATTTTTAGGCACTGACCCTATCCAACCGGGCCAGGAAGCAGTACACCATTGGAGAAACAGTGAACCTGATGTCTGTGGATGCCCAGAAGCTCATGGATGTGACCAACTTCATCCACTTGTTGTGGTCAAATGTTCTACAAATTGCCCTAGCCCTCTTCTTCCTATGGAGAGAGTTAGGACCCTCAGTTTTAGCAGGTGTTGGGGTGATGTTGCTCCTAATCCCACTCAATGGGATAATTGCTGCCAAGAATAGGGCTATTCAGGTAAAGGAACACTCACCCTGGGGACATATAGACCTTTTTCAAAGTCTAAAGTCTTTTGCTTATTTTATTCTAACTTTTAGTGGGAGTGTGGGCAAGGCAAATCTGGTGGGAGACTTTCTGCCACCCCAAATGAACTTGGCTTTCTTTATATTCTCTTTTCATCTTCTGGCCACTCTCAGGGTTTATATATTCTATCTTCATTCATGTTAGAGGGAAGAGTCTGATTGGAGAGAGTAGAGTTGCCCGGGGACCCTGCACATAATTAATTCTTCTACCCTGCTCCACTGGGCTGTTCTTAGAACAGTAATTATTGGCTCTGTGTCTCCATCATAATACAAACCAACCATACAGAGCAGTCACATGAGTGACCTGGACTTTAAACCTGAGTCCTGGCAACTCTGCAGAGAATTAAATGGTGATGTGATAGTTGTGAGCTGTGCTTGTTTTAGATTATGGGGTCACGAGAGGCCTCTGTGAGGAGGGAACACTTGGCCTGGGCTCTGTACAACACACAAGCCTGCCCACGAAGGAGTAAACCTTGAGAAAACAACCTGGGAAGAGGGCACAGTCGGACCAAGGCTGGGCGGGGTGCGCAAAAATGAGCTTGGCACTTTCAAGAATCAGAAAGAAGTTGGGTGTGGCAGGGACAGAGGCGGGAAAGAGGAGAGTGGGAGAAACGAATCTCATCACTTGTCACCTCAAGTTCTTACCAAATAACAGCCACAAATGCCACCAAGTCCTAACATCTACAGCAAATCTGGACCCTCTCACATGGAAGTGTTTTGTTTTTGTTTTACTTGTTGCTGGCAGGTGAAAAATATGAAGAATAAAGACAAACGTTTAAAGATCATGAATGAGATTCTCAACGGAATCAAGGTGAGAAGCCAAGTGTAGGTGGTCCTTCGTGTGCAATGATGGCGGCTGTGGGCTCTTGGCCTTAGCAAACCCTGGTAGTACATGGACTCCTGGTTCCAGGCCTATGGAGTAACATGACTCCTGATTCATCTACCCACAAGTCTCCTGTTCCTTCTCCTACTACTAGGCTGACCAGTTGTGCCATTTAAACAGGATAGAAAACAATGGTACTGTCCCATTTCAAATGGTACATATGGTCAGCCTACCTACTACCCCTCTCAGGCCCTTTTTAACCTTGGTTTCTATTTATTTACCTTAAATAGTTTTTGGGGTTTTTTTTTACATTACCTTATAAATTGTCAAATGTGCACAAAAGTAGACAGAATGATATAATGAACCCCCATGGGCATCACCCAACTCTAGCAATTATTAGCATGACTTAACTAGGGTTTCATCTCTACGCCTCCAATTCCCACTTCACGCCCTGCTAGATTATTTTAAAGAAAATTTCAGATTATCCTTTCATTTCTTTAGTAAATACCTTGTATATACTCACCTTTCTAAAAGGAAGACTTTGTTTTTAAACATAATCACAATATCATTATCACACCTAAAAATATAAACAATCATTCCTTGTTACCATTAAATTTCCCCAATTGCTTCATATCTCTCTCTATCTCTCTTTCAACTGTTGGTTAGTTTGAAAAAAGAGTTTAAAAATATATACATATGCCATTTAGTTGATGTGCTTTTAATCTACAATAGTACCACTCCCCTTTTGGGGGGTTATGTTAGAGAAACCAGTTTACCTTGTTTCCTGTATTTCTTGTAAATTGGTAGGTAGGTCTCAAGTTGTATTGGATTTAGGTTTGATTTTTTTTTATTATTTTTTTGTGGCCTGGGTTGGGGGTTGTGGGGTGAGGATGTTTCAGGTGGTGCTGTGGTGTGTGCTTTCAAACACCCACGATGATGTGTGTGCAGGGGCCCAGGCATTGCCAGCCTGATTCATTCCTTATTGACTTCCTGCCATTCTTTCATCCAGAACAGTGATTTGTGGTTCTGGCAGCATAGTTTGATTCCCTGAGACATTTGTATTATAAAACCCATTAAGGCTTGGACCCTACTTCAAACCACTTAAATTGGACTCTGTAGGGGTGAGGCCCAGGCATGCATTATATTTTAAAAGCTCCCTAAGTGATTCTAATACACAGCTAAGAATGAAAAACCACTGTCATAAAAGTTTTAGCAGCCATTTGTCAGCATTGCCTTAATTTATTATTTCATTAGGAGTTACAAAGGGATAATATTTTAATTCTATTATTCCTTTGGCATTCATTGGCTAGAATTCTATAAAGAAGAATTGTCTTAATCAACTAGTTGATTGCCTTAAAATAAAATTTGTGCAGGATAGGAAGGATAAATGCTTTCTTCTTTTTTCTATTTTACACCTTTCAAAATAATGCATTTCATCCTCCAAAAGTGACCAATAAGATCTTTTTTTTTTTTTTTTTTTTTGGTATGTGGGTAGCTCCCTGACTGGGAATCGAACCCAGGCCACAGCATTGACAGCGCCGAAGCTTAGCCACTACACCACCAGGGAACTCCCCCAGGCATACTATTTTAAATAGGACAAATCAACAGTACTGTCCCATTTCACACAGATGTATGGTCAGGCTAGTCTCACTGGACTAAATTCAAGATGTCAGTAGGTTTCCCAAGGGGAGAACTTCGAAGGTGACCATAGTGATACTCAGCTTTTTCTAGGATGAGTTTGTAAAATTAATTGCCCAACCTTGTATGCTGTTTTGAATTCATGGATTTTGCATTACCCTGAACTTCTTGGAAATGAAACAGAGGCCTCTTTTAGTGCTTTAAGATTTCTTCACACAGAACTCTAAGATGCCTTTTGCTAATGTGGCAAAATGAATAGACCTGATTTTGAGTCTGAGCTCTACCACACCTAGCTTGGTGACTTTGGGCAAATTACTTAGTCTCTCTTAGCTTGTTTCCTCATTGTTAAAAGAGACACAATACCTTTGCAAAAGTTGGGGACTAACTCTCCCTGGTTTGTCTAGAATTTTCCAGGTTTAGCATTGAAAGCCTCGTGTCCTGGGCAAACCTTAGTCCCAGGCAAACTAGGACAAGTGGTCACACCTAGGTTGTTATAGGGATTAAGAAAAATAATGTATTTAAAACATGTTGTATGTAGTAGGTTGTCAGCACACACAAGCTAGCTTTCTGTAATCATACTTTATGATGTGAATTTCTACACCTCCCTCCCCAAATTTGGGGGAACATATCATAAAACTTGGGTGAATGAGATGTACCTGGTGTCTTTCTGGGACTACAGGGTGAGCTGTGCTCTTTTCTATCCTATTAGATCCTGAAATATTTTGCCTGGGAACCTTCATTCAAAGACCAAGTCCACAACCTTCGGAAGAAAGAGCTGAAAAACCTGCTCACCTTCGGGCAGTTGCAGGCTGTGATGATGTTTCTCTTATACTTAACTCCGGTCCTGGTGAGTGACCCGAGGCAGTGGGCTGGGTCAGCTTCCTGAAGAGAAAGGTCTGTCCCAAATAGACTGCCCAAAACCTCTAGGCCCGACCCTGAACTCCAGGGAACTCTGCCCTTCTCTTTTACTTGCCATGCTGCTTTTCCTACATCATGCCCCCCAACTCCAGTCTCGCCCTTGTGTACAATTTGGTGGTCTGGAAGCCCTTAGCAAATTGCTCAGATGTTCACCATGAATGTGATATCTGGGAAGGGTTTGCAAAGGGGGACTGGTTGTCTTCTGGGGGGGCGGGGCATGAGGGTCGAAACCAGAAGAAACACTGACATAGGAGCCAGGAGACCCGAGGTCTGATCCCAACAGTGCCATTAATGAATTGACTTCATGGCTCCGGCACAACATGTCCTACTCCTCTGGGCTGAGCTTTCTTATCTGTAACGTGGGAAGGTTGAGATAATCCCTAAGACTCCTTTAATTCTGATAAACTGTGTTCCTGAGACTTAGTACCAGGCTGCGTGAGTCCTTCGAGGAATAAATGGCTCATGACCTTGCTTCCCCAGGTGTCCGTGGTCACGTTTTCAGTTTACGTCCTGGTCGATAGCAATAATGTTTTGGACGCAGAGAAGGCCTTCACCTCCATCACCCTCTTCAATATCCTGCGCTTCCCCCTGAGCATGCTCCCCTTGGTGATCTCCTCCATGCTCCAGGTACGTGGGACCTTCCACTGCTGACTCATGTTCTCGGATTAAAAGCCTTAGATTTCAGCATGACTGGCTGATCACATCTCGTTTCTAACTTCTGCTGGTGAAGTTAGAAACTTCTTTGGTCTCTGGAGAACAACAGTTTGATCTCAGTAAAATCACGAGCTCTCTGAGCCCATGAATCTGACTATGATATGAAATGAGGATGAACATACCCATCTCATGTATGTCACAGGAAGACAATGTTTATGAAAGCATGTATGACCAGCCCTGGTGCCTGGAACTTTTCTAAGCCCTTTCCCCAGCCTATTTTCTCCCACATTTTCCCAAGACCCTCAAGCTATTTCCATAGCATGAGGGAACTATGGCATGAAGGGAGAGCCAAGAGCTGATCTTTGCTAAAGCCATGGGGTGGCAAAACAGAGGGCAATGTGGGAGGCCCACGCTGTCAGAAAATGAGTTTGGAGTTCAGGAAGTCTTGAATGGGTCAGAGGGAGTATCTGGCTCCTGAAAACTGAGCACAGTCACTGAGATGGACCAGGTACCAGACCTCAGGGGCAAGCTCACAGGGCAGGTGGCAGATTGCTGAGGGAGCCGGGGTGTGGAGTGTGGTCAGCTGCCTTCAGGCAGCTCAGGCTATGGGAAGGGCTGGGGTTTAGGAGAAGGCCTTCTGTCCTGGGGGGTGTTGAGAAAAGCTGACAGATATAGCCAATAAAACACAAACAAACAATGTGCTCTTTTTAGATTCAGCTTATTACACAGCAAAAGCCATATATCTCAGTAAAACTGTCAGCTCACTGCATTTGCTGTCCCACAAGATGACACTGAAACAAAAAGGGCCAGGTGACAATGCAGCAGGGCAGCGGGGCACTGTGTTTCTTAGAAGCCAGTCCATATGGTGGCAAAGTGGTTTTACAGTTTGTGGTTTCACTCCAAGGAGAGGGCAAGGCAGGATGCCTCGTTGTTCATTAGAACCCAGGTTTTGATGAGAAACTGTCTCACAACAGCCTCTCTGGAAGACAAGGAAGCAAGTGAGAAAGGTCTGTGCAAAAGCTCCTGGGAATCTTCCCAAGTCCTCATAGTCCAGGAGCACAGCAGCGTGTTCTGCCAATGCTCAGATTGGCTGCAATTTCATCTCGACCTTTGCAGAAATGTGCCATGGCCAATTCCTCTGCAGGTCCCAGTGGTGGCTCTGTTAGGACACTGAAAGTGTCATCAGGGCATGGATTCAGTTAAAGAAGAACACACCAGGGGCCTCATGGCCAGAACCTGATAGAAGTTAGGGTTTTACCTTAGAGAAAGGCAGCGAGTTTCTGGAATTAGGCCGAAGATTGAAGAGCGCAGTGGAGTCCCTCTCCCCGCCCCTCCATCCCCAAGCTTTCTGAAGGCCTGAAACGCAGCACCTCCGTTTGCCTCTCTCTGTCCAGAGCGCTGGGCTGGCTCTCACAGGACTGAGGCGTGGCTGAGTCTGTTGTGGGGTTGGGAGGTTCCCGTGGTGGCAATCGGCAAATTATGGGCAAGAAGCCTGGCATGTTGGCTGTCTTATTCCACATCCAAAGCAAATGACGAAGTCAAAATCCTCTCCCTGCTTGTGCTTGTCATTGTATTTTTATTTTTTTATTCTTGAGATCCTCTGTGTTCTTCTCTAGGCCAGTGTTTCCAGAGATCGTCTGGAGAAGTACTTGGGAGGGGATGACCTGGACACGTCTGCCATTCGATGTGACTGCAATTTTGGTAAATGAATTTGGAAGCTGCTTCCCAACGTTGTTCATAGAGCTGGCACCAGAACTTTTGAGATACAAGGGCTCAGCAGCAGCAAGCTAATTGAAAGGGAAAACTAGGGGACTCATCTTGAACTACATCTGCATATATGCATACTGTTTTTACTTAAATGATGTTTTTCATATTCAGAGCAAATGGCTTAGCCAGATTACTAACCAAAGCTAAGCCAGCTGTTCTGAGGAAACCTGCAAGGGATCTAGAGAGCAGAAGTCAGGATGGAGCCAAGCACGTGGAGCTGGGAAGGTAGGTGGGAGCAAAGGAAGCGCAGGTTCTGAAAGCTTATGGACTGGAGGGCATCCGCAGCCAGAGCGCAGTGGGTCTGGAATCCAGGGTGGGGAGTGGCTGGATGTATCGATGGAGATGGAATTTATACCAGGAGAAGAGGTGACAGAGGGCCTGGAAGCTAGGTCCAGAACAGGCTTGGGACTCCAGGCAAGGTCTGGTCTCACCCAGGAGCTTTTGTTTTCCTCCTGTTGGTGTGGAGCCAGCCCCTGACACAGGTCATCTCGGGTTCTGCAGGAGGAAGCGCAGAGGGACATGTGAGGGCTGAGGAAGGACAGACAGACATGTGGGGACCTGCATCTGACTAGAAGAGGGGGTTTTTGTTCAACAGACAAAGTCGTGCAGTTTTCTGAGGCCTCCTTTACCTGGGACCAGGATTTGGAACCCACAATTCGAGAGTGAGTTGTCTCCTTTCCATCCACTGTTCCTAAGGGTTCTCCCTGCCAGTCCTGCGAGTGGGAAATCCCACGTAATAGAACACATGGGGAGACGAGCTGCGTGCACACATTCAGCTGGAGACTAGGTCAGGGATGAGCTGGCAGCGAGGCTCTGGGCCTCCACCTGTAGCTGCCTCTGCCTTCTTGCTCTGCTGCTGTGAGACTGCGCATGTCCCCCGCCCCCAGCACCCATGTAGGCATTTGTTCTCCAGATGGTGCGTGGAGGTGGTGCAGGGTGGGTAGGTGGCCCAGATCTCGGAATATGGCAGAGGATACACACAAGAACCTGAACTCAGTTTAAGTTCATTCGTTCATTCATTTAAGAATAGTAATCAAGGACAGCGGAGTTCTTCACCCCAAGTGGACAAAGGGAGCTGCCTCTATAAGGTTTAGTTTCCGATCTGGAATTTTGCACCTAAACGACCCATTCCTACACCCTTCCCTGGAGGCTACCTCCTCTGCCCTAAGGCAACCCCTTCCTGCCACACTGTTGCATGTAATGTCTTTCTTATGCATTACATGTGACAGCACAGCTCATCCACTGAGCAGGGCACACAGAGTAGTACACCAGGCCCTGGAGCAGGTAGGTCTTTATTCATACCTGAGCACACCTTATCATCTCCCCACCACACCCAGGACTTTCCACCCCTCTCTGCTATTCCTATGGCCTTGAACACGGACTCTGAAGCTTGGCCCAAAATGTGTCAGGGCTGAAGCTCCTCCTCTGAGTGCTCCCCACCTGAAAGCCTCTCTTTGCAGAGGGAAGACTGGACACAGCTCCCACTTTGCTAGTATGAGTCTAGAAGAGGTTCAGCTCAATGGGCAGGTTCAAACAGACTGTGAGCAGCTTTCAGATGTTCCTGATGTTCTAGAATCTCAAACAATAGGGCTAGGACACAGAGATCCCAGGAGTCTCACCCAGCATGGGCTCCACCCCAGCCAGACACAGCCACATAACCAGGGAAGGGGTCAGGGAATCTGTGCTGTCAGCAAGGGTTCCATTGAATGGCTATTCTCACTGAAGAGCCAAGTTGGGAAACACTGATTTAGTCCAAGCCCATCAGTTTAGAGATCAGAGTCCAGAGGACATGACTTTTCACGATCACACAGCTCGGCAGTGACAAAGTTGGGAGTTGAACTCAGGTCTCCAGGCTCCCACTGAGGTCTTTTTCGATGGTACCACTTTGGTTCTCAGATAATTTTTCCAGTGGAAACCCACATTTGGCACAGACAGCTTACAGATGAATTGGATATGTTAGCGTTCACTCTCTAGGCTCTTAGAGCTAAAAAAAAAAAAAAATTATTCAAGAAGACTTTGAAGTCTTGTATATCCAAGACAAATTGTCCAGTCTTGAGGGAAAATCTCCTGATACCAGACTTCCCACAGAAAATCTGAAAAGGGGCTCTCACTCCTCCTGAGTAATTGCCCTCATCTCCTTCAAATGCACTTCTCTCTTTCAGCGTGAACTTGGACATTATGCCAGGCCAGTTGGTGGCTGTGGTGGGCACTGTGGGCTCTGGGAAGTCCTCCCTGATGTCAGCCATGCTAGGAGAAATGGAAAATGTCCATGGGCACATCACCATCAAGGTGAGGGGGAATGCCTAGGAGAAGACTCTGACACCTAAGTGTGGGCTACTTAGTGCTGTCTTCTCAGGTGGGAGAATGCACTTAGGCCTAGAGTCTGATCACTACTGCTATAGTGCTGCTGTAGGTAAAAGGTCTGGGGGACACCTGGTAGACTCATCACCTAGAGATTCTTTGCCCCACCCCACATATATATCATCAGACTCTGAGGGTAGATTCTAAGAATCTGCATTTTTAATGAGCTCCCTAAGTGATTCTCATATGCGTATGAAAGTTTGAAAACTGTCCAATAGAGATGTCTTACTTCAAAGTATAGACAAATCTGCTGTTATCTATATATGTGTTTCTGAAAGCCTCATGTTCTGTAAAATTATGCAATAAAAACAACAGGACCTGGGGGGAAGAGCTGGGATGGATTATTAATTTATGTAACTTTGTAAGTAGGGTACCAGCAGAAACAATAAGATACAACAATAAACATAGCAGCAGTGTAGAATCTCTGCTGGCAGTTAGTCCTGGCCCTCCCAACTCCTCCTGGGTGGGCACGCTTCCAATACAAACATTGGATGTAGGGTGTAGACGTCTTCATCAATTACGATTTTTTAAACACAGAGTAAATGTTTTCATGGCATCTTCACCAGCACTCTCAGCTTCCCCGGAGAGCTAATTTAGGGACAATTATAGGTACTTTGAATCATTTAACCAGCCACTATTTGCATCAAACAGAGACATTTTCAGCTTTTCCCCTTAAGATCGTCGCATATTGCTAAGCTTTCTTTTTAGCTAGAGAAAACTCGCTTTTTTTTGCTTTACACCCATGCTCCCACCATTTTTAAGAACTTCTTCCACATTATACTGACATTATTCCCGGATTTGCCAGTCGCTGATGAGATAATCTGCATTAAATCAACAAACAGTTTAGCAGACTACAGATTTCACTCTGTCTCCTGACTCCTCTTCAGAAGCTGTCTCTCGCTACCTTAGAACTGAGTTCTCCCTCCAGCACAGAGGCTCCATCTCTCTTTGGACATGGTCTCCTTCCTGCATCAGCCTGCACTCTAGTGCCGATCTCTGAATTCTTGCTCCCTGAGATGTCACTAGTACCACCCCTGCTGTCCGTGCTAGCCCTCCATTGGTCCTAGTGAACTGGGATCTAACTAGAACGCTGTTCTAGAAGCAGCAGGGACATTCATCCTCCAGGTTTCAGGATCACGACTAGAAAGTGATAGTCAATGAAAATGGGACTTTACGAGGTGAGCAGGACATTGAGTCTGTCTCCCTGGTTGGTACAATAAGCACAAGTACATTTGTAAATATCAGATGTTCGGTCATCCTGACATACAAGGGCTGTCCGGAAAAAATCCAGCCATAAATGTCCCTATTTTTCATATTACATGGCTGGATACTTTACAGACAGCCTTTGTACATGTCTTCAAATCTAAGTTCCATTTGTTTCTCCCTGCTCCTGCCACCCATGCCTTCAACCCAGCATTTCTGGAGGTACAACTGTCCTGTGGTCTGATCTTCCCCTTCTAGGGCACCATAGCCTATGTCTCACAGCAGTCCTGGATCCAGAATGGCACCATAAAGGACAACATTCTTTTTGGATCAGAACTAGATGAAAAGAGGTACCAGCAAGTTCTGGAAGCCTGTGCCCTCCTCCAAGACTTGGAAGTGCTGCCTGGAGGAGACTTGGCTGAGATTGGAGAGAAGGTACTGGGGACACCAGGGGACCTTAAAGGGTGAAGAGATATTGAAGAAAATGGTGAAGAAGCACATGGGAGTGAAATCGTTGACCAGTTTGGGTGGTCATGTTTGGAACAAACACCAGAAAACACGAGTTTGCGCAAGATTTTTGTGCAAATAACTCAGAAATTTAAAAATGTGTACCTGGAGGCAAGTACAGGAATCACATAATCTAAAGGAAAGATGACGAGAGGTGAAGTAACCAGCAACTGGCCCAAGGATGACGTCACAGATGGTGGGGCAGAGGCGGAACCAGAGACTAGGTGTTCTGACTCTACTTCTGTATGTTCGTGAGGACCAGAGTAGGGTTCTAATAGGGCTCTAATAATCTGCTTCCAACACTTATATGTTTAGGGTGAATTATTTCCTCATGTTATTTAATGCCTTTCTTAAAAATAGATTTTTAATGACTACTGTATATTTTATCCATTATATAGATTTAGCATAATTCGTTTAGGAAGTCCTGATTATTATGTGTTTAGGATGTTTTCATCTTCCCTCCTGTTTAAAAACAAGAATCAACTGAGTAAATTGGAAGATCTGATTGGCTTTACTAAGTGATTCATGAATGGGGCAACATCCTATCCAGCAATTCCAAGGGTTGTACAAAATGGAAGGTTTTTATAGGAAAAAAGGGGGAGTAGGGTGGGGAAAGAAGTAATAGAAGAGAAAATATTAATTTGGGGCCTGGACATGTTTTTTTTGGTGGGGGGGGCAAAGAATGGGGTTTTGGGGGTTTTTTTTGTTTTTTTTTTTTAAATTTTATTAACCTTCGGCCTCTGGTTCTTTTTGTTTGTTTGTTTATTTTTTGTATGTGGGTAGCTCCCTGGCTGGGAACCGAACCCAGGCCACAGCGTTGACAGCGCCAGCGCCAAAGCCTTAAGCCACTACACCACCAGGGAGCTCCTGGGTTTTTTTTTTTTTAATCATGCAGATTGCCATGGGGGATGGAGAGGGCCCACATGATAGATGACGACATTGATTTGACCATAAAATTTCCCACTGGTTGACTAAGGTTATGTTTCTGGGAGAGGCTGAAACATCAATTAGCTCATGTATTTGGTATCATGGGCTTTAGCACAAGCGACGTCATTTGGGCCTGTGGTTTTCTCTTTAACACTCCCCATTGCTAAAATTGCATATAGCAGTCTTTAAGGACAAGAATCTTGAAATGTTAGAAATGTAAAGATACAGCTCTAGAGTGATGATTTTGTCCATTAATGCATACACGCATTGCATACCTATGTGCCAGACACCATCTTAAGTGCTGGAGTTACATCCATGAACAAAATAGAGAAAATTTACCCTGGTATAGCTCTACATTGTCAAGGCACAGAAAGCAACAAAAATAATAAATAAGTAAACTATATGATAGCAACAAAGATAATGAATAAGTAAACTGTATGATAGAAGACGGTAAGTTGGGCATACCTTTAATTTGGGGGCCTAAAATTAGTTCTTTGAATCGAAGTTATTTATTTATGTACAGGAACTTGTAATACTTTAAGCCCTTGATACCTTATTGAAGCACATCTCTTCCTTACCCCTCCTCCATTGCCTCTATGAAGGTGGGAACATGGAGTAGTGCTTAATAGAAACTATTTTCTTCCTCAGGGTATCAATCTCAGTGGGGGTCAGAAGCAGCGGATCAGCCTGGCCAGAGCTACCTATCAAAATTCGGACATCTACATTCTGGATGACCCCCTGTCAGCTGTGGATGCTCATGTGGGAAAACACATTTTCAATAAGGTCTTGGGTCCCAATGGCCTATTGAAAGATAAGGTGAGAAATCAAAGTGACAAAGACATGAGGTGTGTCTGGGAGGTAGGAGGGCACACATCTCCCAGGACAGCTGCTGTCCTGCAGTAGATTTGCTATTTACCTGCCCCCTAGGATACTGGTGCCAAGCAGTGTCCGAATGGTCTCCCAGGAAATGACCCTGGGAGGCCTCCCACCTTGAGGTCATGGCTTGTGCTGGAACTGGCTAATTTGAGCCTTACTCTGTGGCTCAGACATTGAGCCTTTTAGGATAAATGGTTATGATGAAAAGTAATTGGAGACCTATGGTAGAAGAAATATATTTGGTCTTTGTCTCCAGCTCCTGGCACAGAGCTCCTCCTAACCCATGGAATTTCCTGAGTGATATTAAAAGGGTCTTTTGTTATTCGTAGTCACACCAGAGCCTATGCTAATGAGTGACTTAGGGTGGAACCCCTAGAGAGCCTCAGGATGAAGCTATTCACCAGAAAACCAGGTGATAGAAGGGAGCCCCACCACTGGTGTCGGGGGAGGGAAGGAGGAGCTGGAGATGGGGTTATAAAAATTCTTGAACAGTGGAATGCAGAAAGCTTCTGGGTTAGTAACACATTCAGGCACTGGGATGGGGGTGCACTTGGGGAGAGCGTGGAGATGCCACATGCACAGCCCACCCCAGCTCCATACCTTACCAGATACATCTCTTCCACTTAATTGTTCTGGAAGTACATCCTTTAAATAAACTGATAAACATAAATAAAGTGTTTTCCTGAGATCTATGAGCCATTCTAGCAAATTATCAAATCGGAATCCCCGATTTATAGCTAGTTGGTCAGAAGTATGGGTGGCTCAAGACTTGTGACTAGCACTTGAAGACAGGGCAGTATTGTGGGACTGAGCCCTTACACTGTGAGGCTGGTGCTAATGTCAGGTAGTTAGTGTCAGAATTGAACTGAATGGCTGAATACCTGGCTGGAGTCAGAGAAGGGGTTGGTGTCAGAAAACACCCTAGAGGTACCAATAGCACACCTTGCTGGTGAGACACAGGTCGTGCTGCAGGTATCAGAGCTATGCTCTAAGAAGACACTGTCCTGGAGCCCTTGCAGGACGTAGGAAAGAATATGCAGGAAAAGATGACTCCACCTAAGCACAGTTATAAAGCGAACACGTTTTGAGTATTGCTTCTGTCCCATGCACTCTGACTGCATTGCCTCATTAGATTCTTACAATGCGACTGTGACATGTACAGACTAAATGACCAGAGCAAGTCATTAGTGGGGACCAGGCTTTTCTTACCACCCTGGTGTGTGTGTTGGAGGGGGTGTGTGTGGGCCGAATAGGAGAGGGGCTGACAGAGCCCCTCGAGGTTTAGCATATGCCCCTCACCAGCCGCAAGTGTAGAGTGGGGGCTCTCAGTATCATCACCCTCAGCACTGGGCAGGAAGGCTCCATCCGTATGTGGCCTGTTCCCTTCAAGATTCCCTGGATGTTGCCAGAGTTAGAGGATGGCAGTGTGGACTGGGCTGCTGTCCTGCTGAGGTCCTTTGCTTCTTGATTGGATCAGTGAGTCAACCAGCACTCACTGTCCCGCCTATTCCTAGTCCTCGCCTTTGACCTTAAGGCCTCTTGGTTCCATTCATTCAGCACCCACTCCAGGCCTGGTTTGTTGCAAAGACTGGATGTACAGAGATGTAAAGGTCTGGTCCCTGCTCTCAAGGAACAATCTAAGGGGAAGACATATGGAAAAGCAAATAATATTACAAAACAAGAATCACTTTAATGGCCGTCTATCTAAACTTCAGTGGAAACCTGAGGAATACCTAAGTCTTGCTGGGGACTCAGGAAAGGCTCCCAGAAGAGCTGGCTTTGAGCTAAGACTTGAAGGATGAGCATCTCCTGGGTCTTCCAGATAAGAAGGACCTAGTGTCTGTGGGGCAGTGAGTGGGCTTGGGTCCTCTCCGCAGCGGCCCTTCTCAATCCCATGGCCCCTATGGGAGCCTCAGTACTGATCCCCAAGTGTTTGTCGTCCTTTGAGTGGACTCCCGGTTTCAGTGGTCGGTGTGGTTCACCAACAGACAGGAATACAAGGAATGCCAAGTCTCCCACACCAAGGAGGGCCTGGAGCAAAGACAAAGTTTTTTGCCCCTCAGTGATGCTAACATGCTGAAAGAGTCCGGGCGGTTCTTGTTAGCTCAGTTCGTTAGCTGGTTAGCGAAAGGGGTAGTTAGTTAGCTAGTTACTTAATTAGTTAGGTATGCAGGAGTTGTAGTGGCCTTGATCTGATGTGACATTCCTGAGCCCAACTCCTGGCTTCCCAGGAAGGTGGAGGAGAATGCGTGCAGGGCAAATCTCACTGTCACCACAAAATATAAGTGAGTGTATCCACGCGACAGAAGTCTGATCTTACACATGGGCCAGGTTTTAGGATGAGATGCTGGGAAGAGAAGAGAGGCCAAGGGGTCAGGGCCACATTCTGAAGCAAAGCCCCAAGTGAACTGAACTGCCTGTTCTCCCTTCTTTAGAGTAGAACAAGGCAGGTGGAGGCCACCAGAGGGTCGTCAGCGCCCCTTCCTGTCATTTTTACAGACTCGACTGCTGGTCACACACAGCATTCCCTTTCTTCCTCAAGTGGATGAGATTGTGGTTCTGGAGAATGGCACCATCCTGGAGAAGGGATCCTACAGCACTCTGATGGCCAAGAAAGGGTCGTTTGCTAAGAATCTGAAAACATTTGTGAAACAGGCGGGTCCTGAAGGAGAAGCCACAAGTATGTAAGAAGGATGGAAACAGGATGGAGTTTGGGTGTGGGGAGGGGCGGGAGTCGTAAACCAGCATCTCCCTCCCGGGCTGCTCAGTGCCCAGTGAACGAGGTTTGAAAGTGAGTGACCCAGAGGTCCAAAATCTGTCCTTCCCGGGTTTTGTGTCTCTGTGAAGAACCCAGGCACAGACACTCTATGCCTGAGCCATCCTGCTCAGCTGGTCTCTGACATGCAGTCCAGGGGCACTCTGCAGAAGAGTATGACTGGAGGATGGGGGCGATTAGCCCTTGTGGGAGAAACACCAGTAGCCTGAGGGCCCCCTTTTAGGGATGCCCTGCTTGTACTGATTTAAGTCATACTCCACCTACCCCAAATCAATTAAAACCACTTCCTGGGCAGCTTCGCAGGCCGGTACTAATAGTGTACTGCTAAATTCTTGATTCTAAATTCTAAGTCCTAACCAAGGGGTCTCGATGAATATACCAAAAAGCACTGGGTGTTTTGAACCGGAAAAAGTCATGGTCGTTGTCTGGTGTCACCATATACCACACGAATAGCCCCTAATACCACCACCACTGGGATCACTGATGAGCTCCAGTCAGCAGTGGAACCCTGGCCCCTGGGGTCCTTCCCAAGAGCCTTCAGTAGTCCTGTCCATACTTCTGGGTAGCAGTCAGGGCTGAGAAAGCAAGGTCTGGAGACTTCAGTCAAAGAGGGAGTAGCTACAGAGCCTGAAAGTGGGCGTGTATTCAGGCCCTGAGTTCAAGATGTGAGATGGATTGAAACCAACCTGGGAGCAAAGGAGAAGACGGGGCAACACCGGGAAGTCTAAGTGTTGAAGGGACAGGGCGAAAACAAAGAATAGGGTGGTGTGGGTGACAGGGATCAGAGGCCAGCCCGGGAGAGTGGGGAAGGGGCACCAGGAGCCAGCAGAAGGGAAAGGGTCGGGGCTTTCCCCCTGTGCTCCAGGGAAAACAAAAAGGCCCTACCGAAGGCCCAAGCCAAGGGCAGTGTCTGCTGCTGGGTCCCACCGTGTTCATGCTCCGCCACCACATCGGTGTGACCCGGACAGTTTTATTATGCTGATTCCAAACTTTTTTTTCTTTCCGATTTGCTTGAATCTGAGTTTCTGGAGTCTGTTATGAATCCTCATGGGTGGACGGCCCCTTTGAAGTATCCTGTCTTTTACGTGCAAAGGACTGTTTGCAAAAGAGCTCATCGAGCCCTAGTTCTGGCAAACACTGGTAGGCCATTTCTGAGCAGTTACATAAGCCCCAGCTGTTGTGTTGGTTCTGGAACTCGGGGTACAGATCACGAGGTGGTAGAATGAGGGGAGGGGCAGGAGGGCAAGGTGACTCGTATCAATATTGGCTCCGTATATTGGCTTCCCGATGAGGTGCTATAACAGAGCACTGCAGACTGGGTGGCCTAGACAACAGAAATTTATTGTCTCGCATTTCTGGAAGATAGATGTCTAAAACCACGGTGTCGACTGGGTTGGTTCCTTCTGCGGGCTCCGAGGGAAGGACCCGCTCCAGGCTTCTCTCCGAGCTCCTGGTGGTTTGCTGGGGACCTTTGGCTCCTTGGCTAATAGACACGTCCCATCAGTCTCTGCCTTCACCTCACACGTTGTTCTTCCTCGGGTGCGTTTCTGTGTCCAAATTCTCCCTCTTTTCTATAAGGACATCAGATACATTGGATTAGGGGCCTGTCCTACTCCACGCTGGCCTCATTTTAACTAATTACATTTATCATGACCCTATTTCCAAATAAAGTCATTCTGAGGTAGTGGGTTTGGGATTTCAAAACATGAATTTTGGGGGCATACAATTCAATTTATAACGTCAAATCTCTGGCACCTCCAAATTCACGTCCTTCTCTTGTGCAAAATATATTCGTCCCATCCCAACATCCCCAAAAGTCTTAATCATTTCAGTATCAACTCTTAAGTCCAAAATCTCATCTAAGCATCAACTCAAAGACTCACGTTTCGTCATTTAGCTCATCCAAATCAGTTGTGGTTGCGACTTGGGGTATTAGGGCAAATTTTCTCTTCATCTGTGAGCCTGTGAAACCAAACAAGTTACCTGATTCTGAAATACAGTGGTGAGACAGGCTCAGAATAAACATTTCCATTCCAAAAGGGATAAACCAGAAGGACAAAAAGGGCCACAAATCCAAAGCAAGTCCAAACCCTAGCAGGGCAAGTTCCATTAGATTTTGAGGTTTGATAATGTTGTCTTTGGATTGATGCTCTGTTATCTGGGACCCCAGGGTGGTGGTCCCACCCCTTCCAGCCTTGGGTGATAGTCCCAGCCTCTGGACTGGGTAGCAGCCAATCCCCAAATTGTCTGCAGGGTGATTTTTTTCTTTTTCTTGAAAGATAACACATGTTCACCACTGGGGTAGCTCTATTTACCAGGTTTCTGCCTATAGAACCCCAGATTTCCGGCAGTGTTCCTTCATTTTGCCTCATCTCTGTCCCCTACAGCCTAAGCTGGAAGCATTTCCTAAGATGATTGCTTGGATCAAGCCACATGCCTAATCTCTTTAGCAAATCTGCTGTTGAGCCTTTCTAGTGAATTTTTCATTTTACTCATTGTACTTTCCAACTCTAGAATTTCGATTTTCTTCTTTTTAAATTATATATATATATATATATATATATATATATATATATATATATATATATATATATCTTTTTATTAATGTTCTCTATTTGATGAAAACTCATACTTTGCAGCAGATTTTTAGACTTGGATTCATTTTGTTCGTTGAACGTATTTGTAATAGCTGATCTAAAGCCTTCGTTCAGTAAGTACAACGTCTGTGCTTCCTAAGTTACAGTTTCTTTGACTGCTTTTTATCCTGTGTGTGGTCCTGTAATTTCCCACGTCTCTGTATGTCTCATAAATTTTTTGTTGAAAACTGGACATTTTAAATAATATAACCTCTCCGTAAATAAGATTTCTCTTTCCTCCTTCCTCTGCCAGAGTTTGTTGTTGTTGTTCCTCCTGTTTAGTTTCCCTGAACTAATTCTGTTTAGTCCGTATTCTCTGTTACATGTGGCCACTGACGTCTCTGCTCGGTTGGCTTAGTGGTCAGCTAATGATTGAACATGATTTCCTGAGCCTGGAACCAATAAGTTATTCAGTCCTTGCTGAGAGACTGTGTGTGTGTGTGTGTGTGTGTGTGATGGGGAGTGGGGAGGGAGGGAGATATCTTTAACACTCCAGCAGGCAACTTAAAATTCTGCCTGAGCCTTTGTTACCTGCTTACACAGAGACTGGAGGTTAGCCAGAGGTAAAAGAATAGGGCCTTCTCAAGTGTTTCCTGGGCACGTGCACAGTCCTATACATGTGTATGACATTCTAGATTGCCAGGAATACATTGAAGATCTCGATAATCCTTATGGATATCTTATTCCTTAGGTTTTCCTTTTACGTTTTTGGTCAGCTTTTTATTTACCCCAGCTGTTATTACCACCTCGGGCAGCTGTGATGTTAAACAATTGCTGCTGATTGTTTGAGTGAACTCCAAATCATGCCCAATAAAGACCAGCCCTGTTAATGGAGTTTTCCAAGGAACTGCCAGACAGGTCAAATAACAAAACATTCTCCAGGGATGAGGCTCTTGGGGAGTTCCAAACCCAGTTCATTCCCTCCAGCAGCTGCTAAGCTGCTGGTTTTCATGGTCGCCATGATTGTGAGGCTGTTGGTTTTCTAGGCTACAGCAGATCTGGAAGAGGGGGATGGGAAGAGCAAATTAAACAATCACAAAGTTGATTGTTCTTAGTGAAATTTAGCCATTTTTCTTAAATAAATGCTCCTTGGTTTGTTGCAAGCCTTTAGTTATTTTCAAAGTGATGAAAACGTTGATTTTGACTTTTTTTTTTTTTTTGCACCAGTGTTCTCACTGCTTTTAAAGTCCAATTTATGGAGGTCCTTACTCTACCATTCCTACTAATGCCTGGACTATGTTTACATTTTATTTTATTTTATTTTCAGGTTATATTTTTAAAATGCTTTAAATTGATAAAAGTGTGTCAAATTATTTGAATTTCAAGAGCATTTTTAATTTACAGGCACCTCTTTAGTCAATTCTGGAAATCATGACTCCTCTGTTTGTCTTCTATCCCTTAAAAATTCTTTCCTGGTCCAAAGTAATTTAGATGCTTCTGGGAATATTTTTCTCCCTTTTGACCATTTTCTCTTCCAGAGGAATATTAACTCATCTCTCCTTTACCCTGGTATTTCTCAATGAGAAAGTGTACCCATAAGTAGAATTTCTGGAGTCAGAAATCCCAGCCTGTGTGTACATTTGAGATCTCTTGCTGGGGCCAACAAGATCGGAAAAGAATTTTCTCTCCTGGTTCATAGGGCTGTGACAGCTCTATGCAGCTGTCTCCCTAACCTCTGATGTGTCTCCTAGTCAACGAGGACAGTGAAGAAGACGATGACTGTGGGCTCATGCCCAGTGTGGAGGAAATCCCCGAGGATGTGGCCTCCTTTCGAGAGAACAGCCTTCGTCGAACCCTTAGCCGCAGGTTAGTCATCTGTTCAGCTGGCAGCCCTCATTCCTTCCATACTCCCACTTGAGCATTCTCTTTCTCTATGTGGGCTTTTCCAGAGGTAGTGGACACCATGACCACCATGCCCAGCTCTTCCTTTGTTTCTTTACACGAGGAGGAGGGTTGGAATGGTATGTTTCCTGCCATGGTCACCTGCTCTGAAAGGCACTTTGATGCAAGCAGAGCACCTGTGACATCTGCTTGCAAGAAGACCCTCAGGATGCATCGACATGCTCAGGAAAGCTTTCCTCCTCTCTCTCAGATCTAGGTCCAATAGCAGGCCTCTGAAGTCCTTCAAAAGCTCCTTGAAAACTCAGAACGTGAACACCCCAAAGGCAGAGGAAGACCTAGTGAAAGGACAAAAACTAATTGAGAAGGAATTCATAGAAACTGGAAAGGTGACTGTCACCATAAAAAGTGCCATTAGAGATTATGTAAGGCTTGGGATCCCAACATTTTTAAGTCTAATGACTTGAATACGTATCTGCAGGAGGGCTATGTCTTATGCTTGCTTTGCCAATGTTTAAATTCATCATTAAAACGTTGATAGAGGCTTTGGGCTTTCCATGAAACCATATTTCCCTGAAGAATGACATGTTTCCTGTGAACGTCCTCAGAGCACACTTCATGAGTGTTTGATTCCAACCTGATAGGTGGAGCAAACAATAAAACTGCTTTGAGATGCAGTTCTGGGAGCCAGAGAACACTAATATATCAGTCTCAGAGTACACAATTCAAATAAAACTTAAAACCAAGGTCTTAAATTTAAGGTCTTAATTTAAATCCAAATTAATAAAAACAAATCCCAAAGTCAGCCATGGAATCCCATATGTCCCATTCCATTTTTCTACCTTCCCCTCTTAATTGCATTTAGAAGCTCATTAAGAACCTGATGATCATTTACCTTGCATGTATTTCAGCATTGATTATTATCTTGGCCTAATGCAGGAATGATAACCACAGACTACCAAATGTTGCTACCTATGATCCATTTTTCCAAGGGACTTCACTCCCTCTTGTGATTGGTATTCTAGGTAACTCCTCACCAAAAGCCATTAGGAATTCTACTAACATTGAGGTGGGGGCTTTGCAGGTGAAGTTCTCCATCTACGTGAAATATCTACAAGCAGTAGGATGGTGTTCTATTTTCTTCATCATCTTAGCCTATGTAATCCATTCTGTGGCTTTGATTGGATCCAACCTCTGGCTCAGTGCTTGGACCAATGACTCTAAAACCTTCAATGGCACCAGCTATCCAGCCTCTCAGAGGGACATGCGAGTTGGCGTCTACGGAGCTCTGGGAATAGTGCAAGGTACGTCTGAATGCTACGACAGCCATTTCCCGTAATACCTGTCTGGTCCTTGTACTTTGCCTGGACTCAGGGGGGAAAAATCACCATTAAGTCCTTAGCACAAGTCTTTAGGGATCCCATGGTGCTAATTAAATTGGTTCCACTTCTAGGTATATCCGTGCTTATTGCAAATCTCTGGAGTGCCCATAGTTTCGCCCATGCGTCAAACATCCTTCACAGGCAACTGCTGAACAATATCCTGCGAGCACCCATGAGTTTTTTTGACACGACACCCATAGGCCGGATTGTGAACAGGTTTGCTGGCGTAAGTATCTCAAGGGCTATAAGATGTTGTGTTGATATGCCATGGCTCTTCCTATTCCTGACAGGGAAAGAATTTCATGTCCCCAGGTCAACACTGTGTAGTTCCGTAATTGAACAAATTTCCAGCTGGAATCAGGAAAATGTAAAATGTAAGAATTTATTAGTATACCGTCTCTCCTAATTACATGTTCCTAGGATATTTCCACAGTAGATGACACCCTCCCCGTATCCCTGCGCAGCTGGATTTTGTGCTTCCTAGGGATAATCAGCATCCTCGTCATGATCTGCGTAGCCACTCCAGTCTTCATCATCGTCATGATTCCTCTCGGCATCATTTACGTGTCTGTTCAGGTAGGTTTGGAAATGGTTAGGTCTTCTTTCCTCTCAGTTTATAGAAGCCCAGGCTCCTTCCTGGGGATCTTCTCTTTTGTTTATTGCTGGTCACTCGTTGCTCTCCAGCATCTTTGTCATTTAGTCATACAGAGATATACCAAGGAGCCCGTGTGCCTCCGTCTGAAGCTGAAGTGTCAGCACAAGTTGATGTATGGTTCACAGCAATTCTCACCTGAACTGCTGCCCCCAGAAGCTGCAGTGCAGCGTATGTATGTTTAGATCCAAGACTGCTTTGAGGTTGGCTCTGGACAAAGTCTTAAAGATCTGTAAGCACCCCCAACAATGGTTAGGTCATTGGTTGCTCCTGGGAGAACCATGTCATGGCTGCCTCCTTGGTTGCCTTAGGGCTTGTCTACTTGGAGATGTCTCTCAGAAGGCGCTAGATCTCTTTTTACTTCAGGGCAGTTCTAGGTTCACTGGGGTGTCTTTGGGTAGCTTAGGCTCAGTTCCAGTGTGTTCTTGAGATAGGCTGATCAGAGGTACTGTTTTAAACAGGACAGAAAACAATGGTACTGTCCCATTTCAACTGGTACGTATGGTCAGCCTAGTCTCACTGTGCTAAATTCAAGGGGTCAGTGGGCTGACCATATGTCCCACTTGAAATGGGACAGTATCATTGCTTTCTGTTCCATTTAAAACAGTGTGTCTGGCCAGCCTATCTTGAAGGAACAGATAGTTTGGGAGCCAAGCCTCACAGAAAAACTGGAGCAAGTGGAAGGGACTTGATGCCCACAATAAAAACTGGTGAGGGAAGGGAAGTGTGGCGAGAACTCCGGTCCCACCACTTACCTTTGGGATGACCTCTTTGCCTCAGGGAAACAATTCTGACTTTGCCGCCAAGAATAGCCTGTGGCCTGTGGTAAAATGACACCGCCTGGTGTTCATACTGAGTTCCTCCTCAGGTACATGGTCATCTTGGTAACAACCTTTTAACTGTTCATAACAAACCAACACCTAGGAATCAGGATGTCCAAGGAAACTTCCAGATATAACATTTTGAATTCTGACTCAGGTGCCCAGCTCTGCCCTGGCTTCGGCAAAGCCTCCTAGAATCTAGCAGCACCCCCAACCCCGTCCTCTGAGCCTCGCCCTCCAGCCCTCGTGTCTCACAGAGCCGGCCTGCACGCTATTACATCTAGTTCTGGGGCTCAGACGCTCAACATTCCACAAACTTCCAGCGCTCTCTTTACCTTCACACACCACCAAGGCACAGTTTAGGTCGCTTACCTATCCCTATTCAATTTTTATCCGAACTTCAGCATACCTTGCTCGAGCAACCTCAGATCTTCCCACCATCCTCTTCCTCTGGGCCTCGCTCATCATTCCTCTAGCCAGAGGTGAGCCTAGAGGCCTCTCTCATGTTCAGATGTGGGCTGTGGCCACGAAGGTGAAGAACACTGGGTCATGGTCACAAAGGAAGAGGTGTGGCATATGCATATGATTGTGTGACAACTGACTCTTTACTTTTGGGGTCTAGATATTTTATGTGGCTACTTCCCGCCAGCTGAGACGTCTGGACTCTGTCACCAGGTCCCCACTCTACTCTTTCTTCAGCGAGACTGTGTCAGGTTTGCCTGTCATCCGTGCCTTTCAACACCAGCAGCGATTTCTAAAACACAATGAGGTATTGACCGACACTAACCAGAAATGTGTCTTTTCCTGGATTGTCTCCAACAGGTGAGGCTTCTTTGGGTATTTACCCCAATGTGTGCTTTGGGGTTCTGCATGTTTGACATTAGCTATGGGAAAACGGGCACAGCCAGGAGTGTGAAAGCCACTCTGCCCAAACACACGCAAGTGGAGAGAAGAAAGCATGAGCTGTGCAGTCAGAATCGGGCTCCCCGTGCCTGCTCTGCCGTGTACCAAGTTGGGTGGATCGTTCTCCCCTCTCTAAGGAAAATCTCATTTTCTTCATTTTCACAATAGCTAGAGCACCATCTCACGGGCTTGTGGTACAAATCAAATGACATGGTGAGGATTTTGTAACCCTTGTCCTGCACATGTGTTGGGTGGACGGGACATTCTCTGCATAGATATGAGTCTCCATAGGCAGCACAGCTCTTTGTAGGACTGCAAAAAATGAAACAAAGACAAAGAAAAAAGCATAAAAGCAGAGGTTGGAGGGGAGAGACTTGGGACATTTCAGGTAAAGCCGATGATGACAGAAACGGAAAGCTCACATCCTGTGGGGTGAATCCCTGAGGAAGGTGAGCATTTCTCCAGGACACCAGACCTGGCAAGCCGTGGTATGTCCTTGTCCTGGAAGGCTAGGAAGTGAAAATTCTTGGGTGGCTCCCGCAGTGTCTTGAGGTGTTGAGGGCTAATGATGCTCAGTGTTGTTTGGAACATGGAGAGGTCAGGAATTGGACGGTAAAAGATTTTATTTCTTAGGTCCTTGCCGAGAAGAAAACAGGCCTACAAGTCAATCCTATTGGACACTCAGTGTAGACATGTATCATTGATTAGTACACATGCTAGAATTTTTGGTGCAAATTTATTTAAATACACTTTATTTGGGAAAGTCAGTTTTTCTATACTACGTGTATCGATATCCTCTTCAGTTCTCTACAAAGCCCCAACACCTGTCTCCCTGACATCTAGCTCCCCTCCCCCTCCGTCTTATCTCTCTTTCTAAAATCATGAAATCAGACAGGATCCGTGAACCTTGCTGTGGTGCGCACCTCCTAACCTCACACGTGGCATTCCTTCCCCCCCGGCCTAATCAAAAGAAATCACTTGGAACATGTGTTAAAAATGCAGTTAGCAAACTCTTCTAGTATCTTTAAAATGCAGTTTATTTTCTAAAATCCAACTTCAAAGATGTTAGCAGCACATGATATAGTCACCTAGAAGCAGCTGCTAAGAACACCGCCCTCTGACTGTTCTATACACATGTGGGGTGCTGGGTAAAGTAAGGCAGTGGGTACCCCTCAGTGACACCTCTCTCTCTGGCTCTGTTGCCCTACAGGTGGCTTGCAGTTCGTCTGGAGCTGGTTGGGAACCTGATTGTCTTTTTTTCATCCTTGATGATGGTTATTTATAGAGATACCCTCAGTGGGGACACCGTGGGCTTTGTTTTGTCCAATGCACTCAATGTGAGTCTGAAGGTTGGGAGTTTGGTTAAATGAATGCACTTATGCTTAAATTGAGTTTAGAATATACTGTGGGGTTCATGCTCTCGAGTCTTTTCTAGATCCAGAGGCACTAGGGGGCAGTGAGGTTCAAACCCTGGCTCCGTCACTTACTAATTGTGTAACCCATGGACACATGCCTTACCCTTTCTACATAGGTACCGTTGTCAACGGAAAAAGTGGACATAAATTTTGTTGCCCTTGGAGGCAAGAAAGCAGTTTCATGTGATTCAAACTGATACTTTCTTGTCTCTTTGCCTCTTTGCTTAATTCCAGTCAAAACAGAATAAATTAGTTTCTTTTCCATAATATAATAGTCAGCAGAAAGTGTTTTAAACAAATAACTTCTATATTTGTTTTTCTTAGATCACAGAATAATTAGAGCTAATTCTAATAAAGAACACAGAGTCCAATAAAACTATAAAGGATCCCCAGCATGACTAGAGAATAATTATTAGACATTATTTCTTAGCACCTAAGACAGTGGCTGGCACTACAGTAAATGTTCAATAAATGATACTCATTTAATGAATCATTTGGCCACCTTTCATGGTATCTTTTTTAACTAATCTATCAGAGGTTGCATAGCTATCAGCATACTCTATATAGTGCTGTCTTCAGTAACAGTTAATTGAGGACCAACATAATCATGGTGGGCACCCAAAAGGACTCTCTTGTTCACCAGAGTCACTGGGATCCTTGTGTCACTGCCCCTTTATCTCTCCATTTCTAGACTATTAACCTAGGGCAGATGCGGCAAAGATAAAACTATCAGACTGAACCTAAACAAAAACATTACAATATCAACAATTTCATGCAGTTCAACCTACACAAAGTGGTTAATCTTAGTCACCACAATCCTGTGCTCTCCCTCTCTCATGAACATTCCCTCACTAAAAACTCCCTGGTTTGAGTATCTGCCTGATAGAAGCTTGCATGAGTAATCTACAGGTTTCCTGGGCTCTAGACAGGCCCAGATCATCACAACCTTCTTACTGGTGGTTAAAAAAGCTTTATAATGGCAGGAAGGCACTAAATTTACAAGGGTCCATGCAGATGTCCCACCTTGAGGACTGGGCTCTCCATTGAGCTGTTGTTAATTGAGAACAGAGAGAAAAGGTAGCTTTTGGGAAGGACTTCTCCTACTTTGTGTCTTTTCTTATGATTTTCTTATTTGTAGAGCATCACCCAGCACCCTATCCACGAAGAGCACTAGGCTTACAGGCAGGAGAATTCTGGTCTCATTCCACTCACTGCCAGCTTCTCCACCCCCAGCATTAGCCCCAGACACCCCCAAGCTCATGTTGCCTTTCTTGTGAACACCACACAGTTGAACACTTAGTTGTTTTCCAGCCATTTGATGCACTGGTCTCATTTCCTCCTTCATGGAGGTCGAGATGGTCACTTGTACTTTCCGGACTCTCTCGTAGAGTTCAGCATAGTGCTAAGTGTAAAGTAGGCACTGGGTTGACCTTGTGGTTTGCCTAGCTGCATTGGTTTCTGAGCCTGAGATGATCTTTAGTGTTCTGGTTTTTCTGTAGATCACACAAACCCTGAACTGGCTAGTGAGGATGACGTCAGAAATCGAGACCAACATTGTGGCTGTTGAGCGAATAAATGAGTACATAAATGTGGAAAATGAGGTAAGGAGGAATTAGAGGAACCCAGGGACAAGGCAAAGACAAAACAAAACAAAACAGGATGGTGCTCCTTCGAGAGAGAAGCTTCACCTTGTCTAGACGTGGGATTATAAAGGTTCTCCTGAAGTTGTCCTGGCTGTAACTCAAAAGACCCAATTTCTTGAAACTCAGAATAAGGAAGTGTATGGGGGAAGTCAGGTCTTAGAATGCACCGGGTCAAAGGGTGGCTTCATTCAGGAGGTCCACAGAGCACCCCGTGAGACAGAGTTCCTTTAATTGAAGATGGTAGGAACCTCTGGAAGCTCCAGTCCAGTTGAGTCTGTCCAATGCAGATGCCCACGGGTGGCTGGGAGACCGCCACCCTCTGTAACCTGAGTCCCGAGGGTCTGCTCAGCGAGGTGACTGGGTGTGAAGCACTGTTCCTCCTGTTCCCTTGCCAGGCACCTTGGGTGACTGATAAGAGGCCTCCGGCAGGTTGGCCCAGCAAAGGAGAGATCCAGTTTAGCAACTACCAAGTACGGTACCGGCCTGAGCTGGACCTGGTACTGAAAGGGATCACTTGTGACATCAGGAGCACGGAGAAGGTAGGTGGAGCTGCAGAAGGGCCTGGAAGTGAGTGAGTCCCTGTGATCAGAGGACTCTACCAGTCACAGAGGTGGCGAGCAGCTTGCGGGTCTCTGGGCTCTTGTGACGGGATAGAGTGAGAGGGTCAGGGCAATTCCTCTGGTGGGGAGGTGTAGGGACACAGCGCTGCCGCCAGAGGCAGGATATCGGCAGGGATCAGACAGATGTGCTGGGGCTGCAAGGCCTTCCTGCCTCTCCGGCATTGCTTCCTGAGTGCCTGACCCAGCTTACTTCCTGTAAGAACCAGGCCTTGTAGACAGTAGGGAAGCACCCGGCCTGCAGGAGGATCTGGTGAGAGCAGCAATGTGCAGATTCTTCCCGCACAATCATCTAGTTTCTCCTTCTGGCCTGTCTGCAAAGCACTGCAGCTTCCTATGGTGTTCTTCTTCTCCGGAGAACTTGGGGGTCTAGCATAGGACCCCCAAAAATGTCTGGATGAGGATGCTGAGGTCCGTGTCAGGGTCTGGTTCTCAGCTGATGGCAGGCCTGATCCTTCCATTCTCCTCACTTCTAACCAAGGATTTCTTTTAAGTCTATAATTTTCAATAATTATAACAACATCCACTTCCGACAGTCTCAGCAAGCCGCAGTTAAGGAGGGAACAGACAGGCCATCTTTTTCTGACCTCTGGGCCCCTTTTCCCCCTATCAAAACCAAAATCAGTTCAACATCCTAGACATGAAGTGATCAATCATGGTTCCTTTCCACCTGGGATGATGACTGCCCCGGGCTAAATTTTATCCACCAAGCATTATGTCATGAATTAACCTGCAAAGGAATTCTTTACAGATTGGTGTGGTGGGCAGGACAGGAGCTGGGAAGTCATCCCTGACCAACAGCCTCTTCAGAATCCTGGAGGCTGCAGGTGGGCAGATCATCATTGATGGGATAGATATTGCTTCCATTGGGCTCCATGACCTCCGAGAGAAACTGACCATCATCCCCCAGGTGAGCTCTAGAACTTACTCTGTCACACACAGCGGGGGGACAGCTTGTTCTGCAGAACACATGTGCATCTTTGTGTTTAATAATAGCAGTGTTGTTTCTGCAGTCTACCCAAGATCCTTAAGCTAGTTCCTTGAGACATTTTGTTTCCAAACTTAACAAAAATGAGTTTTGCATTTTGGGGAAATAGGTGCTTGTGCGACTGCTAGCATCTAACCAGTAGGTGGCAGCAACACAACAGAAGTCAAACAGCAGATGATTAGTTAGCATTTTTATAGCCCATCCTTGCAATCAACATTAGCAGTTTTGCTGCTGAAGCCATTCAACTTTATATTCCCCATTTGATGTGGTTAAAAGACAGAGGAGGGAATTTGCTGCAGGTTTCTGCCAGCGAGCCGAGTGCTTAGTGCATCAGCGAGAAGGGCTTCCCCCCAGGCCTCCTCTCTGGACCCCACAAATAAGGGCTGCCCTGCAGGCTTCTCGGTGTTTTGTGGGTCCTCGTTATAAACCATTCCTCCTCTGCTCGCTGCAGCCAAGTCCCTGGGGGCTGGTTGGGTTTGTCTGCTGTTTGCTCAGTTGGAGGCACTCTTTTCTGCAGCCTCTTCAAAGGCATAAAAAATTCTTCTCTTGTGACGGTACAGCCCTTGGCCCTTTCACCTCCACCCCATGAGTTTTCATCTAGAACACTCCTCTTCTCTTCTTAAGAGATGCTGAGGCAGACCTGGAAATTCATAGAAGAATCTCAGAATGAAGAACAAAATAAAAACAAAAACAAGAAAACAAACAAGCAAGAACTCCTCTTAATCCTGTGTTTAAGTCCCCAGCTGGCCAGCGCCAAGCCCTCAGCGGGGAAAACTTGCAAAAGCCTGACCGCTAACCAGCTTTCCCTCTCAGGCCTGTCCTACTGGCCTTCCCCTGGCCACAAAGCACTGATAGTCCCTTTTCCATCATCAGCCCCAAAAGCCCCCTCATCCCTTGATTTGCAGGATCCTATCCTGTTCTCTGGGAGCCTGAGGATGAATCTAGACCCTTTCAACAACTACTCAGATGATGCGATTTGGAGGGCCCTGGAGCTGGCTCACCTCAAATCCTTTGTGGCCAACCTGCAACTTGGGTTGTCGCATGAACTGACAGAGGCTGGTGACAACCTAAGGTAATGTTTCATAACCCCCTACCCCCCCCACCCCCACCTCCACCCCCCACCCGCCGGCAGCAAGAGATGGCGCGGGGAACCACACCATTGTTCCTGGTGCCAGGCGGGACCTCGCATCACAGAATTTTGGCTCTCCAGGTCTCATTTCTAATGTGTAAAGTGAACCTGCTGTGAAGATAATTTGATGGAATAGATCTGAATGTGCATTGAAACTCTTCAAAAATCCTTTGTTAGCACACGTACCCTCCTGAGACATTACACAACGTGAGCTTACAGATCCCACCCTGTGGAGGTTTTACACTTAGCTGCTCACCGCCATCAGGATGAAAACAACCCCCGTGCCTGGTCCAACCCCAGAGAGTTTGGCTTCTTTGGGATGAGGTGTCAACTGGGAGTTCGAAAGGATCCCCAGGGGTTGCTGTGGGCATCCCAGGCCTGGTCTCAGCAGCACTGGTCTCAGGGGCGTGTGGTGGTGTCCGAAGTCCACGGGCACCTGCAACACCTCAAACCTGCCCAGAGACACTCTTAGCTTCACAGTTGTTTTTACCTTTTCAAGCTTTTCCTACATATGTGGGTGCTTCTAGCAGTGCTTACCTGTTGGGTAATAGGTTGACCTGGCTTTTTCCCTATGACAATTGGGTTTTTCTCTCCACTCACAGATGTTCAGCCCGCAGCCAAAGCCCTGCTGCTCAGAGGTAGTTCTTGCTCCCGCCCCAGTGCCTTCAGCGTGTGGGCAGGGATCTGGGCCGTAAGCAGCTGAAGCTCAGAAAAAAAGGGAGGTTCAGTAACTCAGTTAATAGACCAGCAGCCCTGGCTTCACCCGGGAGCACGTTATAAATGCAGAATCTCGGGCTCTTGATCTGGATCTGCATTTTAGTAAGTTTGAGAAGCACCGCCTAGCACGATGATTCTTAACTAGGCCGCACACTAGAATTACTCAAGAAACTTAAAAAGAAAATCGACCAGCTGAACCAGGGGCCCAGGTCATGTCTCTGTGTAGCCCCAGGGAACACTTGTAAGTCTTGGTATAGAAGACCACCAAGTTTGTTTTCCCTCAGTAGTGAATCCAGCAGCTAGCAGGACTTCATGAATCTTTAGGCCTATGAAATTGATCCTTCACACATTCAGTCAACAAACATGCATTAAGCACCTACTATATGCAGACACCAGAGATACAGAGGGAGATGACACAGACACAACCCCTGAGCTCCTAGCATTTACAGCGTGATGAAGAAGACAGACCTTCTGAGAGTAAATGCTGCAGACATGTGGGGCCATGTGGAACCCTCTGGCAGGATGTGATGGGGGGCCTTGACGCTTCCAGTTTGTAGGAACAAAAAGAAAAATCACCCCATCCTTTTTTGTCCATGCTGGGAGACACTTAGACGACACGACCAGGGCCTTGGTTTCAGACCTGGCTTGGGGGTGTTGAAACTTACATTTCTCTGATGAGTGATCAGAGATCGGAGATCCATCAGCTCGGGGCGAGAGAGAGCAGCCCAAAGCCGACCCACTGCCTCGGCAGGCAGCAGCCTGTCCTGTGAGGCTCAGCTGAACCAGAAGTTTGGTGCAAGTGAAGGAAATAGTGTTGCAGTTGCCTCTGTTCTTATGGATAAAAACTGCAAGTTCATCTTGGGTGACTTCTCATCCCCTGGAGAAATTTTCCTACAGAGAACTACAGAACTTTCTGTCCAGCCACCCTCTGTTTAACATGTTCCCTAATGGCCACAGCAATTAGCAAATTCCTCAGTATTTCCTCCACATCATTTCCCAGAGCTGCTTTATGTGAGTATGAGGTCCAGACTTCATTACTGGCTTTTAGCAAATTACAGTGATTTGCATTTTACAAGCATATTCGAGTTCTACATACATTGCATCTCACACCAAGACATCATGTTCATTAGACAGCTACATCTCTAATCAAGGCAGAAGGCCTTGAACAAATAATTAGCCTTGAGACTAGAATTACACATTAAAATAACAAATGGATTTGCGAAGGCCACAAAGAAATGCCACTGGGGCATTCTGGTGCTGTGTCACCCTATATTAATGGTGTCAGTCAGATAATGCTGACATGAACTCAGGGCAGCCATCTCATTTTGGGATTGTTGTGGATGTATTTGGATAACACTGGAGCCAAATGCAAAGCACTACTCCTGAGCTAATGTTTTCCCAACTTTTTAAACATGAAAATTGCCTGGGGTGCTTATTAAAAATACCTGTGTCTTGGCTCCTCCCCTTCCTGATTAAACATAGAGTGGAGCCCACAACATGAATATTTAAATTAAGGGCCTGTGGTGGGTCTTCGAATTAATTAGGAAATGTCAGCAAACATTGCCCATGGCAACAATGAATAGCTGGTGGAAGAGGCTAAGGCATTCTGGGGGGATTTGGGCATGCGGGTTTTCAAAGTCTGATCTGAAACATGAAGACTGTCCCCGCATTCCACCCTGGGTTATTCCTTGGTCCCTAGGGCTGATGCATGATCTCTTCCATTGGCTGCAGCATAGGGCAGAGGCAGCTCCTGTGCCTGGCCAGGGCTCTGCTTCGGAAATCCAAGATTCTGATCATGGATGAGGCCACCGCTGCAGTGGATCTGGAGACAGATCACCTCATCCAGATGACCATCCAGAAGGAGTTCTCCCAGTGCACGGCTATCACCATCGCCCACAGGCTGCACACCATCATGGACAGCGACAAGTGAGTGGTGGAGGGGGCGGCCGAGCTCCAAAGACCTGACTCAACCCTCTGACAACAGTAATAGCATCAGCAGTGAGACATCAGTAATTCGCCCCAAATTATACATCGAGTCATTAAAGCCAACAGGGTTAAAGGAAGTATCTCGAGGATAAAGTGGAAAACTATGTGGCATCATAACTGAGTATGGGGAGGTGAAGGGTCAAGCCATGAGTGACAGAAATGACTACAGACCTTCCCCACTAAACTGGGTCTCAGCTGCTGCCCCTTTCCACTCGGGCAGATTACATTCCAAAGGGAGTAAGGTCAGTAATCTGAGACACTGGAGAGGATGGGCCCCTTAAGCAATGTGTATCTGTTTTTACAAAGCTATGTCAGTGGACTCTTCCTGCATGTATTCTTCTGCTACTTGATTCTTTTGTTCGACATGACACTCGGTCCATCCGCTGACGCAGGTGGCCGTGGCCCGTTCATTCGCACTGCTCTGAGCCTGCTGTGAATGAGCGCGCCACAGGCGTGGTCCTGCTTATTCGGATACATGCCAGGGTTTGAGATGCTGCTGTCTGAGATCTGGACCTCCTTTCTCCTCATTTCAGGGTAATGGTCCTGGACAACGGGAAGATTGTAGAATATGGCAGCCCTGAAGAACTGCTGACAAAACCTGGCCCCTTTTATTTTATGGCCAAAGAAGCTGGCATTGAAAATGTGAACAGCACAGCATTGTGACAGCAGGTCCTGTGGCTTACAGGACCTTAGGAATCATTCCTTATTTAATTGTATTTTTGTGAAATATAGCATACATATGGAAATGTGTGTAAATTGTACATTTTAAAGAAGGCTCCTAAGTGAACACTTGTGTATCCACTGCCCAGGTTAAGAAAATGAATGGTAGCAGCTACATCAGAACCCCCTGATGATGCCACTTTGATCCTCCCTCCAATCACTTCTCAGCCTTTTGGCTAAGATCAAGTGTGATCCTCCCTCCATGCTACTCATCCCCCCAGAGATAACCACGATCCTGAATTCCATGAAAATTATCCCCTTGCTTTTCATTTTAGTGTGGGTATCCTAAACACTGTGCAACTTTTTTTAAACCCACGTAAATGGCCTGACTCACCTGCATGCATTTTTCTATGACTCCTGTTCAGTATCTTTTTTGAGATTCATCCATGTTGATTCACATAATGAGGTGGGTCCATTCTCACTGCTCTGAGTATGGCAGTGTGTGAATATGCCTCAGTTTATCCATTTTAACATTGGTTAGCAGTAGGGTTATTTCTAAGATTATTATTTTCCTATTATGAACAACACTCTTATGAACATTTTTGTATATAATTGCTGAGCTATATGTGCAAGACTTTCTTAAGGTATAATGTAGGGATGGGGTATCACATGTTTACATGTGCACGCATGGGCAATGCCAAGCTGACAATGCCAACTTAAAACATTTTGTCAATCTGATGGGTATGAACTAGTACCTCAGTGAGGTTTTCATTTATATTTCCCTGGTTCCTACTGAGGTCTCAGTATGAGGTTTCTGCTGGTTCTTATTTGTGATGCTTTACTTCCTTGTATGCCTTTTGAATTTTTACAATAAGCTGCTCACTATCCTTAGCATGTTTTCTTGGACATTCTTTGAGCCCTGAGTTGAACCTGAGCTGTCCTAAGAGGAATCGTGAAAGCATATGCCTGTCACCTGGGGGCATTTCCCAGGACTTCTTTGGATTAAATTCTCCTCTAGGGAGTCTCAAACCACAGTTAGTGTAACTTCAGAGCACAGCCCCGTGCTTTACAAATTTGCACCGGCAATGCCTTCTTTCCCTTGACCTAGCATCACATTGGAGACAGACATGGTCCTTTGCTGACTCCTCCTGCATGGTGGGGTTTCTTCCTCCTTTATCTGTAGTCTGCAGGCATGGCCCTTTGGGGCCTATCAGAGGGTCTTCTGTTCTGCTCCCCATCTTGACAGGCCTTGGCTTTCTCTCCTGCCTCGAGATCTTGTATTGTCAACAAAATGAGAGTTCAATGTCTCCAGGTTTCAGAAGTCACCCAAGGTTTTGGTGTCACATTATTCTTTGTTCAACACATCTTTTGCTTCCATTTCAGTGCTACAATTATAAAAGATTTTTATTTTAGCTGGTTGTGGAGCAAGATGCTCAGAGATTCAAATTTCCTAATGGAAGTGTGTGAGTAGCCACAAGGTTGGATGAGGAAGGGATGCGTTTCCTGCTTCCTGTTCGCTCTGACAATGCGTTTCTGCAGCGGCAGTTCTTACATGTAGCAGCACTGATTTCGGCTGGTGGATTTTCTGACACTCCCAGAACCGGTGCTGCTCAGAGCCACCAGCACTCTCAGAAGTCTGGGTTTCCGCTGTAGTGATGCGACCTCTTCTCTTTTGTTCCTGCAGCTCTCACGGAGATGGTTGCTTCTTGCGGTGGCTGCTGTCTGACCTTTGTTTTCCTTTGGCCCTTCAATGTCTATTTAACAGTTCTTTATATTGTCCTCTATTAAAATAACCTATAGTTTCTCTCTCCTGACTAACCCCACTGATGTAGCCCTTGGAGATAATCCAGTTAAAAGCCCTTGTTTTTCCGATAAGCTCCAGCCTGAGAAAGGTGAGATGATGTCCAAAGTCAAAACACGAGTGTTTCCAGCACAGCCAGGACCAGAAACCAATTTCCTAATTTGCTCCAGTGATTTCTCCCTTTTCCTATAATGAGAGAGGGTTTTTGATCCACTTACTTTTATCGATGATGAGTGGGAAAGCAAAAGTCATCCTTACCTCAATAGTGATGAGTAAACTGTCCATGAATGTTGTGGGAACCAGAGCCAGCCTGGATCCCAACTTTGGCGATGGCTCCACCCACTCCAAATCTTTTGTTGGCCCAGGCTCTGGATAACCCAATCCCCACCACAGACCACTTTTCCCCACTTTCCTTCATGGCCTCCCCTTTTCTGCCTGTCCTTGAAGCATTCAGATGTCCCCATGCTTTCGTCTTTGACCCCTCTCCCACAGGTCCTCTGTATTTTCTCTATAACTGATTTTATGCACCCTTGTGGTTTCACCTTCCACTTGTATGATTCTCATTTCTAGCCCTTTCTCTCCTCTATTTTCGAGATTTATACAGGGTACGGAGAAGTAATGCCTGGACTAGAGTCACGATGTTATTACAAAATCATAACCATACATGCTTATGATTTTATAATAAAAGATTTGGTACAGATTACCAGCTCATAAAAAGGGGCTGTTTATTCAGTGCCTGTGGGTATTATCACCTGGATATCATTCAAGCACTCGACTGGCTCTCCTTGGACAGACCTTTTGATTCATTCCACTCAAAATAAGAGATATTTATTCTGTACTTTCTGTCTCAAGTGGGGACATTATTGTCCCCTCAGTCCTACAAAATGAAAACCTGGGCATCACTGTTAACTTCTCCTTTTCCAGATCACATCAGCCTCCGAGCTCTTCCAGTTTTATTTATTTATCCCCATCACTTTTTCCATCGTTAAGGTTCTCATCACATCTAACCTGGACTGATGGCATAGGCATCACTGCTTCCTCTATCATTTTTCTTAAATATATCCACCCATTGTAACCAGTGATCAATATGCAAATATGCAGGCTAGTTTTGTGTAAGTGCTTTTCAAAATACCCTCTGAAGAAATTTGTTCCAATTAGGTAATCGGATGAGAATACATTTAATCACAAATGCACACTGATCATTACTTTATTTAAAAATTAGCAAACAATATTGTACAAACATTGACATTTAAATCTCTAAACTTCTGCAAGTTAGATTAAGTTAGGAAAGACCATATTCAATTATAAGCATGGATTTAGTTTTCTACATAAATTAGACACTAAACTATTTTTTAAAAGGCTTCATATTGTATGAAGTACTGTAAAATGCATAAAAGTAGCTGTAAGAAGCACTCCATTTTCATTCCTTTTTACTTCATATGCAAGTAATTATATTGTAGAATTCAGCTGTTACAGCGTAAAAAGGAACTACTTAGGGAAGAAGTAGAAAAAAAGGAATATATAGGGCAATATTTCTTTTTGGTAAAATAAGCATAAAAATAAGAGTTTCAGGAAGAAAAGAAAAATTACTTAAGACGAATTTGGTTCTTATTGAATTTAAAAGGTGGACTGATACAGAACTTCTTTCTTCAACTCTAATAATCAAGGCCTTAGTCGCCATATTGGTAATCCTTGAATAGTCACCACGGTCCTTCCATGACAGCCACTTGGCTATTCTGCTTGATAACCACTGTCACTGATCTCAGATACACTTATCTTATTCCTGAGGTTCTACTGTGAAAGATGGTTTCTGTCAGAGCAGTGGACTTGGGGACATTTACCTGCTACTTAAGCCCATAGTCACTTGTTCCTCTCCGGGAAACGTCATTGGTATCCATGTGTAGTGATTGTCAAGTTGTTGGCTGGTTGTATGTCCCTTTGGACAGAGATGTTTCTCCCCATACTTGGTGTTAACACCTTTGCTCTCTGGCTGCTTTTTTAGTTAACACTCATGTGCTGTTAAATTGTGATCTGGTTTGTGAGAGTTTGCATTCTGGCATCATAAAGACACCTCCCACTCCCATAAATATCTACCTGGCTGATACACTTATTAGTTCCAATCTGTAAACCAATTATACTTTGGCTAGCTTTTCATGTGCCTTCATCAAAAGGTTTAATTTTTCTGCATACTTGACTTCAATATTAATGATTGACCATAATCTTTTTGTTTTAGCTCAACCTGGAGCAGGAGTATGGCTCAAGGGCCAAATCTGGTCTGCTATCTGTTTTGTAATTAAAGTTTTAAATTGGAACAGCCAGGCTTACTTGTTTCTGTGTAATCTATTCTTGCTTTTGTATTACAATGGCTGAGTTGAGGAGTTCTGACAGACTGAAACCTGTGATACCTAAAGTATTTACTATCTGGTCTTTTATAAAACAGGTTTGCCAACCTCTGCTCTAGAATCACCAGTATAGTCTGGACTGGATTGCATTTCCATTCTCAAAAAAATACAGTTGGTCTCAAAAATGTCATGTGACTTCATACCTTTGGTAGGTAAAATCGTTCCTAAAGATGTCCATGTCCTAATCCTCAAAACCTGTGAGGATTCACTTTACATGGAAAAGGAACTTTGTAGACATGATTAAGGACATTGCAGTGGGGAGATTATCCAGGTGGGCCTGATGGAATCACAAGGATCCTTATGAGTCAGGTGGGTCAGAGTTACAATGAGATGATGTGATGAGAACATGTGAAGATGCTACCCTGATGGCTTTGAAGACAGAGGAAGGGGCCACAAGCCACAGAATGTAGGCAGCTTCTAGAAGCAGGAAAAGGAAAGGAAACAGATTCTCCCCTAAAGCCTCCAGAAGGAATCAGCCCTTGAGTTTAGCCCACTGAGACTGATTTTGAACTTCTGACCTCTAGAACTATAAGATAATAAAGTTGCACTGTATTAGGCTACAGGTTCGTGGTAATTTGTTACAGCAGCAATAGGAAACTAATACAATACCACAGTGCAGATAGCTCTGATAAAATTGCCAATATTCTCCAACTGAAGTCAACACAATAACAATTCATTGGTCCTCACCGAATCTTGCTATGGTTTGAATTTGTAGAGGATTATGCCATCTCTCAAGCCCAGCTAAAAACGGGTTTCAATGCTCATACCTGCCATCCTTGCTATCAATTGCAAAGATCTTATTCAGCTTGGTTCTATTTGGAGGTAATTATTTCTTGATCTCCACTGAGAAGCTGTGGTAGGAAGGTCCTGGTTAAAGTGTGTCATGGTGATTCCTAGGATTGGAAGCAGCTGTTGACAGATTGGGAGTCTCGCTGTCAGCTTCTCTGACCCTGGACCTGAGTAGAAGCCGCTGTGGGTCAGGCTTGGAGTGTGACTCCTCTTGGTGTCCCAAGGACACCTAGGCATGGTGGCACAGGTAGCACCTTGTAACATGGACCTGCGGAGTCTGCTACTGAGTTCTATATGCCTGCTGGCTCCCAGTGACTGTTTCCTGAATGAACACACTGCTGCTGCCCTGATCAGAGTGCTCGCTCCCTCCCATCACCCCACAAGAACTTACCTCTGGGAAAGCACCATGCCCACTCCTTTCTCCTTAAGGGGCACCTCTGAGGGGTGGTAAGAAATAGATAGCCCTGTGTAGCTTGCTAAGTCTGCAACTTGCGGAAAACTCCTTTCTTGATACATGCAAAACACTAACGTTGATGTTCATGAACAATTACAAGAAATGTCCATGGGCTTGGTGAAATAAAGTGGGGGCTCAGGTTGTAGATTACTGTCCTACTCCATGGCAAAGTACCTGCTACACTAGCAAAGGTGAAACAGTAAAAACTTCATCAATATGATGTACTAATAGGTGGGAGAGTTTAAATCCTGTGAGTTGTGTTAGGTGACTAGAGGATGTAGAAAGATTATATAAACTTCGGGGTTTCTTGGTCAAGTTTAACATTCTGCAAGTGAAACAGAATTTAGACCACAGCAGTGTTCTTCTAGAGCCCGTTTATACTCCTGAAGCAAAATTCATATAAACAGTCTCAGCTTCACAATTAATTAAAACGGGGTGATGCAAATTCAATCTTTATTGAAACCATGTACTTCTAGCACTCACAGTCCACAGAGATTTGCAGACATCCTCTTCATTTGATTTTCACAGCAATCTTGAGGCTAGAAATCTACACTTTACAAATGCTAATAGATCCCTTCCCTCCCCACTGTTCTAGAACTCTTTGATGAAATCACAACAGAAGAGCTACTACTCCCAGACAGGAAAGGGAAATTCATAGAGGAAGTAAGCAGGCAAACCGGATTTGGAACTTTTCTTCAGTAACATTTCCTGCTGTTGTGTTTGAAACGTGACAGACACCCTTTGCCTTCCTTGGTTTTTTAACTCCTACTTTTCTGAGTAGAAGGTTACATAGAAAAAATTTGCCTGGGCAGATGCTTCTCAAATTTCAACAACACAAACCACCTTGGGACCTGGCTCGGTGGGCCTGCATTTCCAACAATCTCCCAGGTCATCATGGTGGTGGGGCTGCTGGTCTGAAGACCACTTTCACAGAAGCAAGACCTAGCAGACATCCAGTGTTTAAAATAAACCCATCTTCTTTTCATACACTTGCTCCCACCCCAAAGATCTCTCTTGTCAGTGATTCCATTCTCAAGCAATCTTCTGCCCAAATCAGTTAGCTTTTGCCCAATAACTAAATTTTGTTTTGTAGGATGGTCATTATTTGTAATAAGAAAATAACAAAAAGAGCCACGTTTTGGAATTTGTAAATGTGTGTGTGTACTTACATGTGGATATGGCATTCATATAAAAGACTATGTGACTGTTTAAAATATCAATGTAGTATATTTAACAAAGGAAAGATGTCAATATATTTAAGTGAACAAAGGTAATATGTACTGTCATATGAATCTTTTTTAAACCTTTTTTAATTTTTTAAAGTAGGTTTTCTAGCCTTTGATCTTCCTCCCTCCAAATCATGGTGTTGCCGTTTAGCTTTCCTAAAATAGGCAACCCACTGAGGACTCTACAGGAGTGTATTACCACACTCACCAGATCAAAATTTCTTGACTTGGAGCTCAAGGCTTTCCAATTTATTGTTTGCCAAGTGTCAGGTGATGTTCTAGCACTGTCCATGCACAAATTCATTCAATCTTTACAACAATCTTTGCATAAGGTGGATAGTATCACTATTCCTACTTTAGAGGAGGAAACTAAAGCATGAATTAGATAAGTTGCCAAGGCCACAACGCTCTTAAGTATCTCAAGTCAGACAGCCGGCTCCAGGACAAGGTGTAAAGACTCAGCTAGAGAGCCTGGGGCCCAAGTTTAAATTCTAAAGCTTGATGTACTCGTATGACGTGAGTAAGTCACAATGTCGTCGGACCCCATTTTCCTAGGACATAAAATGAAGAGTTGACTTGTAAGTTCTTTTCCCACAGAGTCTACTTAGTCAACCATGTTTCCTACCCCTTAACAGTATCAGATTGCTTCTATCACCCATGTTGTCTTCAATCCCACCTCTGCCAATGCTCCTGCTATGTCTCCCCCTCCGACCCCCAATCTTGTCCAAGTTGCTAGTGTGTGACCTTGTTCATCTCTTGTATATCAGTTTCTGCATCTCTAATGTCAGGAAAATACTTACCTGTTAGGAATTCCAGCTTAGAGAATTCAACTCTTGCATTCTGCTAGGATTTTATAGTATAAAATGGTTTAAAATAAAAAGGCAATCACCTGCAGCATGGATATCTTTTGAGTACATATAGCTATTCCATTGATATTATATTTGACAAATGAACTCTTGATTGGAATTTCTTCAGGAAGCCTCTCCCATCTCCCGGAATCTGGGCATCACTTAATTCTCAGGAAGGTACCCATGGAAATCCGAAAGGAAGGTTCAAGCTAAATGTGGAGGGAAATCAAGAAAACATACTCATGGCCCTTAGAAATGCTTTTATTTATAAAATAACGACTTCAATATAAACATCTCTAAATATAAACACAATTCACAAGAGGCTCGCACTGCTGCTTTCCGACCGACAGACACGTGGCGCTCAGGAGTCCACAGGTGTCTCCCAGTTTAGCAGGACCTGGAGGCTGAAGGTGCACTTGGAGGAGCAGGGACTGTAAGGCTGTTCTTAATTCCTTTTCTTAAGACAAAATTCAGATTTTCCTGGTCCAAAGGAGGCTTCATATCCGGGGCAGTCCTTAATAGCCCTGTTCAAACAGTTTTCTTGGGGAGAGTCTTCAAGGGAGGATTAGCAAATCCCTCCCTGAGGCCAAAGAAAGGTGTGATCAGGCACTTTAGAGCCCAGAGTGCTAACCATTATACCATGGAACCTAGTTTGATCAGGCACTTCAGAATGTTTGGCTTAGGCTGTGGTCTCTGAAGCATGGAGATTCGAGGTGAAACAAAAAATGCTTATTTCCAAGTCTAGGATAAGCTACTCTGGTGACTGCTTATTCTACTTCAAAGGAGACACGTGAGTTATGTTCTGTATCCGTGGGCAGTAGTGTGCGTGGATGACGGAAAAAGGCACCCATCCAGTCTTCCACCAGGCCGGGATGGATTCAGCTCACCGCACGGTGAATCCTTTTAATGGAATGGCTGGAGCTCTGATCCTGATCTCCTAGGAAAATCTATTGGTTATTGGTTTGCAAGAGAGATTAGCACACACAGACTATATGGCAGAGATGACCGTCAGAAAGATGTAGGTGACTGCACCTGAAAGAGAACCTTTCAGGTGAAGGTCGAAGGAAAATAAAGACCCTAAAAGCTTTTCAAGAAGAGGAAGAAAGCAGCTGAATTTTGCATAACCAATCTGGAAATGCAGTGAAATAAGAAAAAGATTACAGATGGTAGTGTTTTAAGGACTTTTAGAAGTCAGGGTGGGTGTAGGTGTATGAACGTGTGCTAGACACTGAAGTTTTGAAACACCAGAATTGGTATAATCTTAACAAACTCCTTGCTACAAGGAGTTTCCAGAGAATTCTCTTCATCCCAGTCGGTTTCTGGTCAGGTGATCATGCAGCATGGGGCCACCCCAAACTCAGTGTGGTACAACCAACATCTTCTAATGCTATTGCGGCTTCCAGCACTCATAAGGTGCTGGGCTTCTGATTGGAAATTTCTCATTTCCGTAGGGTGACCCCAGGACTTGCCTCTCTTCTCATGGTCACTGAATTATTTTCAAGTCCCAGGCTCCATTTCAAATTCTAGAAATTCTAGTGAAGCATCAAGGTTGACAACCCAATCGAGGAGAACAAGACGTATCTTGTGCCCCACTGTGGCATGGTTAAGCCATGCGGGCAGGGGGTGTGTGTCTGAAGCAGGTGCCCTCTCAGTGGGCCACCAGAAGCCTTCAGCAGAAGGAAGTGAGGGCAGCAAGGGCGAGTGGGAAGCACCACAGGTTCAGGTGTACTCAGTTTTGCAAATATAATTGGATGGGACATAGCCCTTCTTCCCATTAACTTCAGCTAACCACCACTCTGTATTTCCCGTAACATCTTTAAACTCCAGGATCTTGAGTCTCTGATTGGCTGACACACTCAGCTCATTTGGGTTCCGTGCTTTGAATGTATAGACAGCAAAATAGACCTGTGTGAGGGAGGAAAAAAATGAGTCAGGCAATGGAAAACTGCTTGGAGCAACATTCCTGTGGTGATGGGGATGGTCTGTATTTGTTTATTTTTATTTTTTTGTATGTGGGTAGTTCCCTGGATGGGATTCGAACTCAGGCTGCAGCATTGACAGCGCCAGCGCCAAAGCCTTAAGCCACTACACCACCAGGGAACTCCCAGGGGATGGTCTATATTTGTACCATTCAACATGGCAACCCCTAGCCACACTGTCCTCAATTGCCTACTGAGCACTTGAAATATGGCTAGTAAGACAGAGGAACTTAAGTTTTTAAATTTAATTTTAACTAATTTAAATTACATATTTGTTAGCTACATATGGCTGGCAGCTACTATAATGGCTAGGACAAATTAAGAAACACAACAAAACTCACATCTTTTTACTCTTTCACAGTTGCCTTAAAGGGTGGAAGAAGTAATGAACCTTCAATATGGAAATCAATATGAAAGATGGATACCTCTCTATATCCCGAATAGCAATTCTGAATTTCAAAAACTTAAAAGAAAAAACACAACTAACCTCAAAGCAAAAAGGGATGATTTCTAGGTGCCAAAAACAAAGACATAAGGCAAAGGGAGAGTAGCGTCCAGCTGTCACAAGGAGACGCCGTAAGGCCTTGGGGGCACGCGGATTAACGCACACGGAGGTAGAACTGAGCTCCTGGCACAAAGTCAGAATTTAAGAAAGGGCCATTTTCTCTCTCAATAGAATAGACAGTCTAGAAAAACTGGTAGGTACAGAACTGGGTGTCTGTCCGGGGCTGTGGGTAATAACAGGATCACCAGCAACAGGCCCGCGCTGTGCTCATCTGCAGCAGGAGGGAAAGCCTGTGCAGAGCCGGTGTAGAGCGCCTTGGCATCCAGAGCCTGGCCAAGGCAACACGGGGTGGGCCGGAGGGTCCCGGCAACAAGCCATTACAAAAAAGAATAGGAAAAATGGAAACAGAGCTGGAATTTTATTTCTAAATTCTAGAACGAAAAATACAGTATTTGAATAAAAAACTAAATAATGGATTGAACAGACTTTACACAACTGAAGAATTAGTGAATTGGTAGAACGGAGAAAGTTTTCATCATAGCACCTTGCAAATGCCTCAAGTGGCACAGCAGAAGGGGCTTCGGGAGCAGCCTGGGTGGGGGCAGCCACAGGGGGTGCCCGGAAGGTGCGGAGTCGCTGGCTCGGACAGCAGTCAGTTTCCGTGCGCGCTAACATGTCTGCGAGCCGGTACCGGGGCACTGCCAGGCCCTCCCACTCCCGGAAGAGCGACCGCACACCTGCCCTGTTGGGCAAGGGGAGCGGGGAGCACTCACCTGGTTGCCTTCTGCCTCGCTCCTTCCCGGCTCTCCGCTTCTGTCTTCCAGGGGCGGCGCTGGCCTTGCACACCCTTTCACGAGCTCCTTCCCCTGCCCGTCTCGCCCTGGTGTGGAGCCACCAGCCTGGGGTTCTGGATGCCTGGGGTTTCGGTAGCTCCTCGCGGTCGGGGCGGGCCCCTCCACGTCTCGGGCATCTGCGGAGTCCCAGGGCCGGGGCTGCGAGGTGCAGAGCGGGTCTGACGGGCAGCTAGGAGGGCTGCTCTCCAAACCGCCCAAGTTTAAGGAGGCACTGAGCGGTCCTTGGTCCAGTTCCTTCGATGAAGATGCATCCTGAGGCTGTCTCCGGCAAGGCCCTGGGGTAAACGACACAGCCATGCTGCTGGGGTTGAAGGTCAAGGCGCTGTGGCTGTTCTGCCGCGGGAAGCCGGGGGAGGAACCGCTGTGCTCTGACTCAGTGGACGAGTGGCTGCCGACAGAGACGTCGGAGTGGCTGCGACGGGCGTTGTAGGGCTTCAGGAAGGAGCTGTACACGAAGCCTTTGGTGACTGCGAAAAGGGAAAATAAGCATGAAGGGTTGTAGTGGAGGGAGCGGGGGAGGGGCGAATCCACAGAGAAGAAACGCTGGGTCAAAAGCTGGGTCAACAGTGAGAGACACAAAAGAAGACGCCCGGTGACAAAACACAGGAGACGCTGCATCCCAACAGTGTGGGCGGGCACAGACGAACGGTCTCGGCTGCCTGCCAGTTCACTCCTGTTACCACTCCCTAGCAGACGAGTGATGGGAGGACTTGCGGAAAGTCAAGAGGACAAAAGGCCAAGCTGGAGACTGAGCACGAGAAGACAATTCAACAGGGTTTATGGAGCATAGAGACAAAGGCTAAGGATGTGTTCAAATACCCCAGTGTGGTAGGGAGGGGTTTAAAACCACCCCTATCCTGACAGAGCCCCTCAGCTATGCCTCCCTCTTGCTACCCACAACACTCGAATCTCCAGCTCTGGTTTAGGAATGGAAGGAATACTGGGAGAAGAGTCTAATGTAGGAAGCTGTTTATACTCATCAAAATACACACATAATGCATGCACATGTTCATTTTAATGAATTGCCTAAGATGATGACAGAGAGGGCCCTCAGCTAAAACTGTTAAGCATAAATTAGGAATTGAGATCCCTAATCCACAGGGAAATTTTTTTATAGTATTAAGAAATACCTGTTAAGGCAGAGACCCACAGTATGTAAGCTCCATGCAAACAGCCATCTCTGTCTTTATCTTCAATGTGTTTCCTGCATGGATTTGTTTTATGTGCTGAATAATGGCAAGGGGTCTCCTGGGCAGATGGCGAGGGGTAGAGAGTCTCACAGCTGGTCCTAATACTGTGGGCTTCTTGTTATGAACCTACTTATCAGGGTTGAGTTGATACAAACCCTAAGGATGATGGAGCCTTTGGAACAGCTTGGATCTTTACAAGGAATTCATCTGTCCACAAAAAAATGTTAAAATTTTCAGTTCTGGGCGATGTGAACATAGATGTTTATTATATAGGGCCACAATCCATATCTAAAATGCTTAAGACCAGATGTGTTTCGGAATTTACATTTTTGGATTTGGGAAAGGTAATCAAGTACATATACTATATATTTCATAATATTCCTAGTGGGTTCTGGGTCAATATCCCATATGCATGTTTCTGTAGCAAAATGTATAACTTTTCACACCAAAAGGGTTAAGTAACGATTATAAATAACCTCGCAACTCTTTTTTCAGGTTTTGTCACTGAATAAGTTCAGAATCAGGCAGGTTTTGGCAAATGAGTTCCAAAAAGACCCCCCTAAAAACAAACAAACAAAAAGAAAAACTTTGATTTTTCAAAGCTTTTCAGATTTTGAAATTGTGGAAAAAGGATTATGGATCAATCAGTCTTATTTTTTGTACTTTTCTTTAAATTCTGTATCCCTTCCCCACAGCCAATACCAGGGGGAAAAAAAACTGTAAATTCTTTCTAAAGTCATTCCATAGTCATGAGGTGAAACTATTGGTTATAGGGGAGATAAACTCAAAAAGCAAAAAAAGCCCCTTTCTTACAGGTTTTAAATTCACACACTCACAAAACGCATTTACAGAAGTTGTAAGAAGGCAGCTCATTTTGCGGTTGCTCAGAATCGGCTGTGAGGGCTCAGCACCCATCGGGCAGCATCCACTCCCTGTGAGAGTTATAAAACGTGGCAAGCCTAGCAAGGTAAGTCCTAGAATCTCCTCTGGAGTTTGTAAAAGACAAAAACAAAACCAAAGACAGGTTGTTTCAGTAATGACTTGGCCATTACACTCTGCCGCAATGGACAGAACTTTTAAGGTTATTTTTCCCTTTAATCAAAGACTCTCATGTTTCTTCCTGGCCCCGACAGCCCAAATCACTTCTTCCTCATTTAGAGTTCCAGTACCCCGATGTCTGACGTTCTTACCTCCGTTGTCAATCAGCCAGCGGTTCTGACTGCCCATAGGATCCTTTTTTTTTATCACACCCACCAGGTCACCTTCCAGGAGGGAGACATCAAGGTCTTGAGCAGCATTGAAGTTCCGTTCTGCTTGAAAGAGTTTTTCTGGGGGATACCTTGCCAGAAGAGAGGCCCGGAGTTCTTCTGACTGCAGCATGTAACTTGGCTGAAAGGCACCCCAAGAAATAACACCAATAAAAACCTTCCCTGCCCATTATCCCAGCAGCCATATTTAACCCCGACACACTGTCGGTCTCAGACACAGAGACAATGACAGCAAGCTGCACACTACCCATCAGTTGTTTCCATGTGGCTGCGTAAAATCATGAGCTCTTAGGTCATGTTTTGGTGCCTCTGTAGCTATTAAGAAAATTTAGGGAGTTCCCTGATGGTGTAGTGGCTTAAGGCTTCGGCACTGTCAGCGCAGCAGCCTGGGTTCGATTCCCAGTCAGGGAGCTACCCACATACCAAAAAGCCAAAAAGCCAAAAAAAAAAAAAAAAAAAAAAAAAAAAAAAAAAAAAAAAAAAAAAAAAAAAAAAAAAAAAAAAAAAAAAAAAAAAAAAAAAAATTTAATACACACTTAGCTTTACTGTTATCTTGTGACCAAAAAAAAAAAAGAAAAGAAAAGAAAAAAAAATGATTAAAGTGCCACCTTAAAGACTCAAAATATCTACAGTTATAGGTCTTATATTTTGCTCTATGAATCTAAACAATTGAGACTTTCTTTATAATAAATTTGAGGCCCCCTTTTAAGGCAAGATAAGTTAATTTCTATGGGATTATATGGGGCAAAAATATTGTAAGCAGAGATAAGCTTATAGTCTTTTAGATTATAACCCAATGTGATCTGGTAAATCTTACCAAAGTTTTCAAAAAATGGAGGAATTGAGTTTAAAAATAAATATAACTCCAGGTAAAAAAGCAGTCAGCCATGAACTATTCAACAGTAAATCAGATAATTACCTTTTCTAATGCATGATCAAAAATAGGGAGACCTGACAGAATTAACATACCCTTAAGTCAGTTCCCTTAATTAACTGATCAAAGCATTAATATTCATACTCTACTAACTCCTTTCACTGTATAGACCAAGCTTGTTCATCCTGCGGCCTGCGAGCTGCATGTGGCCCAGGACGGCTTTGAATGTGGCCCAACACAAATTTGTAAACTTTCTTAAAACATTACAAAAATTATGCATACCTTTTTTTAAAGTTCATCAGCTATTGTTAGTGTTAGGATTTTATGTGTGGCCCCAAACAATTCTTCTTCCAGTGGTCCAGGAAAGCCAAAGGGTTAGACACCCCTGGTACAGACTAAGATCCAAGAATGTTTTTCAGAGGGCATTTGGAAGTATATATCAAGTGTGAGAAAACTAGAGGCAGCCACACTGGTGAGGCTCAGTAATAGTGAGTGAATGAATAAGTCCCTGACAGATAAGAACTCCACAACCTTTATTTGCCCTTTATTATAAAAATAACTTAAACTCTTATCAACTGCTAATCTGTAGAGACAGAGCGGGGCCCATCAATATAAAAAAATAGTAACAATGATGATGATAGCTTCTTTATACAGTGTTTACTGACAGATGATTTCTAAGGACTTTATATACAGTAACTTCTTTACCCTCATAACAACTCTAAGGTGTAAGTATAATTATTATCTGTGTCTTAGTAATGAGGAAATCAAGGCACAGAGGTTAGGGTACTTGCTCAAGGACACAAAGTTAAGTGTCAGTACCGGGATCTGAACCCAGACAGTCCAGCCCCAGAGCTCAGACTCTTAATCACAAGGCCACATGACCTTTCCCTAGGCCTCCACTCACCAGGCCCAGGAGTGGCTTTCGGGCAGACTGGCGGTCTATGGTCTTCCTCTCAAATGGTCTCTTGGTAGCTGGCAGAGTCTCTGGGAAGAAGGTGAAAACCTGGAGTTGCTGCAGAGCTCTGCTGTGCTCCTCATGGAAGATGGCAATAAGGTTTCCCTCTCTGCCGGCAACTTTAAGTAACTGGAGTCCATGGGAAGAGCAGAGATAGAGGAAAGAAGAGAACACAAATGAAAGATCCCAGGACTGACAAAGCCTCGGTAAAACCAGCTGGAAGCTAGAGTTCAGCTGCAGTTCACCCTGTAAGCGATCAACACTGCAGCCTAAGGGGAGGGACAGAGCTGCCAGTGACGGTGACGTGGCTGGCAGACCCAGTCAGCTGTTCTGCAGGCTCCTCGGGGTGGAAAGAGGCTGTTTAAAAGCCACAGGTTTCGCTGCACCACTAAGAATTCCAACTCCTGATGGCCTGGCCTAATGACGCATTTAATCTAGCTAGTTTGAACAGTGTCTCAAACAACCCTACTGTGCGTTTCCAGGAGGACTTCAGAGACAACTTTCCCATGGGAGTGGGGGGTGGGGTCGGGTGGGGTGGGGGTTAGGGACTCACTGAGAGCAGTGGCTTCAGCTGCTCCAGGGCCTGGCGTATGAAGTCACAGTGGGCCTCGGCGTAGCCGTGGACACAACTGGTGAAGAGGCCCTGTGCCAGCTGCTGGAACTTGGGCAGCTCGTCCAGCAGCTGCGCGTTGAGGGCCTCGTAGTTGTTCCGGGCTGACTGCAGCTCCTCCAGAGTTTTCTTGTCCTTTAGCTTCTCTGCCCGTTCTGTACAGTTATAGAAGTCCAGGAGCTTGTCAAAGCGCTTCTGCACCAGCTTGTGGGGCCCTGTAAACATGCTCAGGAGCTGATTTAGGGGAGAGATGACAAGCCGCTCTGTTCTCTCCTTCTGTAGGGACGACAAAGGCACGTTGCTCAGTGGGTCCGTATCCCACAGCGGTTACTCTCCAAAACACTCTTCTGGCTGATTTCGTTATGTCCTGTGCCACCCGCTTGGCTCCGAGGACACGAACTAGGCCCCTGCAGATCCAGCCATGTCCTATTCACCCAACATCAAAGGTATGAACACACTCCACAAAGCTACTCAATTTACAACTCTTCCCCCAACAAACTGTACACACCAGAGTTTGCAAACTATGTTAATCCCTCCTTAGCGCCACAGTTGATAAAAAAATGCTAGACTATACACATTAATGTGATATTTGCTTTACAAACCAGATGTGACAGTCTGCCTGGTATTACTTCTTACGTGTTTGTGTCCATATAGTTTGAATTTAAGTTAAGATTTAGTTGTTACATAAATCTGGGATAGAGAAACTTTCCTACACCCATAATACCTTTTCTAATCATAATTACTTGGTAATACCAGTTTTCACTTTTCAAAGGAATTTTCTCTTTAATCTCTTCTAGTGGGACAGACATTGAGGGCAGGGTACTGACATAAAAACATTCAACAGGTACTGAGCATGTTATTTTTAATTAGCTGCTCCTGTTAGAACACTTGTAAGGACTCCAAGCATGGACTTTTTCTTCATCTTCAAGGCATCCAGACATCTCCAAGACACTATCAACCCATTTCTTTCTCCTTGAGACCAAAGAAATACCATATACAGTTGATCCTTGAACAATGCAGGGGTTGGGGCACTGACACTCTGCACAGTCGAAAATCCACGTATAACTTTTGACTCTCCCCAGGTTTAACTACTAACAGTGTACTATAGACCAGAAGCCTTACCAGTAACATAAACAGTCATTTACGTATTATTATTATTATTATTATTTATATTCTTACAGTAAAGTTAGCTAGAGAAAAGAAAATGTTATTAAGAATATCATAAGGAAGAGAAAATACACTTACAGTATTTACTGAAAAAAGTCCACATATAAGTGGATCCATGTAGTCTAAACCTGTGTTGTTTAAGGGTCCACAGTATATCCATCTAGAATTTCCCAAGCAATTTGGCCTTTAGTATTTTCTTCATACTTTGTACCATCTCAAAGATCTATTTGCTAACCTCTTATCTATTCCTAAATATTCCTTTTTAAGGTCTTACTGTCCTACAATTGTCTTCTTTCGATTAGAGTTATCAATAGTGATGCCAGATTAAATCTCCTAGTTTTTCTTGGTCCCGAAAACTAGGCTGATCACAAGCACAAGGTCCGACCTGTCCTTTTAACAAACTGGAAGTAGTGTTCTGAACATAAAATCCTGATGCGAACATCCTAGAGGACAGCCAGGACTGCTGATGCGCAAAGCATGCCTATGTGGCACTGACTTTCCCATGAGCTGGACGTTAGAGAGAACCCCAGGAAGGAAGCCCATCCATGAAAGGCAGGCTGAAGACAGTAACTTACAAAATTTGTGAAGAGCTGGTCACTGATGTAGCGATGCACCTTCTCAAACTGCTCCAAGTCTTTGTGTCCCCTCTCCATGCACACATCCCACATGCTCACAGCAGCCACCACTTTTACACAAGCCGATTCCTGGAGCCAGTTAGAAACAAACACAAATAAGATGAAACAGAGTTTTCTAGCCTTCATGATTCATCCCAGACAGCAGTCTGGGACAGCAGGGGTCCTCAGTTAAAATTTTTCTCTCCAGTGTAACATTTTAGCTTTGAAACAAGCACACTCTCAGAAACGATGCCTTGTGTGGCACAGGAAAAGGCCGAAGACTTTTAATTATGGGGAAACTGGGGAGGGCTTTCTCATCTCTTTAGATTTCCCCATTCAGCGATGTCTTCACTCACCCGGATATGCTGGAGGTAGAGAGACAGGTCTCGGATAAAGGATTTGATCAACCTTTCTTGCATTCGAAAGTTCTTTTCTGTTTCTTCGAATACTTCATCTTTTATCTGTTCAAAATAAACAAACACCGTTAGCAGATATGGACTCTTCCTCCACCTACCTTTTGGCAAAAGTACCTGTTTTAAAACCACTTTTTGTTTACATTTTAAACTATTCTGATGTTTCCCTGAATCACAATGAATTGAATGTAAACGCCTCTACATGGTTTTGAATGATCTCCAAAATACAAGGCCGCCTAAGCCACTCCTTACCTCCTCTGCTCCTGATGGAAGTCCTTTGCTCTAGCCAAGCTGTTCTCACGGTTCCTGGTGCCTGCCATGTTTGCTAACCCGGTGCCTCTGCCCATGTGCTGCCTCCCCTGCCCATGCCAAACCTGTCCCCTTCCTTTAAGATTAAGTCTCTTGCCAACAGGCTCCAGCTCGTTGAGCTCCTGTTTTCTCAAGTACTAGAGCAGGGAGACAACAAACTGCAAAACTTAGCAACTGATTACTCAGCAACTGAAAGCATTTTCCACTACTGGCACCATGTATACGTGGTACAGCGAGTGCAGTCTGGAGACTTCGGATCTACTCTCAGCACTGTCAATAAACTGTTCTTCAAATCTCTTAATCCCTCAGACTTTACAGTTCCCTCTGTGTAACATATGGTGTTGAACTTAGGTGATCTCTTAAATCCCTTCCAACTTAATAGGTCTGCGATTTTAATGTTGTCTCCCTAAATAGATTATAAGCTTCTTATGGGTATCTAAAACCACAGTAATTATTATATAGTGACCGATCTGGCCTCCTGGTTTGTCTTTGTACACATTGTAAGCAGCTCACCAAGGTGCAGATGGAGGGCTGGGTGGTGGATTCACGTAAACAGTAGTTTCCGGATCCTGTCACCAGCTAGCAAACACCAGGGGAGGTACTAAGAGGGAAGTCGTGCCAATGCCAACTGACACCCATGGAGCCCTGGAAAGCTGCCAAAGGCGTGCTGAGCCGTCAGCTGCAGGAACCTCACCTGTGGAGCAAAGCCAGTGAGGTGCTTCAGGTGACTGCTAACCCGGTTGGATTTCTTGATGATGGAATGGATGTTCAGTTTGGAAATTTTCTCCATGAGGCTATCTTCATCACCCTTTCGGTACTTGAGGACTAGGGAGTGAGTCAAATTGGGGGGTTAAGAAAGCACTTTCCTGAATATAGACAGACTACAAAACAAGCTATAACGCGATACTAACAACCCAAACCAGAGCTAGTGCTCGTTTCCAATGCACTTATAATTCGTAGAGACAAATTGCCAATCCAAATCACCATTTATGGACAGACAGAATTCTACATCACAGCTGCAGGGAAAGACCGTGCATAGGCTGGAGAAGGTTCGAGATGAGGAAAGGTGGCAGAGGTGAAAGGAAAAGAGCCTAAGATTTGGAGTCAAGGAAACCTTTGAGTTCAATACCTGGGTCTGTCATTTCATCAAAGTGTGGCCTTAAATAAGTGATTAACTTCTCTGAGCCTCATTTTCCTCTCCAGGAAAATGGAGAAAATACTTGCCTTAAAAGACTATCTTAACTGCCCTAATGCACAAATGAGATATTTATATCTAATCGTCTCACACAGTAAAATGCTTTACAGGAGTTTTTGATTAACCACTGTGTCATACATCAGGCACAATCGGCAGAAAAGACTGGGGATATGAGTAGCAGGGTTGCAAGGAGAAGGTGGCAGCAAAAAGGCACCCTTTATTGTCGTGGAAGATGAAGATGACATTACATCACGAGACAGGAACCAAGACAAAGGGCTGGATGGCCAGAGAGCTTTCACAGCCACAGTCAACATGACATATGAACGTGGGGGACATGGTTGAAGTAGAAGGCAAAAAACATGGTTTTAGGTAAAGTGAGAAGGGTGGAGAGACAGGCAGTGAGGTTATATACTGTATTATAGATCCTTTGAAGATATCAATAACACATCAGTTAACATGATCACTACGTTATACTCATCAAGTGCTCAAATTTGAGCCTCAACAAGAGATTTGATGAAAGAGAAAAGGAATGGTGCAGTTCATTCTATATCACAAAGGAAGAGTGGGTGGTTTGGTAACTGACTGTACAGGGTTGGGAGGGGAAGGCAGGGTCTCAGACCAGAGGCAGATTACTGGACGTAGGCAGGAATGATGGGACCCAGAGAGGTGAGCACGCTGGGGTTTTCTGAAAGAAGACCGAAAGTCCTAACTGAAGTGGAGGCAGTAAAATAGACAACCAGACGTGCAGTACAAACAAATGCAGGCATGCATTGAAAAGGACTGCCTTCAGTGAATTGAGAAGGCAATCACCTGTGCTTGGAAGAACTCTGGAGTGGCCATTGTCTAATTGGTTTTCCTATCTCTCGGCAAAGACCCTTACTGTGATAAGCTTTATCAGAGATGTCTACTTCTAATATTCCATGATTGTGCTTTTAATATTTCTGCTCTCTTTTTCCATATTACATTTCTCCCAAATTCTGCTACCATTTCTTCATCACCACCTTAATCCCTACCATCAGCCTTGTCCATCTCTGGTAAAATAATTCTTTCGAGAAGGAGAGCATTCTCAAGCACATACTTCCTTGGCCACAAGCATGCTTTTCTTACCCAGGTCCTTTCGACGTTTATATTCATTGATGTTAACATTGATTTCCTTGACTGCCAACACTGCACTGGTCAAAGGCACTTTATCTGGGTGGGATTCTGGGGTGGAATTCAGCAACTCCATTAGCAGCAGTGGGTAAAGCATTACCCTCTGCACTGGTTTGATGAGGAAGGAGCCCAGGTTAATATAGTTTGTGCATCCCCTGCAAGAGAAGGAAAAATGGAGACTTTCATCCACTATTAGTAATACAGGGCCTACACATAGTATTTGTTTTCCTAAATATAACTCCGTTCTTCCACCCTACTACCCAATTTCATTCATTCATATTTACTGGGCACTTAATAAGTAACAGGTACTGTTTTAGGTGCTTGGGGCCTTAGTAGTGACCATAAAAAGTTCCTGCCCTTTGGGGACAAGTGAGGAGGGGAGGGGAGAAGGGGGAGGGGGTGGGAGAGGAGGGAGGGGAAGCTAAATATAAGGTGATGGAAAGAGAAGTCACATTAGGTGGTGAACTTATTATACAACAAGCTGACAATGCACTGTAGAATTGTATGCCTGAGATCTATGTAATCCTTGCTAACAGATGTCACCCCAATAAGTCTAACAATAAAAAAATTAAAAAAAAAAGTTCCTGCCCTGGTGGAAGGTGATGGGCAATAAATACATATCATATTGTCAGTTGGTAGTAAGTGCTATGGAGAAAAATACAGCAAGGAAATCTAGTATTTCTAGGTTTCTGTCCACGAAGGAAGAAAATGGAGAAACAATCTTGTGCATTAAGCGGCAAGGGAACTTACCATTCGTTGTACAGGCTCCTACAGGGCAGCGAGCATGAAAAGAAGAGAGAGGGGATTTAGAGAGAATGCTGATTCAGATTTCCACGCTCTTCTAGAGTATCTACTAGTTCAACCAATGCCTACTACCTGGGCACAAAAATCACACGGGGATAAAAGGCCAATTATGATCGTCTGTGGTGGCAAATTCAGTCAGTAAATTAGAAAAGGTTAGTAAGCCCCTAACTTCACTTTGATCTACTTAGATATATACCTATTAACATTATATGTCCTTAAGACCAGGAGATTCTTGACTGATGATTAAGAATAACTGAATTTGCCCTTCTCCCCTATATTCTTGTTTATTTGGGTCAAACTACCTTCCTGGCTGCTTCTTACCCAAAAATGCTAATGTAATACTTGCTATGTTTAGATAAACGTGACTTAAATGGATAAAAGTACAAACAGGAAGCCAATAAATTTTCCATGATACATAATGGGAAAAGGGCAGGTTACCTAAGAGGACCTATAATACTATATCATTTACGTTTAAAATAAGAGAGATGAATGGATAGATTAAAGAAGTCTAGGCATATACATGGGAGTGACCTCCAGAAGACAGAACTAAAGAGCTATGATGTGAGTGAAATGGTAAAAACTCCTACTTAAGATCTGCCAAGAAGTCCTGAAGGTGCTTCTGGATCTTCTCATCCTTCTCATAGACTTCCAGCAGTGAGATGGCCTCGTCATGGTTCTGGCAGTAAACCTTGTATGTTCCCTCAAGTTCATCCCGGTGATCAAGAAACACAGGTCCTTTGAAATATACAAACACAGCGGTGTTTTATAGTAACTTTCTTCTCAGCATCCTAAATGTAAAGTATATAGCCAAACTTTCATAGCAGTTAAATCCTATCATTAGAAATAACAGTAAGACTATCCATCAAATTAATAAGAAAATTCCATATAATGGATTAAAATTCCATTATTTGGAGCAAAATTTGGACAAGAAACAATACATGCCATCCATGTATTTTTCAGAACACACATACTCACACGTACAGCTGGTCCCTGAAACACTCCAATCTCTTTTTAATCAAGCAGAGTCAGGTGTTTGCAAGTGCTCCCCACGTAAGTTGTGAACAGAACCACTAAGGACCCCCAACTCACTCAGTCCAGGGAAATCTCTACAGGGATGAAGACATCATTCTACAGCAGCAGTTTCTAACTTTTTCTCTGTGCATACACTAAATACATAGAATTTAAATGAAATTTATTATATTAAAATATCTGTAGTAAATAAACCAAGTCCATGATAAAATAACATGTACTTCTTCATAAAGCATTAAATAGCAAAATGTAGCACTGAAACTAATAATCACCATCATTTCTAAGTATGATGAGTGACATAAGAAACTGGTAATCTTGGTTGCTTCTGATAGAGTATTAACTGAAATTTCAAGATATTTGTAAAAATCTAATTTGATATGAACTTATAACTTCAGTTGGTAACACAGAAGTACTGCTGATACTAAGTGGTTTGTTCTCTATATTTGTACCTTAAAAAAGGCTAAATTTCAGTGAGAAAATACTGAAAAATCAAGATGTAATTTTTTGGGGGGATTCAAGTTCATGGACTGCTTGAAATCTACCCACAGATCCCTGGTCTGCAGCAGTGGACACAGGAACAGCTCCTAAGCAAACTTCTCCAGCACAACTTCATTTAGAGCTGCTGCTCAAATGTGCCGATTCTCCGACTTACTAAAACTACTCTTCCTCTTGCCTTGTTTCTTTGGTTTTTCCTTCTTTAGCTTGTACTGCTACCCCCACAACAGTGTCCTCTCAACCCTGTGCTCCTCTCTCAATATGGCATCTGCTCCCCCTGTAACTATGTTTAGCAGCTGGGTAAAAGCCCCTCCCCTTCAGGGAGCCCCAACCCTTGCTCACCTCTGTTCCCTCAATACTGTGGAATTCCCTGTTCTTGTACAAATCAGCTTCTATTTAAATGAGATGTATTCCCTTCATTATAGCTCCTTTCTGTAAGAGAAACTTGACCTTTCTCATAAATGTCACACCCGTGCTGGCCTGTGTCCCTGGCAGCCTCACTTCTGTCAAATCCTGCAGAACATCGGGCACAGCTGTCAGCCTGGGGCTGGCTTCCTTCTTGACTCCCAAGGCCACGCTGGAATCTCTGAGCCACCAATGTCTTCATCGAGTTTTACCATACAGTGTTTGCCTGCCTCCTTCTCTGACACAATTCCTTTGTATCCATTCCCTACCAGCATTTCTAGAACCTTCGCTATCACATGGAATATTACTAACACTCCTCCATTCACTGTTCTTGAACCTCCCTGATAGTGACTATTCTACATCAGCTATGAACCAGCTCAGCTACACCTTAATCTCCAGTGTCTCTAAAACTGCGGGTCACCATCCATAAACGGGTCAAGAAATCTACTTCACAGGTCGTGACCAGCACTTTTCTTGAGGAAATAAAATGGAATAAAAAAGAAAATATCAGAAAACGTTGGACACAGTAACAGTAAGCACAGACATACAGCAGTACACACAAACACGTATCCGAGGTCCTATGAAAAATATTTTTTCTGTGGGACATGTTTAAAATAATTGAAAAGTCAGTCCCTCGTGTACTACTACATACTCTGTGTCTTTCTCATCTCAACCTCCTCATCTTCCAAACTCATCCAAGCCCTGAATACCTACACCATTCCTTCCTTCCCGACTAGACTCTGTCCTGGCTGGCTGGACGCCTTCTCCCATCAGGATTAAAGTTAATTCAATGCTGCTTTCTCTAGCATCCGAGATTACCTTGACTTTTTGCTATATCCCTCACTGTACACTTTTTCCATTTCTATTCCTAGGTCATTAAAAGTGCTTGGAAGGTACATTGAGAGGGGGAAAACGCTTAGTACATAATACTCTGAATAGTATGCTGCCATTTGTATAATTTTTAAAAACCTGGGTGGGGAACTGAGGCAGAAGAAATATATAAGTAATTACTATTACATGATAAACTATCTCTGGAAGAATACAGAGGGTGCCAAAACATTTACGCATTATTTTAAGAAAGGAAAAAACTGCATTAAAATTGTAATACTCAATATATACTGATAACAAGATAAATACAAGTCGTGTTTGACTTCTGCAATTACAAGAAGTGCTCAAAGTGGTTACCATCAGAGTCAGAAATACACAGACATCTCTTTAAATGTGTATACATATTTTTGGCACCCGGTATATTAAAGAACTAGTAACACTGGTTGCTTCCAGTTGAGAAGAGCTGGGTGGCTGGGGGATAGGCGGGAACTTTCCACCAAGCAGTTCTCTGTACCTTTCTAACTCTGTGCTATGTGAATGTTTTAAAAATAAGCCAAATTTAAAATACATTCAATAAATTAACCTTAACCAAAATTTAACGATTGCTTATGCAATTCATGTTAATCTGCCCTTTGCTAGTGGCTCAACAAAGCTTTAATCTGCCTTTCTCTGACTTCTCAGAGCCTTCCCTTGTCAGATGTTCCAAATCTTGTCCTTTATTAATGCCCCATTGAATGCTCTGCCTGGCCTTCTGATTGACCGAGACTGACGGCCCCAGCACAGTGTTCCCATACAGTCTTGGCTTCACCTCACACCCATCACAGCCACTGCATGTCGTCCCTCCCTTGTAAAGCTCAAACTCCTGCCTGGGTCCCGAGCCTTTCAGTTCCTAGGACCTCTCCACGATCCTCTGTACCTTCAACACATCTCTCAGCTCATTCCTATTTGCCTTGGGATGAGAAGTAGAAGGGAAGAAGAAATAATAAACACAGCTGATAGCTTACGGGGGTGAGATGATTGACATTTTGTTCTAATTTCCTATTTTATTGTTGTCATAATATACAGGTAATGAAATAAACTGGAAGAAAAAATGATTATTTGATGAATAATTAATCCCATTTAGATACGACCAATTTCTCTTTATTTCTTTCATAATTCAAACAAATGATCTACAGATACTTACTTCAAATGCCTATTTCAAATCTTATAAATTGGTTTTTTTGCTTTATTATTTTATTAAAATAGGGTCACCATGCTTCCTTCTAGTCAATCAATGTGTGCTTCTCCCTCCCCCAACCTCCCTGACCTCTGATCTCTCCAGTTAAACTGAGAGTAAGGGAGTTCCCTGATGGTGTAGTGGCTTAAGGTTTCGGCGCTAGCGCTGTCGGTGCCTGGGTTTGATTCCCAGCCAGGGAGCTAACCACATACCAAAAAGAAAAAAAAACAAAAAAACAAACAAACAAACTGAGAGCAAGACCCTAGGCCTCAGTTTCTCTTATCATTCCATAAAGTACTAGACATACAACTATTCTGTATAGAAGTTAATGGCATCAGCGGGAATGACAGAAAGACCTGAGTGTGGAAGGCAATCCCATCAATCACCACGTAGAGTGGGGAAATTACTTTCCCCCTCCATGTCTCAGTTTCCTCATCTGTAAAGTAAGATTAATAGTAGTACCTAAACCTCACAAGGTTGTCGTAGGGAAGAACTGAGATCAAGCTTGACATGTCTTGAAAGAGGGTGTGGTGTATAAGAAACATTAACAATGCTGCACTACCACCTAACACCCCACAGCCATGCCCCGCTTCCTTCAGGGGGGCACAACCCTGACTCTGCTCCTGAGTCCATGTCGCTCTGGGGCGAGTCAGGTATACTGCCTAGTCTACACCAGCACCACGATCCCATTCATGATCCCAGTGATCAGTTCAAGCATATGCATGTGACCCATTCTGGTCCCTGACAAATAAAGAGAAATCTGATGGTGGAGCTCTGGAAAAGGTTTGTTCACTCTTCAACAACACAGGGTCACTGTTTCCTCCTGCTGGATACTGTCATGTGTGCAGTGGGATGGCTAGAACTGGGGTAGCAGCATCTTACAACTACGAGTCCAATAAAATAGCAAAACAATAGGATGTCCTCTCACAGCTGTACCAGAGCTGTTCGGTATGACCAACAGAATATGGCAGAAATGATGGTATGCCGTATCTAAGACCAGGTTATAGAAGACACTGTGGCTTCTGTCTTGAGCTTTCTCTTCCTCTTGGGTCACTCGCTCTGGGGAAAGCCAGCTGCCAGGTCATGCAGACAGCCATGGAGAGGCTTACATGGCAAGGAGTCTTGAAGAGCTGGGGGAGCTTTCTTGGAAGTGGATCCTTGAGCCCCAGATGGCAGCAGCCTAACAGCTCAACGGTTGACTCCAAACTCATGAGCGACCCTGAGCCAGAACCACCCAGCTAGCCACTCCTGGATTCCTGACACGTAGAACCCATGACATAACACATGTCTCTTCTTTTAAGTTGCTAAGTTTTGGTATAATTTGTTATACAACAATAGATAACTAATAAAGTTCCCTTGTTTAAAAGAAGCAGATGATTGTTCTTCAAACATTTTTGATAATGACCCACATACATAAACACATTTTAAATCAAGACTCATATATATATATATATATGAATTAAAATAAAAGTTTCAAGAGACTGTAGTTGCACGTACTATTTATAGTACATTCTGATATTTTCTATTTTATTAAAAAATATGTACTGATGTGACACATTAAATTGACCTCATGACACACTAATGGGTTGTGACCACATGACAGCGAAAATTTCTTCTATCGCCAGTGTCCCCCGTCACCTCAAAGCAGGCTGCAGATAAAAGGACAAGCCGAGGGGCAGATAAGCACTGAACTAACTACAACTTCCTTTCCTAGCATAGCTACTCAGTACAGCAAGGCCCCGCTGCTTCTGAAACAATGGCAGGAGCTCATACCTACAGCATCGCTGATTTCCAGATCGGCCAGTAATTGCTTTGAGACCTTAATCACCATCTGCATATTTCCAAAAAGTCCTTCAAAATCAATGTTTGGAAGCTGAGAAAGGGAAACACAATATAAAGATGCATGAAAAGGAAATTAATAACATATCATTCGTATTAGGAACACCTCTTCAAAGATGATACAAAAATTATTCTAGGTCATCTTCACACACTCGCACAAAGTTTCCAGAATAGAAACACCCAACGTTATCTTCAGTGTCACCCTTTAACCTTGATCCAACTATTTCTTCTCTGCTCGCCCCACCCCCACTACCTTAGTAAAACTACTTGGTCTATAATTACATTGGGATACATGTTCCCAAACAGTACCCTATAGAAGTTCTTGGGAGTGACTGCTAAAGAAATATGCGCCCACGTCCAATCCAGGTGGTCAAGTAACAAGCAATAAGGACTGTAAATCCCCAGGAACTGTTACCCTCCCCCCCTTTTTTTCTGTATCCAGCAGCTAGAGAAGTACCTAGCATATGCACATGATAGTTAAGAGTTTCCTGAATAAATCTCGTGGTAGTGCCAGGGGACCATCATCTCCAGACTCATTGTATTACTACAGAACCTTCCCACCGCAGTGACAATCCAATGCCCTGGTACTGTTTCTAGGAGCCCAAGAAACAGGAACGTCCTGGTAACTTAACAGTAGACCTGCTTAAGTGACAGGATGCTGGAGGCTTAAGTTGATGACACACATATGTTGGGGCCCTTGAATTAAGAGCAGCAGCAGTAGTCACAGCCTTTACTTCAAACCGAATAAATCTTTGGGGTGAAAGCTCCCATGTGCTGGTACTTCAGGCTTGGAGAACCATATTCAAGGTAACTTCCTCCTATAGTTCCCACCTGTGCCTGCTGCAGGGGAACCATGATCCGCTCAATACACATTTCCAGATCCCGAATGTAGTCTCGTTCCGTCTGATGAAGTTCCTCCACCACCTTGGCTCTCTTCTCCAGCATCCTGTGCGCTGGGTTTTCAGTGGACACAGACCCAGAAGGCACCACCGGTGAGGAAGACTGGGAGGAGAGGAGTGTCATTTCTAGAGGCAAAAGGGAAGTGGTCAGCAACCTGTGTACTAAAGTTGGACTCTTAACAGTGTGAGTTGAAAAGAACACAGTCCTTGAGAACCAAAGGTCTCACAATTGTGAACAATCAGGAAATCTGATCCCACCCCTGTCAGTTCTGATCATAAACAGATGGAGAGCTCAGAATGCCATCCCTGCAGAGAAGAGACAACTCCCACCTGTGTGATACCATTTTTAGAATTTGTCCTAAAAAGAGTGCTGGCTCCATTTTATGAGGACAAATCTGTGTCCACAACTTCCTTGGCAAAGAAGTTGAAAAACCTGCTATCCTTATTAAGAACTGCTTTCATTTGATCAGGTATAAATCCATCCCATGATCTCAGCAGCACAAATACCAAGCTGGAAGTTAAAAACACTGATACAGCACACTAAAAAGAATATTATGGGGAATGTAACGCCAAGTGAGGAGAAGACAAGAGACAAGAATTAGGCAGGAAAGGAATTATCTGCCTGAGATCTGGGTGACTGCAGAACCCAATGAGTTGCAGCTATTGTGATGGTGGATTAACACTAATATATAATGAAATCTGTGAAAATCATTTTGTTTCTCTCTATCAAAACATTAATGAAGCCTCACAAGCAGATTTTGTTACTACAAAATGTCCTAGCGGATACAAATGTACTATAAACATGAACTTCTTTAATGGTAATTTCAATGAAAAGAATCTCTATAGAACCACAATACATAATCTTAAAATGAAAACAAATATATATCTTGTCATGAGCTTTCTCATTTACCTGTTACTTAGATGCATATGATGAGTTATTTATATAAATGGGAGGATATTTGTTCATTTAAAATGAACATTAAATACTAAAATAAAACAGTTGAAAAAATGTCACAGTCAAGCAAACACAATTGTTTATTTCAAATTCCTTAAGATTCACTTAAAACAACTACAGATTTGGTAAGTAAACACACTAGTAAGCATAAGTATGATTACAAGAATATTTTTTTCCGGATCCAAGATACGAAATACAAGGTTCAAACTACTTACAGGAAACTATGCATTCACAGCTGATTTTAGTCTCCAAAAATCTCCCCCACTGCCCCTTCTCTAAGAATTTAGGAGTTCCAATGTTTAAAAAGTACAATCCAGATTCTGGTTTCTAAAAACCACTCTCCACTAAAAGGAACCAGAGCTCTATGGAGAAATGGCTAATTCCAGGGCTGGGGCAAGGAAAGTACAGATGAGCCTGAAACATCTCACAGCAGAAAGGAAGTGCTCAGCAAAATGAGGGGGGCAAGTCCAAAGGGCATGGAGCCAGTTGAAGGGGCCCCCACTGGCCACATATGGTACAATCTGAGTATTGAAATAAACACAGCAATACATTAGAATCCATCGAGTAAAATAAGATTCCATGAGCTCATGTTGATAATATCTAATTACACAAATACATGGGGAGAAAAGAAAGCTCTTTCTGATGGTAGAATATAGAAGAAATAATGGAATTAGAAAATCATCATTTTGGAACCATCAGAATAAAATTTGGTTCAGGCACGATTCATTAATGAATGATTCTGGTGTTGGTTGTGGGATATGATGATGATTAGGATAGTTGCATAGTTTTTAATTAGTTATTACAAATTACTTATTAATTACAAAAATGAAAAATAGTGACCATATGGTGGAGAAATGAATAATACCGTGAGTAATAAAAATTCAAATAAGGACAAAATTAGGGACAAATAGACATCATGTGGTTCTATATGTCATGTCTAGAAACAACACACTATCTCTGTAGTATCCTGCTCAAAACATGCATAATCTGAAAGTAAACTGGAGGAGACATCAAACAAACCCAAACTGAGGATCAGTATTCTTCAAAATGTCCCATCATGAAAGACAAAGAAAGCCTGAGGGGACAATTCCCAAAGACAACTGAGGAGATAACAAAAAAATGTGATGTGTGATTCTCATAGGGATCCTGATCTGGGGACAAACTGCTACAAAGGATGTTACTGGGACAACGGATGACACTGTAATATATAGACTGTAGATTAGATAAATGACAAAACCAATGAAAAATTTCCTGAAATGCCAAATCTATGTGGTCACGTATGAGAATATCCATGTTCATACAAAATACACACTGAAGCTTACTAAGGGACATGGTATGCGACCTGCTTCCAAACAGACCAGGAAAAAACCTGTGTTTGTGCGCATGCACGTGGGCATGTGCCCGTGGGTGGGTGCGCCTACACGCATGGACAGAGCAGATGAAAACAAAAACTGGCAAAATGTTAAATATGGGTGAATCTGAATAAAGGATATACAGAAGGTTCTTCCACTACTGCAATTTCCTGTAAATTTGATATTATTCAAAAGAAAGTTTAAGACATAATGGAAAAATATCTTTCTTGAACTTATTTTTGGTAGCACAAATGACAATTTCAAATATAACATTTATTTCATCAGAGTGCTAAATTATAATTCTAAATTAATTGTAGTGTATGTAAAATTTATTTTCGATAGCCTTGTTTTAAATTTTCTCTGTGATTTCAAAGCAATACGAGTAAAATCTCAGTCCCAAATACTGTTTCATAAGTGGCAAGTTGAGAAGAGAAAATCATTTTTCTTTTTTTTCCCCTGAGGTAGAAATGACATAAAACTTCATATTAGTTTCGGGTGTACAACATAATGGCTCAATATTTGTAACAGAAACTCATTTTTAATACAGGACTAAAAAGCCTGTACACAAATATTTATTGAATTCCCACCAAGTGCCATGCACTTTACATATGTCCCTGAACTCATTTAATATTCACATCAAAACTTTAAAGTAGCATTGTCACTCCCATTTAACAGGTAGGAAAACCTAGGCTTTTAAATCCACATCATATGCACTCAACTCTGTACCACTTTGCCTCCTTAGCATGGAATCTCAACTAGAAGAGATCAGGGGCTTATTTGTTTCAAATCTTAAAAATTCCCTGGAAACTCTTCTCTTCCAGAAACTAAATTTCTATTAATTATAGTAGTTGCAAGTATAACGCACCAGCAAGTACTCATCAGTCAGAAGTCAGCAACCTACATTAAGAGACTCAATCAGACTTTTATTTATATTAAATGAGAAAAAGAAATGTTAACAATTCTTCTAAACCACCAGTATGTCTTTTTTTTTTTTGCAGGTGGATTTATAAACTCTTGAGTAGTCTTTTAAAAATATAAACAAAACTACGTTAGCATGATTTAAAACCCCTGAGATAGATGTTTTCCTAAACTGCAGTTTCCCCAGACAAAACCCCTGAGATTCCATTCAGCAAATGTGAGTGGGACTCGGATATCTGCGATTTTAACAAAATCTTAGATGCTTCCGAATATGCAGGTGAGCTTTAAACTCCACACACATATCAACAAATACTCAAAGATTAAGTCAAACTAGAAATATCTGGTTTGAAGTCACTCCAAATGTAAGATTATTTTCCATTATTTCAAATATATTCTAAGAAAAAAGCTAGATCTACAGTTTCAGTATCTGGGACAACCACGTGAGAGAAGGCAGCCTGTACCCTCAACCAGCTGCAGTGGAGACCGGAGTCTCTCTGAACCTTGCACATCCCCACTCTAGCTGTGGAGGCCCCAGGAATGTCCATTTTTACCTCTGGGCCAGTTTCCTCATCTGTAAAATAAAGATAATAATACCTGCTTTGCAGAGTTGTTAAGGTAATAACACAAGTTAGTCCTTCTACCACAATGGGCCAGAGAATGCAGTCTGCACCAGGTTAGGGTAAAATACTCCACGTAGCAAGTACTCTGGGCAGATACCATAACATTCTACTTTTCTGTAAGAACAAGGAAACCTAGAGATGAGGAAGCTGTGGCCCAGCACCAGCCTATCGATTAAACGTGCAGACCAGTCTCATCTTCCTAGGAGTGCTCTCTGGGTGTGAGGAGCTGAGGTGACTGCACGGATTTACTTGCCACATAAAACAACTACTAGTGGGTTGCATTTTTTTCCTTCTTCTTTTGTTCCCCTGCCACCCACCGCGACCCCCAGCCAACCCCACTCCTTCTCAAGGTGCCCCCACGCTCTCAGGGTAGCGCTTTATCAGCAGGCTCAGTCGTCAATGCGCTAAGGAAGGGACGGATCGACCTGCAGCTTCCCAGAGCTCTCACAACCACACTTAGAGAATTAAAGAGAAAAGCCACTCACTTTCTCCCCTTGCCTCTGAAAGTTAGCTGTCTTTGATGGGGAAAATCTTTGAATTCCAGGGTTGGTCCCAAACTGCACTTGAGTGAGGAGTCTGACTCCTTCCGGTGGCTGCAGCCCCGGGCGGTACCCGCAGTGCCAAAAGTCTGGTGCGCGCGGACGTGTGGGTCGCAGTGTAAGCTGGCAGAGTAGAAACTTCCCAGAGCTCAGGAATGCCCGAGAGCTCCCACAAATTCCCCCAGGCTTTCCCATATTTACATATGAATTGCCTCGAGTCCCCCCCAGCTATCACAGCAAGGCCAATTCTAAAGGATGGAACTGGAATCCTCCACTTACTGGACTGAAATGCAGAAGGGGGGCCTTGCTTTGCTCAGGCTTAGCACCTCTCCACTATTAGCCCTCCTTTCCTCATCCTAAACAGTCACAATTCCACTTTAGGGATTTTTAATCCAAAACTATTACCTGTTACCTTTCCTACCCTCTGCTACTCATTGTTTTGGGGGATGCCCTTTGTTAGGGAAGAATTTGAAAGCCCATCCATACTCGGCGAAGCTGAAAAGCAGGCAGCAGCTGTCTGCTCGGTCTGCACTGGGTGGGACCTTCTCTCTGCAGCCCCTCTCCCAGGCCTGGTGCAGCCCTCATGCATAGCCCTCACTGTGCCCTGGGCTTTGCCAAGGGAACCAACCCGGGACCTGCGGTACCTTACCCTAAACTTCCATCAGCATGTAAATCCTATCGTGCTGGTCCCAGACAGCAGGAACAGTGAGAGCAGTTCACAGGGACTAGGAGCCCTGCTCACAGCTCACACTTAAATTTTAAAAGAAACCAAGGAAAAGTTTCAGAACACTATGCCATTTTTGTAAAAAGACAGAAAAGGGAAAAGAGGAAAAAATAACCTGCAAAAAAGCACCTTTCACATATTTCCTTATATACACATAACATGGAAGTGCACAGAAAGAAGGTCTGGAAGGACAACACCCCGAACCCCTCAGAGTTTGTGCAGAGGAAACTGGGATTTGGGTTGAAGGATCAATGGGGACTTGAGCTGAATCAGTACCTTCTAATCTCACAAGAATCTATTAATGTATTGCCAATAATTTAAAACAAAGTGTCATGCTAACTAGATACTTCCTGCCGGTGAAATTTTAAGCAATCTGTGAGAGGACAACCTTTGGAGAAGAGCCCCAGCCACTGCTTCTAAAATGGCAGCGTTCAGGTGAGACTACCAGAAGGTGAGCCCTGTTGCTGCTCCCTCCATGGCTTTTAGCTTTGAATTTTATTTTAACAAGGATTTATACGGCACTTAGCATGTGTGAACATTAGCTTATTTAATCTTCATAACGATCCGACTACTGTCCCCGCTTTACTGACGAGGAATGAAGAGAAATTCAGTAACCAGAGCAGTAAGTGGGAGACCGGGACTTGAGCCGGCGCCGGCGCTGTGCTGGTGACCAACACTAGGCAAATGATAGGAGTACTGACCTGGATTTCTACTTGTGGCTTTTAGTGGCCACCTGGTAGCTAATGATGTAACAGTGCAATTCTAAAGCACAACTTAACCTCTGCAGAGCCACAGTCTGTCCATCCTTAAGACTGTGAGCAATTACGTATTTAAGCATTTATGTGTATGTTCATGTGATTATAGCCATAAAACCCTACTCAGTATAATGTATAATAAATAACCCCTTAGAATCGAATATGTGTAAGTGCCATATGCAGCAAATGTTTAACAGTATTTCAGATAATTTATGGCAGAAGTTATGTGAGTGGCGGGAAAGGCCTGTTTTGTTGTGTCCTTGGGTGGATCTTTCCGACTTACACACTGACTGTCCCACTTAGGGAAGGGGAGCACCCCTTCATGAGAGCTCAGCTCCTTCTTGGAAATCTGAGGAGCGTGGCACCCGAAGGGACAGAACAGGAAGCAAAAATCTTAAATACCTTCCCTACTTCTTATAATATAAAAGGTAAGCCTTTCAACCAAGGAGTCTACTTTTAGGATTTTATTCTGTGTAAATAATTGGACACATGCACAAAGGCATACTCGTACATATAGGGATGTTCTTCAATGTATAAAAAATTTTAGAAACAATCTAAACAGAAACAGCCAAAATTTCCCCCAAAAAGGGCTTGGTTAAATAAATTATAGCATTATCTGTGGAATAGAATACTACCACAGATATATATATCACAGATTTATATTTGTTAATATAAAACATCATGTATTGTTAAATTAAAAAAGCAAATTACAATCATATTATAAAATAGTTTATGAAAAAATTACAATTTTGTTTAAAAGGGAAAATATTTTCAATGCATATATTGAAGGTGATAGAAATTCTATTTTTTCCTTTCTTTTCACTTACTGTATTTTCTAGTTTTTTTGTAATGAACATGTAATAATATGACAGAATAATAATTTTAAAAGGAGCATTTCTATTAATGAGAATATTCTCATAAACTCAGTTCTCAATTACCCCATTAATCACTTCAAATTCTTTCTTCACTTTTTAATAATCTGAGGTTTCTTTCCTGACCTAATCCCTTTAAATTGCTGAAGAACATGAGTAATAAAATGCTGTTGAAATGACAATTTGCTAGTCTTATAAGGAAAGCAAAACACAACTGCCCGCTTAGCAATTGTCTAGAACACCCTGAGAGGAAGCAATCTGTAACTCCGCTCGTCCTCGCCCCAGGCCCACAGGAGGAATCATAAATCCTGGTTTTCCGTGCTACCGCACCAGGCCGGCCAGCCTACCCAGCCCCCACCACTCTTTCCTTAGCACCTACAGTACTTCTATTTGGAGAAAGTTTGCTCGAGGTAGAACTCGCAGCACTGTAGTTCCTGGCGCTTCTGCAGGGCTCACAGATTCCAGCAGGATCACCACACTTCAAGTCCTAAATCTCACGCAACTGAGAAAACTCTCCCTGTGGCTTTTGCTCAGTAACCGCCCCACCTATTTTGGCGAGTAGCCTGGAGTACAATCCTGCTGGGAGGGTTCCACCTCAGGGAACCTAGCTGAAAGCTTCCCATTTCCCCCTCCCCTTTCCAGGTGCTTTCCGGAAGTGCCAACAGGAGGCAGGAGGCAAGCGCCCAAAATACAAGAGTTTGCAACTTCTTATGCTGCCAAGATGATGAGTTTAATACTAGGATCAACTGAAACACCATTTTTGAACCCCCACCAAATACACATAAATCCTAGAAAGGTGTGCTATTGGTGTGCTTCAAATTGTAAGGTTATTCTTATTATTTCAGCTTTCACTAGCAGAAGTGAAGTTATCAGGAGGGTACAGATAGTTTTCATGAAATAATTAATTAGAAACAAACTATCACTGTTTAATAAACACAATTTGACTATAATCAGCCAAGAAAACTTTACAAGAAAAGCTTTATTTTCTAAACACATACACACCTGCTATTATATATTTACAAGTCTCCCGAGGGAAGGTATTACTGCTCTCATTTTACAAACGAGGAACCTGGCACGAAGCAATGAAACCACACAGCTAATAACGCTGCGTGTTCAAAACCAGCATTCCAAATCAGTGCTTCCCATTGAATGTCGAGGCCTGTTTTGGAATTACGTTTCCATATTTAATAATAACTACTGTGATGGTTCAAAATTGGCTCCTCTGCATGACCCACCCTACTCTTCAAAACCAGACTTTCACCTTCTGTTAGGTGGGTTACTTTATTACTTCCATTTGCTCTCATAACATTTTACGTATCTTTTGTAACTGTGCACCACACACACACACACAAAATCAGTTTGATCTGAATTATAATCCTATTCAAAGTTTTAGTTACAAAAATGTATGCATATTGAAGAGACAACTACCAAGCAGAGTGCTAGGAGGTGGAGCAGAGGGATGGAACATGGAAATGTCCTCCAAGCTCTCCTCAGTCTCAGGCAAGTCATTTTCATGCCTGGTGTTCAAGAAAACAACTCAGTGGTGTTGAACTAGATGGCCTTTAAAGTTATTTCCATTTGACTTAATGAATCTAGTTGAATAGGCAAGACATAAATTCATGAAACAAAAGGATAAAACAAAATAGAATGATCTTTAAGTATTGAGTGTTTTGGATACATTGATTTAAAAGGATGAACCCGATCTCTCAAAATAAGAATTATTTCCAAGTGTGACCCAATATTTTAATGATAAAATGTGATTAAACCTAGGATATAGGTCAGCGCTCTCATTTTCTAGCTGAAACGGAATAAAACCTCCGTTTGAGAGAACATAAAATGAGTTTTCCCTGCGATCCCAGTCATACACGCTGTGTAGTAGGTTTAAGTGAGCTTTACATCCCAAGAGTTGCTCTTTTCCCTTACACCTCCCTGGCTTCCATTTTTCTGGATATATGTGGAGCTGCTTTTAGATCTCAAAAGGGCAGCAGGAGTAGTGAATAAAGCACTTGGACTACAAGTCAAAAGACCTGGATTCTAGGCCTGCCTTCTACCTGTGTGATCTCAGACATGTGACACAACCTCTCTGGGCCCTTGTTTCTGTGTGTGTGTGTGTGTGTGTGTGTGTGTGTGTGTGTGTGTAACAAAGGGGTTGGGCCTCTCTAGTCACTTCCAGGCTCTGAAATTTTATGTGATTTCCTACTCTGTTATGTCACTTACTCCTCTCGTTTTGGGATCACCACACAGTCTCTAAGTCTAACTAGTTCCACAAGCAGTTTCGCTAGCACGTGGGGCCTCTTTGGACTCACCTGGCAGTTAGTCACTCCCTGTCAGTGACCCAGAGGACTGGGCACCTGTTGGTATTATGGAAACTTGCACGCTGTATTTAAAGTATCTGTTTCCTTATTATCCTTGAACATGACAAGCCCAGCTTTCTGCTCACCTGCTGCCCTGTACATCCACCAGAGGAAGGCCCTGAATGACTCTTTTTTCTAAACTTTGGTTCTTAAGTAACAATGCAAAATGATACCCACAAGTACTACATAAGGGCCTGGGAACCCCATCTTCACCAGCACCATGGAGCTTAGACCCTGCGGGACTTTTCCACACACCTGATGCATACCTAATCTGAGGTCCTTAGCATAGTGACTGGCACTTACATGGCAGCAATTATTATTACTTAGAGTGCCCTGAGCATTGCTCTGTTATGGTTGCGATGAGAAACACTACCGAAAGATTTAAAAAAAAATTAAATATGCTAACTTTTGTTTGTCTTAGCTACTTAGCTGATATACCCAGTTAGAATTTAGAACCTACAGCATTCGGGTAAATCAGGTGTCACTCTTCCCCTAAGGGGAGGGGGACTAGAGAGCAGAGGAAACTGAATTCCCTATCTTCAATTTACTGAGGAGAGAACTAAAGGATTCTACAATTTTATTATTATTATTTTTGTCTAAATATTGCTGTGAGGTCAGAAGTAAGTGACATCTCTGTGTTTCAATAGATACTAAGATGCACACTTGTTCACATTTTAACGTCTCTGAAAGCAAGATGTGTTTTCCAATTAATGGCATGTTAAATGAAGTATTCTAGTTTAACTAGAAGTCTTCTTTCTTTCTATTGGTACATAAAATTATTCAGTGTTTTACGGTAGGTGGTGTTTTAAAGTCAGTGAAATGCAGTGCATTTCATCTGTCTGTCTTCTCTTGGTTTACAATGAAAAGAAGGGTTTCTTGATACCATGGGTGAGACCTGCTGGGGAGCCATGCATATACATGAGTACATTCCCATCAGAAATGACTGTGTCTGAGCACTGTCACATCACCCTTGTGATTTGACAGCCTGATGTTCATGCACAGTGCAGCCACTTTCTGGTTACTCAGGAAATACCAAACTGGAAAGCCCTGTGGCATCAGGGTGGGTGTGTAAAGTTTCTGAGCTCCCAGCCGGACTTTCCACTGAAGACCCGTCGTACTGAAAGTTAGCTGCTTTGACTCACCCCTCCTTCCACTGCAACGTTAACATCTCAGGTCCATGTGAAAGAAGATGCCCTAGAAGACTGCTTCTTCCTAACCTACCTCAATTCCTTGCCTTCCTTAATATCCCTTGCTGTTACAGGGACCTGGGATTCCTCCCAGACCATATGCCTTTATTATCAATGAAACATTGTATAAAAGTAATTTAGGCAATGGCTCGTGGAGAAAACAGACAACCTAGTTTCTTGAGACAACAACTCATGATCCCAATGGTAAAGTCTTTGAGCTGGATGGGAGTCTGCCAGATTGGATCATTGTAGTATCCGAAGAGGAGTGCCTGAAGCTTCTCTAAAGCTTCAATTATGTCCCAAATCTTCAAGAAATATGGCCTTACATATATGACCTTTTACCTCCACATATTTACTCTTTTCCTCTCCTTTGCCTCCTATCCACCCATCTATTTTCAAGCAAGCACTGACACCCTGATTTGAAAAGAGTAAGCACATAAAAACTTGGTTCAACTATGTGGCCCTCTCAGCTGTAGTCACATCTCTCATTCTTTTCATGAAAAGTCTTCAAAGAATGGTCTTCATGCCCTCCCTCTACGACCTCATCCCTCAACTAAATGCTTTGCAATTAATTCTGTATCATCCTTATTCCAGTAATATTGGTCTTTTCAGTCAACCTATAATCCCCTCAACAATTCCAATGGCATTATCCTTGATTTCCCCACGGCGTTTGAAAGTGTTGGCCATTCTCTCTTACTCTGACTTCTCTGGTTTTCACCTGACACCCTCAAATGATCTTGCCCTATTCCTCTGACTGGCCTCCCTCCCCCTCCTGCTCCCAAGCAGTGGGCAGCTCCTAGGCTCAGTTCTTAGACCCCTGCTGTCTTCCCCAGTTATCCTTTTCCTCAGAGAAGTCACTACTCACAGTTTCAATGATTACATCTAAGAGGATGACTCACATTACAGGTTCAGCTTTGATTTATTCCTCAGACTCCTATCTGGTTTCTAAGATTTCAACACTTTAGTTCTCCACCCCACTGTGTTCTTCTTTGCCAACACACTATGTACCTTTGCTCACATAGCTTCCCCAACCGGGAGTGTTTCCCCTGCTTCTCTCTGCCTATCTCAACCCCATTACCCCTTTAAGCTTTAGCTCAAGTTCAAACATCTTCCTAAAGCCTTTTCTAGTAACTCAGGTAAAAACTGAGCTTTCTCCCTTCTGACTGTCCATAGTATTTACTATCTATGCTATATGCTTGTGTACTTTAATTATTAATATTTTTACATTTTATCTCTTCAACTGATTTGGAAACTCCTATGTGTGTGTGTGGAGGAAGCTGGTACCCTTCTTTGGATCCCTCACTGCTTGCTACAGAGCTAAGTACCAATACTAGTTAATGAATACATCTTCAACTTAATTCAGCGAAGATGTGGGATCTATTTGCCAGTCTAATGATGATGAGAATGATGATAGTAGCTCATGTTTATTTAGCACTTAGTACATGCCAGACTCTTAACATTATTCTAAGTGCTTGTATATCTATAAATTCACTTAATCCTCATAATACTATCACATTAAGTATATTATTTGGTTTTATTGATGAGGAAACTGCAGCATAAAGAGATAAATAATATACACAGGTAATAAGGCCAAAGTGGGGAAAGGGATCTAATAGTTCCCCTTGTAGCACTTATAAAATTGTATTTTAATTATTTGCTTAAATGCTGTTTTCTGTTCAAAACTGTCTTGTGTTAGAAACTGAAGGCACACGCAAGTCTTACTCATCTTCTCCAGTATCTCAATGGGGACACAACTGGCATTTGGGGCAGGACAATCCCTCATTGTGCATGATGATCCTAAACACTGAAGACATTTAGTGTCCCTAGTCCTTATCTTCTAAACACAAGTAGTCCCGTGCACCCTGCCATTGTGACAACAAGAAGTTACCTTCACCCACTTCCAAATGCCAAAGCTGGTCTGGGCTAGCCAAGCCTCAGAATGCCTGCCAACTCCAGAACCCACTATGTACCACAGGAGTCGTCCCTGTATATTTAAACTAGATGACCCCCATCCCAGACTTTGCCACTGCCATTGGACCATGAATGTGATCCTAATCAATGACTAGTTCATTCACATGACAAGGTCTAACTAAAACATTCAAGCTGAGTCAATGATACTCTCCTGGGAGTTTGTATATGTGCTGCCGAAGCGAGCACGACTCCTGGGAGTTTGAATTAAGAACTATTAGTCAGATCAGAGAGGAAGGGAAGCAGGAACTGCAAGAATTCCCCAAGGCAGTGCTGGGACAACTTCGGTTATGTGTAATCTACAGTGAGATGGGAGTAGAAACTGTGAGTGAGCAGAAAATGTTGGTCAGTAAGTAAGAGGGGACCAAAGCAGAAGTTCAGAGAAAAGCGAACTGGCGAGAGAGCAAAGGCCGTGAAAGACAGATCCAGAGCAGGCGAGCGGCTAGTCTGCGGAATAGCTGCTTTCATCTGCTGGCGTTGGATGACAGCCTCATCCCGCCTCCGGGCCTTAAGGTGGTCTTTGTGCAAATTCGCTAGATAAAATACATGAATGGCCCATTTTTATCGTAACAGAATGATGCTAGGTAAGAGCTTCAAAAAGTCCTCTAAAAATTGTCAAGTTTGTAAATTAAGTGGTAACATCGTCACTAATAATAATAATAATAATGAAATTGCGCGGCTGTTTCGATGGCCATTTGTCACTGCGCGGTCAATGTCTATGAGCGTGCCTCTGGTCCCCAGAGCGGCAGAGGCCTCGCGGCAGCTGCCATTCCCCCGGTTTATCAGCAGCATAAGAAATTGACCAGGATAAAGAGCGAATGCCTTGGACTGACTGCAGTCATGTCATTCCCGCCGTTTGAATCCACACTGCAGCTACAGAGGTATCACGTTCACATACTTCCAATGAAAAGACACCTTGACCAAAAGAGTCCTAGAACCTTTGAACAATCTGTGCAATGCTGGCAAAGGTGCCTTCAAATCCAGTCAGGTTTTCCTTATCTTGAGTTTTTCTTATCTTGGGAGAAGAACGAAAGAGAAGACTTTCCTGGGTTCCGCTGCAAGTACTGCTCAGTCTTTTAAGGAACTGCGTTCATAGCCTCGTGACCTAACCCTCCTAAACTCCCCGGCGTGTGCTTCGGGCCCCTGTTGCTCCGATGCCTCACCCCACCCCCAAATGCCAAGGTCCTTCCTCAGTCCCCATTCTTCGATATCTCAGCTGCCTGTACCAGAGCTGCAGCCCCTCCGTTCGAAGCCCTTCCTCCAGCTCCTCTAAACACAATACTCATCTGCTCTTCTAAGTTCGTTTGGGCTGAACGAACCCACAGGGGTGCTCCTGGCTTCAGCTGTGGGATGTAGTTAAAGCACTGGGCTGGGCATCAAGAGGCCCACATTCTATTTCTGACCCAAGGATTGACCGCTTACACTGGACACACATTTCGATTTCTCTGAGCTCCGTCTCTTCATTGAGTGGGTTGGATTGAAGTGGTTTTCAAACGTTTTTTACTGTGATTCACACTTTACACCGTGACTTGGTATATGCATTTACATAACACACGTATGTACGAGGGCTGTCCGGAAAGTATCCAGCCACGTAACCGGTTTCGTTATGACAACGGCTGGATTTTTCCAGACAGCCCTCCCGTGTGTACGCACACACTCTCACACGCAAACATATTTCATGCTTACTGATATTACATGAGATATGCTTGAAATTTCCTATTCCCCTCCATTTCATTTTTCAAAAATGCCAATTGTAACCCGCTAAGTAGACTTCAAGACCCAACCATGGGTGGCTACCCATTTATAAAACACTGGACTTGTTGATATGCAAGGTCCTTCGAGTAAGAACATAAGAAGATTCTGTGAGGTAATCATCCAAACCTTAACTCTCACCTGAATTCTAGTTTCTATTTTTTTCTGTAAGAGTTCTTCATTTAGATACTTAAATTAACCCAGTTAACGTGGAATTTGAGCAGCAGGTCCCCTTCCCATCATAACTATTTATGTTCTTAGCGAGTGTAACCCCCAGTGCTGCCTTTGGTCTAGCAAGAGCAGAGTAGTAGCTTACATTGCGCTAACCTCTATTAGCAACTCTGGACAAGGTATTTTTTAAAAATAACTATATAAGAAAAAGAAACAAACAAACAAACAAAGGAAAGTAACTACATAAAGGCATTGGAAAACAGCCAAAAGCCAGCAGAAATGGGAGGAAACTGGATACAAGGAAAGCAAACCAGGTAAGATCCATATTTATCTGATTTCCCCCACTGCCCAGGGGATCCCCAGTTTTAGACTGAGGGGGAATAAAGCACAAACAGCTGGCCATCTTATTGGGGTGAGAAGTTAAAGGTTCAAGCCTGGGGCTCTGACGTGACTAGATACTGAGCGAAATCTGGAGAAGAGGAAGCCACAGAAAGAACATCCTCCAAAGCTGTGTGGAAATTCCTCCTAAATCCTTGAACTGTGCACTTCGGGGATGAGGCTCTGGGGGAACTCGCAGAAGCGGTAACAGCTGGAGGCCAGAGCACCAGGCAAACACTACAACTGTCCCAGGCTGGGAAGAGAGTTCGAAACCTAAGCCCCTCCAAGGTAGGAGGCTCACAATAAACACTTTCAATTTCCCACTGAGACCTCAGAAGAGCCGCGCTTAGGAGTAAGGATTCCAGCCCAGGGTTAGGGGTCACACCTGCCCTAACATCTAAGATGGAGGCCTCCACAGGAGAAAACTGATCAGACCGGTGAGGGAAAGGGCACGTTCTGGTAGAACAGACTTGGTTTCTTTCTAGTTTGGAGGCAGGCGGGGGAAGCCATTAAATAGCTCTTTGTTTCTCAGAGGGAGTAGGGGGAGGGTGGGTAAGAGTGGGAGAGAAGGGTAGGGCTTCCACTTGGATAATTACACCTGCAAACACGGAGTCCCGGGGCAGATGTCCAATGAGGATCTTGGAGAGAGGGGACCATGCAGCGACAGGCTGGTAGGACAACTTGTAAGGGGGAAGGGAGGTGCGTCATACAAGACAAATCTTATTTTGTGAGTACCTACTATGTTCCAGACATGTGAATGTTTTATTCATATTCTCTCACTGGGAGACACGCATTATTGTTTTCATTCTACAAATAAGGAATCCAAAGCTCAGAAAGGTTCAGTAATTTGTCTAAAGTTACCCTATTAGTAAACAGTAGAGCTGAGATTTGAACTCCAGGCAGACACCTGAATCCAACACTTGTTTCCTCTCTGTAATTACATGTTGTGTGATTGTGTAGTGTTCAAGAAGGGCAGTGGCACAAAGAATGCTAGAGAGCACAAAGCTGTCTGGGAAAGGACAAGGTTCTGCATAGGTTGAGAAGGATCCTAGAGGCATAAAAAGGGATGTCAACTGAGCTAAATATGAACATACCATCACAAGTTAGGTCCTAAAATATAAAGATGGAGAATTGTAAAAATGCAAATGATACATGGTGGAACTGGTTTCACAGAGCTCATAGGGCATATTGCAACACTCCAGAGAGAAGGGTTTGACTCCTGCTAAGTCAAACAAAATAACACACTTTGATTGCAGTCAGGAGGCTTAATACAATAAGGAACTAAAGATAGGAAACAAAGTTCACCTAAGGAATAGCTGCGGGGGAAGGGAATAGAGGCAATACAAAAATCAACACCAGGAATCATAGAATCAGACTTTTTTTTTTTTTTTTTTTTGAGCTGGAAGGAATTTAGAAGTCATCAAATGCTATCATTTCAGAGTAAAAATGTACCTAGAAAAAAAAAAATGGCTAGCTGCTAAATACCTGGCCTCCCAACTAAAGCCAGGTTTGGTTTCATTTTTCTCTTTATACGCGCTGATAGACAGCCTGCTTTGTCCACAACGGCGCTCTGGGAATTCAAGTTCAGTCAAGCCTGTGCTGGAAGGCCCTGGGATGAACCAGGGAGTCCCAGCATCGCACCAGGGACTTAACCTTTTCAGTCTTCAATAAGCCCCCCCCCACCCCCCCCCACCCCTCTCACCAGGGAGCCAATTCTGCAGGAGACCTGGACGAGGAACTTTCCATTTAGAACGCCTGTCCACATTTTCTGACTCTAAGCCTCTGGTCATAACCTAGACTCCCTCAAAGTGGCCAGACCCAGAAAGTGTGCTTGCCATGAGGATTAACACACATAATTTTTAAAAATAAGTTCAACAGGGAGACCAGGAATTACAAAACCAACAATAGCAAAATACATATAAGTAAATAAAATAAACAGAGTTCATTTCAGAGGAATAGAAGAAGACAAAGTGGCAAGGAAGAAATAACCTCCACATAACTAGAGACTGTCAATATCCCCGTTGCATGGACAATTTGGCTACGGCTCAGTGAGATGAAGTGACGTGGATACCTAGCCTGTACACAGCACCGTAAAGAATATAAATAATGCTCCGAATTCAAGAGTTTTAGTGCTCATCATTCACTTAAGATTCCGAAATGCCAAGGAATAAACAACCTATAAAACAAGTCAAGTCTTCTATTCCATTAATGTAAAGAAGTGTAGGGATGCCAGAAAAGTCAATTTTGACTTGGTGCCCTGTTAATGAATTTGCCATTCCCATAGGGCAAAAATTGTAAAGTAAAAATGGAAAGATATTTGAGATTCAGATCTGCCTGACAAAGCCAAGAAAGGTAAAGGAAAGTTCCCCTGAGAAACTGTCTGATTTTGAAAGTCATGGTACATATTTAGAGCATTATATATATTCTTGCTCTGTACAATGCCCCCCAAAGGAATGCAATCTCTAAGGTTATTCCCACTCCAGATACCAGGGTCTTAAAGTACACAAGTGTTCCCGGTCCCGGGTATAACCACCCCTTGCATGTGTTTGCACGCTTTATAGTTGTAAGAAAGCTGCGCTCGTACCTTGGGTTCTCTTCCTGTTTTGCACAAATTCTGAGCGTCTGAGGGTGCTGGGTGCTGTGCGACGGAAGCAACTATTCCTTTTCCAAGTCTCAGGACCATTTAATTTTCTCTCTTCTTCTAAATGCCAGGTGTTCTTCTCTAATGAGGGGCCCTGAGGAACGCCACAGTGATGTTCTTCTCGGTCTCCCCTAGTCCACTGATCCCACAGCACATTCGGGGAGATCGCTCTGCTCCCAAGTGCCGTCATTCCTGGTTTGCCAATGCCATTATGCTCCAAATTCTTCATTTGGTGGAGAGAATCTGTTTCTCTATAATTCTGATGTTTATACTCACAATTTGCAAATAAAATGTCAAAGACTTTATTTTCTGTCTCAGAATTACTCTGATCCATGGCATGAGTCCTTGCTTTCGGATAGACTTTATCATTTTGATAAACAGTGCTGTCCCTTTCATAGTATTTGACAAATTCCTTACCTTCACTGACACCATTAAAATCCACAGACTGACCATTAGTATAATTCACAGGAACATGATATAAATTGTTGAGGTCTCTATAATTAATATTAGTTTCTTTACAATCCTCAAGATTATAATTAAAATTCCTGTGGTCCACATGCCAATTTTGAGGTTGACCAAAATTCCCCAAAGAATCATCCAAACTCCTGTCTCCAGTCCATCGTTCAGTTTCCTCAGAGTCCTTGGGATTATAATTCGGGTCCTTACCATCCATGTATTCATTCGTCTCCCTACAGCCTCCTGCTTTCCAGGTCACATCTGGGCTTCCTGTGAGCCAATTAGCCTTGGTCCCAGAACTCAGGTGCCCATAATCTACATCTTCTGAATTCCTATAACCGTCACAGACTTGAGTCCCACCTCTGTGGTACATACAGTCCTTTCCACTTTCCGTAGCTTCCTCGTAGTCCAAATAGCTTGGTTCACTCTGCTCAAAATCCCAGTATCCACAATGCCTTTTTCTGTAGGGCCGATTCTGCCCTGCGGCCCGGTACCTGGAACCCGAGTCATCCTCTCTGTAAAGTCCGTTCTGCACGGTCAGGTCCCTTTTCTGCAGACTCCTGCAATCTTCGTACTCCCAGCTGGAACCCCAGTGCCCTTTCTTTTCTGCTTCTCTTTCTTTCCTAATCTCGTGGGTTTCACACATATTCAGTGTGCTTGGAGACTTCTCTCTTTCATGGGCCTGGGTTGGGCTGGAATGTGGACAGGTACAGTTTAGCCTAAGGCGGCATCTGTCGTCCTTAAAATGTCTTCCGAAGCACTTGAATCACTCTTCTAGGAGACTGTGGAGTTATTTCAACCCCGGGATCCAATCAGTGAGCAGCTGCATCTTGCCTCACAGAGACCAGGATAATTAGTAACTAGCATTCGTGTGATTGGTGTTGGCCGTCTTGTTTGGTGTTTCCTGCATGCTGGTCAAACTGGCTTGGCTGCTTTAAGAGCTGGAGGGAGAAGCATTCGGCTGCTCTAGCTCTAAAGGTTTTGCAGAAAAGCCGTGGGAAAATGCAACAGCCCCCTTTAAAAGCCCGAGGTAAGGTCATACATCAGTCTCATCTGCCTCTTTAATCCTTTAGTAACCAACCAGGGGTATACGTAGGTGCTTTCATGTGCAGCTCAAACAGACCTCCATTCTCATCTTCACAGTTCAGCTTTCTAATCCTTGGACATCTGAAACTCTCCCGGACTCCCCTCCCTTTAGTTAGAGGCAGAGCCCTTCCTCCTTAGGGCCCTGCGTGTATGGGATTCGCATTACCAGTTAGTGTACACTCAAATTGCATGCTGTTCAAGCTCCTGCCTGCAGACATGTCAGATGTCCCACTGGAAGAAGAAAAAGTATTTTCTTTTACTCGGATCTGGTGTTTGGGTAATTTTACAATGTAAAACTCTTCGCCAGAAGAACCCAATTATGCATGCTACACTTCCCTTGGAGCATCACAACCATTTCCTAAGTCTCTTTTCCGTCTAATTCATATCGTATGTTTAGGCACTGGATGGAGAATGAGGCTAGAAATAAGAATGGTGGGTAGAAAAATACTCATTTGATTTCAACAAATATTACATAAGTACCCATTGTGTGTGAGGCACTGCAGAAGAAAATAAAATGACCAAGTAGTTCTCGCCTCTTACAATGCAGAAGCAACACACTACAGAGTAAGACCAAGTGTGGTAAGTGCTGTAACAAACACCGACGGCAAAGGCAACAAACTCCCTGGTGGGGCAGCTGGAAGTCATGGAAGTGGTGGGAAACGGTTTGAAGGATATAATATGTGGGAAAAGTAATACGAGACAAGGCTGGAGGGGTAGGTTGGAGCATATCCCAAGGGACCTGAATGCCACTTACTTCATTCAATAGGTAATGAAGTGTCACTGAAGGTTTCTGAGTGGGAGAGTAACGTGCTAAGAGACAGTCTTTATGAAGATTACTCTTAGCTCTCTGGTCATCTCTTAGATGTCCAGGAATGATTCCTTGAACTTTTATCTAATCCCTATTTGTAAAACAATACAAAGAACCCTACGGAGATCAGAGTTACATGCTCTGTCAGTAACTGGATGTTTACTCTTGGGTAAACTAGCAAATCGTTTTCTCTGGGACTCAGTCAACCCATCTATAACATGAGACAGATGGCTTTAATGATGTCCCTGAGTCCGTGGCCCGTGTGCTATTACACACGCTCTTTGGATTCTCTGCTCATAGTTACTGAATGAGCCGCTAGATTACCGAGTCTTCTGGTCTCATGTAGTTTTTTGGGTCATTTGTTCTGCTCCCTCACACCTCCCAAACCCATTGCTGTAGCCTCAACTGCTTCCATGCTGTCAGTGTATGTTATCCTGCAGGTAAGGTCTTGTAGTTTCCTTATTTTTACCACAGAGATGAAGAAGGAGTCTCTGAGACTTTGAATACCTGCCCAAGGTCACGAAAGTTAGTACAAGCCAGATCTCTTGGACTTCCTGGCACTAGAGTAAGAGGATTATCCCAAAACACAGTAAAGCCTTAATTTCCCTCAAACCAAGAAAACAAATAAACTTGGCATGGTCTGATTCAGAGGTGTACCATTCCTGAGACACATCTGCCATATCCCGTCCCCTCTTTGTCACCACCAACCACAACGAGCGCCTAGATGGCACAGTAACAGAAAGACTGTCCAGTACCTACAGACTCAGTACTGTAAAACCTATTGCCTAAATCCAATAAAGATGGTGATCTGGTGCATCACAACAATAGGATGGCAACAGGATTTGTGAGGACAGCTTTCACCATGATTACACAGAGCAGCAGTATAATAGCATATGCAACCAGGGATTGGGACATCTAGCTCCTGGAAGTTCAATTTCTGCTAACAAACAGTAGTTATGTTTAATTTCTCTGGTGCTCCATTTTCCTATGTGTGAAATGAGAAAGCCGATGGTTTCTCTGCCATTTTTGATCTAATATTCTATGATCTTTCTTACTTATTTCTAAGTAAAGGTTACAAGCAATGGTTAATTTTTCCCTAGCTATTATGGAAAACAGTTTCCTTTAGCAACTTCATATCTCTGATAAAGCTACCATGATAAGAAACACACCTAGTAAATCAACCCTGAGAAGAGATAAAAAGAGAGGATAAATTGTAGGCAAGAAGGATGCTAGTTATAAAATGATCCAGTAGAAGAAGTTGTGGGAAACTAAAAGAAATGACCTTCAGGTAAGTGGAGAGTGAACACCTGGCTATAATACGAGGCTGCCCCTCCCACCCCCTTCTCCTCTTCTAAGTCTTACTGCTTTTAGGGCATTAAAGATAGAGTTTGCATAAAGACGTAAACTGCCTCGGCTTTACCTCCGAATCACCATAACCCCGGCCCAATCAAAAGCTGGGAATGGGATGCCATTTCCCTGTGGTACGTCGTGTGTAGATACATGGCCTCGGAGAAAGGAGAGAACGCTTTTCCCAGTGGCAGCGTTCCTGGCACCTCCCGCTCTCCCTTTCACTTTCACAACAGAAACAGGCCCGGGCTCCTAGCCCCAGCCCCACGGCAGCACTCCGCCCCTGGTGTGGGCTGTCTGGCACTACAGAGTGGGTGTTCCGTGGGCTGTGTGCAAGGCTCCCGAGCAGAGAGAAATCCTGACGTAAGTCATGCCGGACGTGACGGTGCAGCGCAGCACTGGAGGGAGAGAGTTCAGGGAAGGCCAAGGAAGGGAGGAGACAGCAAAACTAGCAAGGACAAGTAACTCCCTAAACTTTTGTTAATGTCTCTGTGACTGCTGCTGGGGGTTCAGAGTTAGTGACCCCAAGATGTGCCTCTGCGGTATGTGGATTGTTTTGAGCTAAAGGCAACTTTAATGGAGGAGTCAGGGGAAACTTCTGCTCCTCCCTTGACGACCTGGAAGAACTTGAATTCAGGACCTTGCCCATAAAGGGAGATGATCAGAGATAACCTCTTTTGTCTGTTAGAAAAGGAAAACTCCTATTTACTAAACATCTGCTCTCCTTATCCTTCTCCAATGACCCCAGGCCCCTTACCTCGTCCCTAGCGCAGGATGTCTCACGTACCGATGTTCCTTTTCCATCTCGGAACCTCTGGTGCACGTGGGCTCTCTGACTCCCTCATGCGTGGGGTTCCCATACCTAGGTTATGTATTGAATTTTCTTGCTAACCTATCTCATGTCTATTTGATTATTAGACCACATGAAAGAACCCTGAGGGCAGAGGAAAGTTCTCCCCCACATGCCCATGTCCTTCCTCCAGTCTGAAAATCAATCCTCCTCACTTCCTGAGACTTTGCCCCAATGACACTGATTCCTAGAATGCCTGCTATTTTCCACAGCATTGTGCAAATCTCTCTCTCATCTTCCCTATGTTACTTTACAGTCATGCGCTGCTTAAAGACGGGGACACGTTCTGAGAAATGAATCACTAGGCGGTTTCATCCTTGTGCCAACATCTCACACACCTAGATGGCATAGCCTACCACTGGCATTGTATGTGCTTTGCTTTTATACAGCTGGCAGCCCAGTAGGCTTGTTTACACCAGCATCACCGCAAACACAGGAGTAATTATAGTGGAAGCCCTGACAGTGGGCTATCTTTTCTGTAGAGGGAGTGCCTGACTTAAGCTTTGATTAAGGAGGCATCCACTTCAAAGAGGGATCCTTCAAGGAAGGCTGTCTCCAATAAATACACGGCCAGACATGGGACTAGATAAAGGGCCAGGCCGCCTCCCCCACTGGAGTGCCTTTGTTTCAGAGATCTAGGTTGATTTGACAACAGCATTTGGGCCACTTGTTTTGTTTTGTTTTTTTTTCTCTTCCTGCACTTTAAATTCCCACTCTTGTTTTAAATTCACTAATAATGAGCCTGCAGAACCCTAAAGCCCCCCATCCTCAACCCCAATAAAGGCGGAGCCCCAGGCCCACACTTTTTCTCTACCCTCAACCTCTCCATTGCCCACTGGTGTGCTGTGTACACTGTAGGGCCTGTTGGTAATAAACTTTTTTTCTGCAGAGTTTCTAACAGTTATTGCTGAAGGGTGTATTGCACTCATAAGAACCACAAGGGTCAGTCCAGTTGACGTTGGTTTAGGAAGGGGACATGCTGAGAAGCTCACTGGGGCCCAGGCATTTCTAAGCCAAGAGCATTACTATCAATAGACTGAGACCAGCACAAAATAGTAATGCTTGGCATTATGATGTGACCATGGCTACAAATCACTAGGCAACAGAAAATTTTCAGCTCCATTATAATCTTATGGAACCACCATGCAAACATGCTAACGTTACAGTGAGGTGCTGTGAAAAGGTACATAAGGCCATGCAGTGAAAGAGAACTACGTTTGAATCACTTACAGCGAGACTTTGGGCAAACCTCAGTTTTCTCATCTGTCAAATGTGAACAATTTTGGGGATTAGAAAACTGTATAAAAGCACCTAACACACGATTTGGCAATAATAAGTACTCAATTGGTTATAATTACTGTCACTGCCCTACCCTTTCAATTCCTACTTTCCGGACAGTTCATGGTCAAGTTCAGTCCCTAGGCCGCTTCTCTTATTCTCTATACTCTTTTTTTTTTTCAAATGTAATTCACTAAATGTCATGGCTTTAAATAATGTCTATGTGCTGTCAAAATTTGGAAATTTATTTGTTCCAAATTCATGTCTCCAGCCCTGAACTCTGGCCTGTACATCAAACTGTCTCATCAACACTTCTACCTGGATGTCTTAGGGGCAACTCAGCATACCCAAAATGGGCTCTTGACCTCTGCCCCGTCCCACCTCCCCACCAACCAGCATCTCCGGCAGTCTTCACTATTAACTGAGAAATTACTAGCAGCTCCCATCCTTGCAGTTGATCCTCAGGGTCATCCTTGACCCTTCTAATGGGGTCTCAACCTTCCTAATACCACGACCCTTTAATACAGTTCCTCATGTTGTGGTGACCGCCAATCATAAAATTATTGGTAGCTGCTCTCTACACATGTGTGACTGGTCCGCATAAGTACATGTCTGCATAAATATGTGTTTTTCCAATGGTCTTAGGTGAGTCCTGTGAAAGGGTCGTTCGACCCCCAAAGGGGTTGTGACTCACAGGTTGAGAACTGCTGCTCTAACACCTTATATCTAAACCACCAGCAAGTCCTACTGGCTCTAACTCAAAACAGACCTAAAACTGAGCATTGCTCATCATCTCCGCCCTCCTGCCACCATCTGTGGCCTGGATCACTGCAGTAGCCTTCTGACGGTCTCTCTGCTCTGTCCTTGTGTCTCTTCTATCTATTCACGACACTGCAGCCAGAGTGACTCTGAAGTTCTAAGTCAGACCGTATCACAGCCCTGCTCAAAACCTTCCCGTGGCTTCCTGTCACACCCTGAGTGGTGTACTACAAAGCCCATGCCTTTGCTCTGGCTGGACTGGCCTCCCTGCTATTCCTCAAACACCAGGCACTCTTGTCCTTGCTGTCCCATGTGCCTGGAACAATGCCCCACAGTCCCCAGAGTGGCTTGGCTGGCTCCCTACAATCATTTAGATCTTCACTGAAATGTCACTTTTCAGCAAGGTCTTCCCTGATTCCATAGATTCCTACAATACATACTCATACTTTTATTTACAGGTACCCCCCATATAACACACTTGTTAGGTTCCTAAAATGCCATGTTATGTGAATCTGTGTTACACAAAACAAAGAACTAGTACAAAAAAGGGGGCTAGTTTCCAAAAATTAAAAAACCATACTATTATATTTTTGTAATTAAGAAAAATACCTTTATTAAAGCATTGCTCCCAAAGTATAACATTACTATGTATTAAACATCTTTTGTTCTTAAAAGCTCTTATCATGCTCCGTGTTGTTCGGGGAGTTCTCTAATTCTCAAACCATGTTAGAGTGAAACAGTGTTCTAGGGTGCCGTGTTGTAGAGGGTTTCCCCATTCTCAAACGGTGTTAGAGGGAATCCGTGTTATAGAAGTGCCATGTTATATGGGGGTTACCTGTACTTGTTTCTCTCTCCCCATGAGGGCAGAGATCACTGCTGTAACTCCTGGACCAGCATAGGAGCCGAATAGTATTTGCTGACTAAACGACTGCCCTAGAGTTTTTAGTCTTTGGGGTCCCGCTACATCTGGTACCGTGAACGGTTTAAGGAGGCAGTGCACTCAGGCAGGGGCATGGTGGAATGAATGCTTGCAGCTGAGGGGTCCCACACTAGCAAGAAACAGGTCCTTTCACTTACATACTGCAAAGCCTCAGTGAAACCTGAAACCAATACTTGAAGGCCCTGGATCTATTCCAGCCTCTCCACCCCTTTGCCTGGAGCTGAGGGTAAAGAAATACTCCCAAAGCCACACTACAAACTGCAAATAGTGATTCACAGGTTAGTTACAACTAAGTTAACCGTTCCAAGCTACATTTCTTGGTATACATTAAGCCATCTACCCTAAAAGTCTCTGTCCTGAATTAACAACCTTCTAATAGCTTCTGACTATGGTTGCTGTTTCACACCAAGATAAAGTCCATTAGAAGTAACTGAGCTAATTTTTACCAAGGCAACACCCCAAACCAGATGGTACATAGTCAAGGATACTTGCTTTTTTGTGTACTGACAAACTAGAAAGATGATTATTTCTTTTACATAAACTTTTATCTTGAAAGATGACAAAATGATTTAGCTATTTAACTCTATTATCTTTTCCTAGTTTAAGAAAGAATTCTTATACTCAAAGCATTCCAAGGAATCTTCAGAATAACAACTTGCTTTTGTAACCACACTTTTACAATTTAAAACTCTGTCTAGAATATTAGGTATCACTTTAGTATAAAGATGTTATTGTTCTGTATCAGTAATTTTCCAACATGTTAATCTAATGGCTCTCTTTAGTGGGCCTTGGAGCCTACCCAATATCTGAAAATGTTAATTTCCTGAAAAACCTATTCTGGTTTGACTTGTAATAGTCACTTAAAATTAAAAATTATCTGTAGAGTCTGTTCAACCCTTCTTTTGGTATTACCTTAAAGCAAGCTTGTCCAATCTGTGGCCCACGGGCCATATGCAGCCCAGGATGGCTTTGAATGTGGCCCAACATAAATTCATAAACTGTCTTAGAACATTATGAAAATTATGAACAGACCTTTTCTTAGCTCATCAGCTATTGTTAGTGTTAGTGTGTTTTATGTGTGTCCCAAGACAATTCTTTTTCCAATGTGGCCCAGGGACGCTACTGCAAGACAGCAGTTTAGGGGCAAGAGTCCTGATGCAGAAGAGGCTGACTCACTCTACAGTTCATCATCCACTGATGGAGAACAATGGCATCCTGGCCCACCCCGAAGTAACTACAGCCATGATTCAAAGGCAGCAAGACCATGTGATTAAATACAGAGGTCACTATCAGTATGATCACTGGAGTTTCAAAGATACATAAATATGAATGATGCTGTGACTACCTATGACTCTGTTCTTTTCATTATCAATGCCCAGCCAGTGCCTGGCTCATACTGTGTGCTCAAGAAATACTTGCTGAGTAAAGAAATGAATGCAGAACCATGACCATTTGTCAGATTCAGGCATACGAACCTCTCCTACAGATAGAAAAGGACTATGACATGCTAAAATGAGATCCTCTCAGTGCAGTATGTAGTCCTAAACAAGGGTCTCCAGAAGTAACTTGTACTGGGAAATCTGAAAGCCTGTGGACTAACCCTGAATGTTTCCACTGCTTTGAAAGTCAACCTGTTTATCAGATTTGAAGGTACTGCATTTTAGATATGAAACTTAACTTATTAATTAGAAACCCATTTGTCCAGAAACTCCCTGAGGGCAGAGAACATATCTGTGTTTATTACTGTGGCATGTCCCCTGCCCTTAGCACAGTGTCTGGCACATGGTAAAACCTCAATGAACATTTGCTAGATGAATGAGTGGTTGACTTGAGGATTACCCTGAAGCCCACAAAGTGACATTTCATTCCCCAACTGACTCTATATAATAATTCCAAATGTAAAACTCCTAATTCTCAGTCAGAGCCAAACCCTGGCTTATCTAAAACTACTAATATTGGGTTTTCTATTTCTAATAATTGAAGTTTAGGTTATTTGGACCAACTCTCTCACAGAAAAATAACAAAGCTTAAAAAGTTAGAGGAAATATTTTTTAAAAACCTTAAAACTATCAATACACTGACAAAATAGTAACATAGAGGCCAAAACCAAAAGGATAACTAGAACTCAGAGAGATAAATGACCACAAAAACTGCACTGCCCCAGGGTGCTTGCCTGTCTCAGAACTTGCAACTCACGGACGCTTCAGTGGCCCTCTGGGGAGAAGGGATCCAAAACTCAAAAGCCAGAGCTGCAAAGTGAGCAGTCTAAAAGGAGACATTTTCTGTAATAAGCTAAGATGCCAAAGGACTCCTGAGGTGAACTAAAATTGGATCAGCCCTCTTGCAAAATTACAGCTGGGGTCCTTTGTTGTCCAAGATACGTTAAGCCTTCAAACTAGTTTATGGTGGAACTGGACTGAGAATGACTAGTGTTTCCATGTGGGAATTCCTTTTTAGCATGTCTTGGGAAATTTACATGTCTTTCTGAATCCTAAGAAAAATCAGCTGAGAAATCTAGAAACCAGGAGAAAAATACTATTACTATCATGTGAGAATAAAGCTCAACAATAAGTGTAGAAATTTTACAAGTTCAAAGGAATCTAGTACACAACAAGCTGAAATCAAGAGCAGAAAATACTGACACACAAAGCAAAGATTAAGGTTCACCAAGGCCAGGAGTACATAGGAGAGAAGTAATCAAAATCGAATCAGTTAGTTTTGCTTGCAGCTGTTGCTATGTTATGTGTGTTCGTGTGTGTGTGTTGCTAACAGTGAGTCATTCTTGTAAATAAAATAAGTATTAATAAGGTATTTCCACAGTATATTTTATACAAATCTTATAAATGATGTTCCAAAAAATATCAAGTTTTAGAAGCAAAGTACATCCTTAAATTGGCAGTTCTGACACATGATTCTGTGTAATGTTGTTAAATTTTGCTCAGAGAGGCAAATGTTCCATTATTTGAAATTTTTGCCCAAATGTTTGCCCAGTGTTTTCCAGTGTTTATCATTTGCTGTATGTTATAGTTCTTTGTAAATACTTTAACAGAATAAATGCAAAAAGAAGATGTGAATATTATTACAAATTTATTGTCTAAAATTTGAATCAGTAAAAACAATATCAATTTCAATGGCAAAGCCAAAATCAGACAAGTAGATAAAATATTTTCATTGTCAAAAGAAAAAAAATGAGCTCACATGACGAATCACATACTCTAACAGCCCCACCTGAAGATGCTTTTGGATACACTTGGAACAATTCAACTAACATCTATGCAAAACTTTTTTTATATTCGATTATTAGTCACAAAACAAAGATCAAAACTATCTGATAAGGCAACTAATGCTTTGTGTATTTTACATTGTATTTTGAGAATAATTGTTAAATACTAATTATTTGAGGTATTACTTTATAATTAAAAATAATTTTTATTTAACAATTATTTTGTGTTAATGTTCTTTTAAAAATGTTTTATATTATCAAATGTTTATTATGTTAATTTTCTGATTTTGATAACTATTTTATAGTTATCTATATTAGGGGAAGCTGAATAAAGGATATATGGTAACACTACTGTTTTTGCAACTTTTTTATAGATCTAAAATTATTTTAAAATAAAAAGTAAAACACATTCTAAAAGCCTATTATCAGGTAGAGAACCTTTTACATGTCCTTAAGATATATCATCTTGTCACACTATTTTGGTTAATAATAACAAACTATGCAATTATTTCATACATGTATTTCTCACATATACATATATAAAAACTCTGAAACTTTTAGTATAATCCTAACACAGGAAAATTATTTACTGTTATTATTATAACTACTATATTATTTAAGAACCTGCAAATAAAGGGTTTTGGAAAATACAAAACAATTTTTAATTTCAAGAATTACCAGGAAATCCATTTTCCTGTTCCTGAATCCCAAAGATTACTATCCTTCAGGATTCTGAAAATAGCTGATCACAAACAAGTGACAGAAACAAATGCAAATCCTCCCTGGAGTCAGGTGCCTTTCTCTCAGGTTTTAAAGTTTTCCAAATACAATGACTAGCACATAGTAAAAGTTAACCAGACACACAGGGAGTCTAGACCACACTAATGAGAACAATACGACATGAAAAACAGTGCCACTAAGACTTAATATCTTGGAATTATTACACACAGACTATAAAACAACTATTCTTACAATGTGTAAAGAAAATAAGAAACAGGCTGAAAGATACCCACAGGAAACAGGAAGCTATAAAAGGTAACATCAGATTTGAAAAAACAAAACAAAACAGAGCTTTGAGGAAGTGAATCCTCATGACTTCATAAGAAGGAGCAGTGTGAAGAACAGTATAAATGCTATTTATTTTTAGGTGTGAACTATCACAGAAAAATCTGTGTATCACCCCATACTTAAATTTAATTCATTCAATGTATTATTCCCTATGGATCCAACTAGATTCACTCTTATACTTAAGTCTTGAAATCAGAAGTACTTCTTAATTACATTTTCTTCTCTTTTCTTAAACCCCCATTAAATGCCTATAATGTGATAAGTATGGCTTGGTGTTTGCCCATACATTTGCCTATTTAAAAAGAAGAAGGAGGAGGGGAAGGAAGTGGAGGAGGAGGAGGAGAATAAGAAGCAATAGTTACAATAAAGAATCTCATTTTGGGTCTGACACAGAACTGGACTATTTTTACTGCCCATTAACTGTGTCTCACTTACATCTCTGCACTGACCATCCCCACTTCCCCAGCAGTCCAAGTTCAAAGTAACAACAGAGGTAGGAGATCCTTGAAAGCTCAGGGAGGTAGGGCAGGCAACTTCAATTTCACTCAGCTAAACTAAATTCATTAAGTAGTATCTGACGAGTCTACTGTGTAGAACACTATACCAGGTGTGTGGGAAATGACACACTAACTAATAACACAGTATCCACCTTCTCAGGAGGCTGAAAAATTTTATTATGAGGCAAAGGAACAACTAAAAATAATTTCAATCAGAAATAGTTAAGTGCTATATCAAAAGTTCTTTAAGTCTTAGGCCTTAAATTTCAAGATTAGAGATTTTGTAGGACTGGATTGGAGGGATAAAATCGTGGTGCTTAAACTGATTAATTTCCTCCTCTTTCAAGGAATTGCTTATATTGTTGGATATACTTTTTATGAAGACAGAAAAGGATGATCTTAAGATGCACTGTGATCGAAAGGAGTGAGTAATTTCATATTAGCAATTGATATAGAAATACATCTATAGACAATCAATCAACAGTAACATAATGAATGCTATATTTGGTGCATTCAAATAAAGTCTTCTTGATTAAGACTCTACTCACCTACTGTAAGTCTTTCACAGTATAAAACTTTTAGAATTAAAACACATATAGTAAGAACACTGACTGAATGATTAAATTAGTCCTGAAATAGAAGATCAGTTGAATAAAAAGGAATACTGATTCCATCACTTTGTATAGTCCGTTAATCCACATATCCATTTAAAAACACTGCATGGTGTTCCTAAGGATAGAAGACGTAACATTCCTGTGGAACACTATTAATTCTAAAAAGTATCATTATTGAGAAACTCCTGCTACCTGGAATTTGGGAGACTTTTGTTCTGCCACCCGTATATCTATTGCAAGGATAGTTTATGTCTCGAAACTTGCAGATATGGAAGGCGATAGAGAATCCTGAGGCTTGTTATGGCTTTGGGGACATAGCACTGAGCCAAAGTTCCCTTAGAATTCTTTTCAGGCACTCTGAAATCATCGAGGTATCTGGCCTTCCCCCAGGAACCCAGGTGCTCGTATTAAATGCACACTTTTTGAGAACATATCTAAGCACTCATCCTTGTGCTTTCCCTGAAGGCAAATGCCGCTGCTGCTCCTGTTTAGTACAAATGACCCAGGGACCCAAGGGCCTAGCTGGTCCCTAATCATCACCCTGAACTTGCTCTAGGAGCCCCTCCGACTGCCACGCCTCTGAGTTTGGAGTCCCCTCAGAACTGTGCCCACATACAGAGCAGTCCCTTCCTGAGCCTGTTTTAGGTAAAGGTTTCCTCTCTTTCTGTAATACCATCTGCTTTCCATCTTTGAGAAAATTACTTAATTTCCAACTTTCCAATAATACTTTCTTCTTGGACTTTTTTTATTATTATTTTTATTCACTTTTAGTGAATAAAGTATAAGGGGAATAGCTATATGTACTTGGTCTGCCATTTTGACCCAGTCTGAGCCACCATCCTCCCACTTTAATCTCTCATTAGTACCCTGCAATTTGTAGACCCACAGATTACTTTTTATTATTCACTTTGCTGATAGTCTGTTGGCTCCGAGCTCTCTGGCACACATGCAAAGTGGTATGCAGTCACGTTCGCCTTGGGCCCTAGACCAACTGCTGCTATCTCACTCTCTTACTCTTCCTACTTTGTAAGTTACTTCTCCTGATAGCCTGGTAAGTATGAATAAAGTCTCCAAAGGCTGGTCACCCCCAAATTAAGGGATAGCATTTGAATTTCTGATTGTGCAAGGTGAGAAATAGCAAACTAAAGTACTGAAAAACATGGGCTCAAATCCTTGCTCCCCTGACAAGTTACTTCATCTCTACAAGCCAGTCTCCCATCTGAATTACCTTTAGGGGGCTGTGAAGGCGCTCTGTGTAAGCAATGGTAGCAAATGGTTACTAATGAGTTAATAAATGTTAGCCATTATTACTATGGACAACAAAGATAGAAGCTGCAGTTTTCTCATGAGCCTTAGCCTAGAAGTCTTCAGTCCTTATAGGACCTGGTTAAAGAAAGTTGTATTTGGGGACTTTGCAGCTGCACAACTGCTATGGATGTCAGAGCAGTGTAGGAAGTATAAAGGTCACTGAGGTTTGAGCTTCTTTACCTGAGCTGCAAAGTTAGGAGGCCATGGCAGTCATAGAACACATCAAAACAAAGCAGTCTAATTGTGATGATAGAAAGAAATTAGGTAATGAAAAAAGCAAACCCTTCTTTAATTGCCAATCAAAGATGGTCACATGTCCCTAAAAAGCATGGGTAGGCTGTTACTTGGACTTATGGGTGTCAAGAAACAAGTACATGTTATTTCCTCGTCACTTACCTCGAAGCTGCTGGAGTTCCATATTCAAACTTTCGATGTTGCTCTCATAGAACTCAAGATTCCCCAGGGTCCCTGCCCTTAATGCCTCCTCTTGCTTCTCCTCTAGCATTAAGTTTAGCTCTTCTTGAGCTCTGCTATTCATTTCCAAGTCCTGTTCCATTTCCTGAATCCTCACCAATACTAAGGGACACTGGGAAGTTTGGTCCAAAGTTTTTTCCACACTCTCGGGAGCCTCCTTTTCTAGGGTCTCACAGCTAGGACGATTAGAGGTTAGGAGCTTGGGGGGTACCGCATTCGTTCTCTGCTGTGCTGAGGGGGGCAGGGGAGCTGGGCGAGAGGGTCGCACTGCCAAGGGTGGTTCAGGTTTCAGGTTCCGTTCTACCAGCAAATGGGGAGAAGTGGACACGGAAGTACAGGGGCGGGGTGGCGGCGGCCTTAGGGCCTTTCTCCTCTCAGGCAGCTCCTGTTGGATTAGCTTTGAAGAACCTCGGACAATATCCTTCTCGGAGCTGAAGTCCATGATCGAAAAGTGTCGTAAAATTTTATCTGGTTCCGTGCCAGGCCCCGACAAGCTCTTCTCAAACTCAATCAGCTGCTGAGTCAGCTTCGAATCCAGGTCGATGTTGCCCTCGCCCTGTGGGAGTGCCATGGCTTCCACGGCGGGCGCCTTGTCCTGTAGACCAGGCTGCACGTCTGTTCTCTCCGAGGCAAAACAAAAGCGGGAAGCATTTTCTTCTTCGTGGTGCTTTTGAGCACAGCTTATCAGGCCCTGGAGCTTAGGGTTCACCTGGCTAGGTCTGACCGCCCCAGGGCCTGAAAGAGGAAGGCTGCTGTGAAGAGGAGACACTGGCTTCTTGAGGGTTTTCGGCTGGGAGTGCCTTCTTCTGGAAGGAAGGCTGGAATAGTCTCTAGTCCTTGCTTGTACAAGAACAGGGTCAGAGAACTGCTCTGAGCTTGGGTGGCTCCCTCCTGCTCTAGAGTAATACTGGTCTTTCTGCAACTGGGGATGAAAAGGCACGTGAGGTTGGGAGAAAACGCCATTGACTACCTCGGAAGGATCCTTCGTGGAAGAGTCTTTGGCAAGAGGCTGTTCATGCCCCAAGCCTAGGGTTCTTGGGGCCCCTCCAGAGGTGCCCTCATCCCAATGAGAGATTTTGTTTGCTTCATGATCAGAGGTCAGATGATCCAGGGAAGAAGTGGATGTTTCCGAAATAACACAGTTAGACTTCACTGCTTTATACTCATGAGATTCATGTCCTTTTTCCTCCACTACTAAGTTCTCTGAGCAGCCCAGAGAAGTAATGCTGCTTTCCTGTGGCAGATCCATGGTTTCCTCCACCCTTGTTTCAGGACATAACTTTACGAACCGGTAAGGAAAGATGCCTGTCCTGCCCTTCAGTGACCCTTCCAGCCAGCCATCTTCCAGGGTCCCCAGAATTCGGATTTTATCGCCTACCTCAAAATCCAACTCGTTTGGCTCCAGGGCTTGGAATCTGTAGAGGGCGATTCCGTAGGACCCTGGCTGCTCGCCCTCCTCTTGGGGCCCTCTTTCTTCTTCTCCTGTAGGGGTATCTACTTCACCATTAACAGTGCAGCCACCGTGATCTCCAGAACTTACGGACGCATCCACAGTCCTCAGGGGCCCCAAAAGCTCTACAAAACCTTCTGGAAAAATGCCTCTTCGACCCTCTAGTTCCCCTTCAAACCAGCCTGGCTCAGGAACTCCGATAATGGTAATCACGTCCCCTTCTCTGAAGTCCAGCTCCTCATCCAGCTGGGCAGAAAGCCCCATCAGTGCCCGGGCCTGTCCCATTGAATAGTCGGGAATCTGGAGCAGGGTGCTCTGGGAGTGCCACCGCCGGCTCTGTGAGGACAGGCAGAGCTCCTGAACGCACGAGGACGGGAAGAAGCCCCGGGCACCCCAGCAGCTTCGGCCCTGCAGCCAGCCGGCAGAGGGCGCGCCATCGAGAATCACTAGGTCACCTAAAGAAGGAGAAGCAGAGGTGGTGACCTCAGTTAGCACTCTGGAATGTTACTACAGCTAATAGCGACGTGCGTCATGTTAAATGTCTATCAAGTTCCAGAAAATACACACCTAGAGTTTTAAGTGTATGAACACGTTTGACAATTCAGTGACAATATACCGAATATCCCTATAAACCAGTGGTTTCCAAACTGGGGTCCAAGGGACCCTCTGGGGTTGCCCCAAGATCCTATCAGAGGGTCTGTAAGGTCAAAGCTTTCACATTTTCTTCATACGCTTCAGTCAAAACAACATACTGAAGCAGATTGAAAACAGATACAAATGTAAGAATTCAGCTTTCTTCTATTAAATCAAATATCAAAGAGATTTGCAAAAATATATACCAATGTTGTGAGAACCAAATGTTCTTTGTTTAGAAAACTAGTCATTTTTTATAAAATATGCTATTTATGGTGTGGGTTTTAAAAAATAAATTGATAGATTGTTTTAAATTTCTCGGTTTTCATAGGTAATATGGTAAATATCAATAGATCCATATAAGTAAGAACTCTTTAGGGTCTCAATAACTTTTAAGAGTATAAATGGATCTGGAGATCAAAAATTAGAAATGCTAATATAAACAATGTTCTCACAGTCTGTGCCACTGGATTAGTTTATAACTGATAAAGAATATATTCCTGTCCACGGCAGTCCCTTGACTAGATGGCTCTAATTTCTCACACTACGTTATATTCAATACCAAATATGGCACAAAGGAAGATATCTCTTGTTGGAGGTGCAGGGTGTGAGCAATAAGTTCTTCACCTATTTTCTCAAGGCGTTCTTGAATTATCCTTACCCTGAAAGCACATCATAATGAAATCTTCAAAGAATGTAAGAGTAATCAGCACTTTTGTTTTTGAAAATAACCTATACTTCCAATATTGGTGTTTCAGGTTATCTTCATAAATATAAGCTGAACAGTTAGCATCTGTATTACTGTTTAAGAAGCTAAAGGTAAAGAAAGGATAGGGGCACAATGTTTCTAGAAAAAAAATAAAATTAATGTTCATTCTTAAAGGTTTTGCCCCAGTATAAAAAAATTACTCTATAGTTTTGCAATACATTATAATAGACATAAAAGCCTTTATTTCCACAGAATGGCTTAACTAGACCCACAGTGTACTACGCCAGTTTTGGAATTGACCCTGCAGCTCAGAGTATCACCAGGTCAGTGGAGGAGCAGTTGGGGCTCCTGGTTCTGGGCACCAGGATGTCACTCATTTAGCAACTCAATCTTCAGAATTTTTCTTCAGCTGTTTTTTTGCTGGAGAAAATGAAGGGAGAGTCGTTTTGGATTCCTCTGTATAATAGCGAGGTCTGACCTTGAAGACAGGTAGCCCACATCCTCTGCTTTTATAGGCTTAATGATATGGCCTGGCCTGGTGACTCTTGGACACAGTCAGCTCTTGGAAGGGCCTCTGGGTGCTTCATGTCCATCCTATAGGGATCTGGGTGGTCCTTGCAAATCATTGATGGTGGGTGAACGAATACAGAAGCACCTGTGACTGGATGTTTTGCTTCTCGTTGATAAACACATTTGGCTAATTCTTGTCTTTTCTTCGAGGGGGCTTTAAGGAGAAAACTCCAGAGCTCACCTCTTCCCTTTCAAGAAGTCTCTGATGACATCATCCCAGCAAAAACTCCCTTTATCATTTGCTTCTGATCTCTCTCCAGTTCATCTTCCAACTTCCCTATTGTTGTGGGGACTGCCAAAGACTTCACAGAAGCTCTTGTGGTTAGGATGTTCTGTAGGTGAATCATTCACCCCTTCCTTGGAGGCACCAGAGTGATTATTGGGGTTCCTCTCCAACTGCAGCCCCTCTCATGCAGGCCTGGGAAGTTCCTTATTTTGAAAGCATCCTTCTTTGCCCAGCTCTCTAGCTCTTCTGGTATCTGCTCTCCCCGGCCTCAGCGGCAAGGGGCTCCTCTTCTTCCCCGACAGGTCCCTCTCTTTGCACCGGCAGAACTGTCCTCACTGAACTCACATTTTGCTTCCTGGACTGATGGTTTTCCTGGTTGAGCTTCTGAGACAGTGTCCTCCATTCGGACCGGACCTCCTGGTTGCTAGAATCTTTTGTTTCTTATCTGCCCACCGGCTCAGTGCTGTGGTTGAACCCAGGCTTTTTCCTAAATACTTGCCTTTCCTCAATTTCTTTCCACAAAATTTCTTCCTCTGCCACTGGTTTTTCTTCTCCTTCACTTTCAGAAGCCTCCTTGGCCACAGGCTCTGGAAATTGTTCTGGGTCCTTCTGGGTTTCGGCCTCTTTTGCATCACTGGAGTGATTCCTGACCATCCGGGAGTTGGGTGCATCTGCAGACAGCCGTGCTTCGCTCACTACCTCAGGGTCACTCTCTTCCTCCACACCTCCCTCCTCTTCTTCACTCCTAGAAGCTTCCTGAAGCTTCTGCATCAGTTCTTTGTTCCTGGCCAACTGTTCCTGCCTAGGCTGCAAGCCTCCTGGTCATATTTGGCCGTAATTGCCCTTGCCTTTGCCCGCTTTCCTCTGCTTCAGTGCGTAAGGCTCACGTGCTCTATCATTCTGGCTTTTTCAAGTTGTTCCAGGTCTCCTGGGGCTGCCGCAGGGTAGACCTTCCACAGCTCCTCCAATTCTTTTCTCTTCGAGCCCTGGCCCTCTGAAGTGCTGCTCAGTACATCTTAGCCTCTTCCAGGGAGTCAGTAAAGGGTCTGTTATTGGCTGCTTGTTCTTACAAAGGGTGACACGCCTTTCTTCAGGGGTAAAACCAGCTGCTCTGCTTGCTGGTTCTTCAGAATGATGGGATCCCACCTGGGAGGGCCTGGGAGGTTCTACTGAATGCCACTTCTCTGTGGATCCGCTCAGCCTCTTCTTTGTTAAGGGGTAATGCCACAGTCTTCTTTGATTTGACTCTATTCAGTTGCTTTTTCACAGTGACCGATGAGGATGAAGTTTTAACAGATTCAAGCAGATCAGAAAGGACGAGCCTTTTCCCTGATCTTTCAGAACTGACAGTGAACTCGGGCACCTTCAGACTAGCTTCAGATCTCTCAGCCAATTTCTGCCTGTTCTTTCCATCAAGGGAACTGATCGCTTCCAGAAGCTCTTAATGCCTTCACTCTCCATCACTGCCCCCCTCACCTGCACTAGTGCTCCAAGGGTAGTCTTTCGGCAAATCCTCCATTCGTCCTGCTCACTTAAACCCAGAAGGCACGCTGCAGCCCAATCACACTCATCTCACATGGGCCAGGAGCAGAAGCCCAAAGAGTGCACTAAATTGCTTTATAACCAACTTTTAATTATCTGATTATGAACTATTTCTTTTGTAGATTATCAGTTTTAATCTTATTTTAACTTCCTTTTTACTAGGCACCTAAGTCAACTTTACTGTCATGAGTAGAGATAATCAAGGAATGCAATGCAACTGACCCAAGTAAAGTAAGACCAGGAGAGTGAAGTACCTAGTAAACTCATATGAGTCATTTTATAGTCAAGCATATTTGAAAACCGGATTATCTTTTAGGGTATCAACTTACAAGCTTTTGAGTTTTAAATAAATTGTCTGTCCTATCTTCCCAGCAAGTGAATTATAGATTCCTTATTGGCAGTTACCATTTCTCTTTTGTATTTCAAGAGTCTGGTACAATGCCTTTCGCATAGTAAGCATTCATTGTCCTTTTGGCAATGATGACAATTCTTCAACTCCAATTCCCTAATAAATGAATTCTATCTTCCCTCCAAAACTAGCTCCATGCTGCTAATTTCCTTTTCCCCTCTAATTTCTTCTTTCACAATATTTATTCTATTCATTACTTGCTCTTTGCTACCACCCTAGTCCAACTCCCATCATCTCACCCTTATAAACCTTGCCCTTAGACACTATCTCTGCCAGTCTACCAATGATTGATGCCTAAGATTATAACTACTAATTTATCATATCCTTCCCCTGCTCAAACGTGTACCATGTGGCATGAAGGCTTCTGCCTACTGCCACTTCCTACTTCTTCTCTAATACTCCCATTCTCACTACCTGAAATACATAAAAAACAAGTTTGCTCTGGACACTCTCTAAAGAGGTTTAGTGCAAAGCTACCTAAAGACTATTCTTATGTTTTCACCTCCATGCAAGTTGGCATCATATCCAGTCATAATCTCCCCTGCCCCTGCCCCCCAGCTATCCAACATTATCACCTATGAGACCCTGTCCCCCACAAGGGGACTTGCATTATCTCCTCTACAAGCCTCTCCATCTAAACCTAAGCATGCTTCTCTAAAAAAAACTTAGAAGCCCACGTTCATCTTGGCCATGTTGACTACTAAATAAATTATTGCTCACATCACTAAGTTTGACATCTGTGTTTCTATATACTACATAGCACCTAATGCAAGACTTTGCACTTAGTAGTAGGTGCCCAGTAGATTTTCATTAATTGGATATTGTTCTGCTTAGACGTTCCTGAAAAATAGGGTCTTGGTCCTATATTTCTACGTTCTTTTAGTTTACAACTCAAAGTCCATTGGTCAGAGCTTGGGGTTCTGAGGATTATAAGTGATTCCCCACCCCCACCCCCCTCAACTTGCTCTAAAGCCATCCGTCAGGACCACAGAGGAACTCACGGAGACATGGCTACTGTTCAGACACAACAGGCCTTTGGGTGAACAAGAAGAATAAAAGCGTGCCATACTCCTACTCTACTGCCTTAGAAATGAACTGGATTTCTTAAAGTTGTAGTACAATATTTTCCTTGTTCAGTCAGAGCTCCACGAGACCCTTTCAAAAGGCCTCCTTTCCCTATTTTCAGTTGGGTGACCGTTTTGATAAACTTTAATACCTGGAACACTGTCTTCTGTTGGTTATTCCCATATAAGAAAGGTAAATTCTTTCAAAAAAAAAAATCACTATTTAAACCCTGAAAAGCACTTTAGAGATAATTCAGGAAAAGCACTTTAGAGATAATTCAGGTCAATGCCCTAAATTTAGAGCCATGTTACTGAGGTGTTTTGTTTTTTGCTTTTTTTTTTTTTTTTTTTTTTTTTTTTTTTTTTTTTTTTTTTTTTTTTTTTTTTTTTTTTTTTTTTTTTTTTTTTTTTTTGCACAAGTCTCCCATTTTCACGCAGTTATTCCCCTGGCATCCCGGGTGATTCCTTAGGAATGGAGGCTACCTTGTCATCGTTTCCAGTTTCAGACTTCTGAAGCAACAGTATGAGGAACTCCCAGAAAAGAGCAACCGACTTCAAGAGCAGAGAAATGGGAAGTGTGGTGAGTCAGCCGAGCCTTTCTCTCACCTACAATCATTCCCAGCCACCACACTGCTTGCTTCTTCTCGTTGGGTTTTATAATTTGAATAAGAAATGCATCAGGAATAAGATGATAAGAATGAACACAAATCTCCTTAGAATCTGAATATAATAGTTTGACTGTGGGTATCAGGTCTCTCACCAAGTCCTAATGCCCATGGGGCTGTGTGCTTTATGCCAACTGACCACTCATTATATTTTACTTAGGCTTCCATATGAACCACAGCAGAACCTTAATCCTGATTACCTCGCACGGCATCGCAAAGTTATGACACAAGTGCTTGGGCTGATAAATATTATTTTTATTGGTCTTTTAAATTTTTATTGGTATTTTGGGGGGATGGAGATGTGGCCTAGATACATGAGGTTATAGGCAACTGATAAGTGTTCTGTATTATGCAGGCAATTATTCGTGATATTTCATCGTGCTCACTCATTTTTTTCTCTCTTCTTTGTCTTTTCCTTGCTATACTCTCATTTTGTTCTCTTTTTCTCTCTCCCTCCTTCTTCCTCCCTCCCTCATTTTTTAGGACAAAGTCAGTGGCCCTGGCCACCTGCACTGATCCTTCTAAGAGACAGCCCTGTTGCTGAGTTTAAATATAACTCAGAATACAGGTAACAGTATAAAACAATAGCTTTGGGAAAAGGAGAAAGGGAGACACCTGCTGGAAGAACCACTGGTGGTTCTGATTCCAGATAGACTCTCCCTGGGTCAGCTTTAGCTCAGCGGTTCCTTTGATGCAAAATGTCATCTTGACAATCAGATAGACTCTCCCTAAAAAAATGCACATACACACAAAACTTGACAATTACTGGGAAACCAGGCCCCTCAAAGTATATCTATAAACTCTAGGAATCCCAGACTAAGAATAAAAAAAATAAAGCTAAACTTTATTAAGTGCTTACCTTGTGCCAGATGCTTTACATGTATAACCTCACTTATACTCACAACAACCCCAGGAGAGGTATTATTATCCTCATCTTATAGATAAGGAAACTAAAGCCGAGAGACTTTAAGTGACTAGCCCAAAGTCACAGCTTTTGTAGCATTGGATTTAAATCTAGGGACATCAGAATCCTTATCCCCTAAGCTATCTTGCCTGCTCTAAATACATATATATGTATATATTTTATAATTAAAATGTTTTTTCTCTCAGGAATCCAGATAATATTTCTGAAAGGTAAGTACTAACAAATCACTAAAGACAGCGTAGTAAAACAAAACAGATCTCAAACATGATCTCACATGCTCTTAAGGTTTCCAAATTGCATCCTGACATAGATTAAATCACCAAAGTTTTAGTTTCACAGATCAGGAGAAGTTTCACCTTAGTACCTTAGTGAAGGTACTAAGGAAAGATAAAGAAACAACAGAGATCAGAATTCACAGGACCAGAGCACAGAGATAAAGGAATGCATACTACTCATGAGCTGAGACACTGATCTAATGGGAAAAGCAATGTTTAGTCCAAGAAGCAGAAGGGTCATTCCTACCACTGGACTTGAAAATCAGGACACTTCGACTCGAAGCTTATAAACTATACATGCTTTCATTTTTTAGTGATTTTGTTTCTAACTAGTAAAAATACCTGTGAATATGGGAATCCTGTAAAGAAAACAAGAGGAATTAAAGTCATTTCTGTGTCATATGCTAAACTTCTCAGAAAAAACAAATTACACAGGTGCACCTAACTCCACCACCCTCAAAGGCTTATGTGTTCCAATGGGAGGACATAGAGAGCCAAAGGAGATGTGAAAAGCATAGGGGGAAAGAGAACTAAACAGTCGTTGCGTTTATGGGCCGCAGATATTGGAGAACAGGACAAGATAAAACCACTGATAATTAGTACATCTCTTTCCATTCTCTTTTCCTATGTATCCTCCCTGCCCTGCACACTCTTCCTTTGGGCTCCACTTACATGTTTAAGCTCATTAGGCTTAACTGGTTCAAAGCTAGTCAAGGTAAGATCTAGAGATTCCAGGACCCAGCCTGACCTCGCCAGTCTTGGTACAGCTTACTCATGACTTGGTCTTCTTGAGAATCTCTTAGGTGGCCCTGGGACTCCTGACGTAGATTTTAACTTCAAACCACAGTCAGAATACCTTAGACTAGTCCTCCTAGGGAAGGCATCCAGCAGAAAATCTCTTTCTAGTACCTACGACTTGACTGCATAAGATGTAATTATGAAGCAAAAAGGGTTACTTCCAGAAGCCACATCCTCAAATTCCTCAAATGTTGTAGACATACTGCATATTCCCACATAGTATATTCCTCAACCTACTATTTGTTCCAAGATCCAGGTCTAGGAAAGGCAAGTCCATGCCATCCACATTCTCAGCACAGCTCTGGGAGAAGCACTTTCTCTCCACTTCCTCTGACGTGGACCCCAGCCCTCCAATAGGAGAGCTGTGAGTGGGGACAAATAAGGTTCGCTGCTATGACATCTTGATCTAGTTCTGTCTGCCTTCCCAACAAGATTATCAAGGAAGTACACAGAACAGATATAGAAGCAGTGTTAAGTGAAGTGTAGGAAATTCTCAAACCAGATTTTGAGATTACTCACTGACTAAGGGTTAGGGAAATTTGTGGGGGGTTTCCCCCTCTGCCCTTTCTCTCTCTCTCTCTCTCTCTCTCTCTCTCCCTCTCTCTCTCTCTCACACACACACACATATGTGTACATGGTTTAAGAAATTAAGCCTATCCCTTTAGTGTCAAACTCACAAGAACAAGTAGCAATATTAATAACATACCCAATAAATTCTACTATTTTGATAACTGTTCTAAGTCATTACAAAACTACGTTGATCATCAGCCTCAGTCTGTGAAATACTTCAGGTGTCTGTGCTTAAGCAGAAATGTATGGGTTTAATCAATCAAATATACTTGTTGAAATGGTTTATAGTTTGTCTTTAGAAATTCAAATGTCCATCAGAGTACAAGAAATGAGAAATACTTAGAATATCATTGAGACATGGATTTGACTGTTTTAAAGCACTTGTTTTTATTTTTATTTTTATTTATTTTTTGGGCGGTAGTTCCCCGGCTGGGAATCGACCCCAGGCCGCAGCGGTGAGAGCGCCAAAGCCTTAGCCACTGCACCACCAGGGAGCTCCCCCACTTCTTTTTAAACTGGTTCTGACAAGAACTTCAATAACATTACCTAATGTAGAGTAGCAAAACGGAGCAATTTAATATCTGTCTCCTAAGTTCCATACTACAATTCCTGCCCTACTATTATGCATTAATAAACAGTGCTATTTATTGTTAGCAAAGCCGTATCGGTTTTTATGAGGAAAAAGATGCATGCAGCCTGAAGCGTGGCCACCCCGTGGGGCAGTGGGAAGCGAACAGCGCGGACTTGCAATCAGATCATGCGATTTCACAGCTGAGGCCGAAACTCCTCCTCTGCAGGTAAAATTCTTTCCATCTCGTTTCCTTTATTTATTAAATGCAGTTAATAATGCCCACTTTGCTACCTCCCAGATCTGTGTGGAGGATCAAATGAGAATGTAGTTGTGAGAAAATTCTGTGGAAATTGCTAAAATACAAGGCATTTTCATAGTCAGTACTATCTTGGTATTGCTGAATAGTACTGACTATGAAAATGCCTTGCATTTTAGCCACTTACAAAACTTCCAAAACAGATCCAGTGGTCAAAATGGGCCAACTCTACCGATCTAATTTTAAACAGTTTACTCTCAGATGACCCACTTACCTCTGTAGAGGGGCAGACTGTTCGGTTCTTGGGATGTAAAGTCAGAGACACAGACAAACAGTCTCTCTCCCTCTTTTAGACTGGGAATGGTCACAATTTCCACAAAACTGCTGGGGAACTGTCCTGAAAATAAAAGCAAACATTTCCACTAGTGAAATCTCTTTTTCTGTCTGTGTACCAGGACAAGCAATGTTTTCTTCTGAGCCCTTTCACAGGCCCTGAATTACTAACTCACTGAGTAAGAACACAGAGAACGCAATTCAATCCCAGAAGCACTTACTGGGTGTCACTCTACACTTGCGCACTGCTGAGGAAGAAACCAGTGAGCCCGCTTTGGCCCTCAAAGACCTGAAAATCTCTAGTTCACATGAACAATAACTCAATTCTGAAATCCAGTGTCATAACACAGGTATACAAACTGTTCAGAGAAGGTAGAGAAAAGGTCAAGAAGAATATGAAAAATTTGATGGTAAACATAGCATTTGAGTCTGAAAATGAGTCGGGTTTTCACAGGTAGTGGTAGACAGACAGGGACTGTCAATTGGAAAGCATCAGGAAGTTTAATTGATTCCACCTTCTCAATATCTCTTATATCAATCCACTTACCTCCAGACCCCACGTGGGTCCGAGCCATGAGCATCTCTCATTTGGATTACTGCAACAGCCTCCCATCCCGCCTCCCTGCCTTCGGGTTTGCCTCTTCCTATTATCCTTCTATCTATAGCCGTGAGCTTTCTAAAAATGTGATAAAAATCTTAAAAGCACTCCACTGGTTTCCCATCTGTCACCCCTCCCCATCTCTCTTCCGTGATCTATTATAACTTGCGCTCATCTCCCGAGCACCATCTCCCCCTCCTCAACCGTTCTTACATCAGGCCATCCTGAACTTTTCTCAGTCCCTCCATGTTCTCTCCTGCTCTGAGCAAACAATTCTGTCGATCCTCGTTGCCTTGCTGACTCCTACTCATCATTTCTGTCTCAGCTGAGACATCATCTCTACCAGGAAACAATCGATTACTTCCCAAACGTGGGTTAAGTGTCAACAACGAAGTCTGTTCTAAGGACTGTGAAACACTCCAGCCCAGACTTGCATTAACATGCATAAGTTAAGGACTGGATTTAACACAGGCGCATATTGTGGGGAAAACGTCCACTCTTCCCTAAGCTGATTAATGAAAGAAATCGGTGCTAACATATATTTTAAGGATTAGAAGAAAAGAAACCAGGTGCACAGGAAGTGAGAGGTAGGTGCATCTAGGGGAGGGGACAGCTTTAATAAGTGTGGGCCAATTATGGATCTAGGAAGGCGTGGACAAGATGCTTCATGCTCCCTGGAAAAGAATGAAAGAACGGGTGGGAAAAGTTAAGACAGCCAGAGAAAACCTGGTGGAGAGCACTTTTTGTTCCATAAATCAGAGATAAAAACTTAGGGAAAATAAGTGATAAAGCAACAGGGGGTCTGGGAAAAAGGAGTAAAGCATATTTTTGGAAGAGAAATAACTGTGGTGAATACAAAGGATAAAGGCCTGGGAAGGGATGGGAAAGAGGTGAATAGAAAATGGGGCTACAGGCAGCTGGAATCTAATCATTTGAACCTTTTGAAGAAACCAGTAAGGGGAGATGGAATGATAACAGACACCCTTCCCTCACCGGCAGAGACCACCGTCAATACACGTGGAAATACAAATGGATTCTCAAGTCTACCGACTGGGCTTCCCATTTAACCTTTAATGGGAAGGGTGTGGAAAGAAGGGAGGACCTGCGGTCCATGCTGCGCATGAGGGACTATTAGCCTCTTACCTGTAACATCCTCTTTCTTGCCTAGAAGCCAGAATTCATCCACCACTGCCAACACCTCAATAATATCTCCCACAAAGAGAGGCAGCTCTTCCGAGACGCTAGGGCAGAAGTCAAAGATGGCTCGAACCACTGAGCCGGCCTCCATGTTTTGTAACCTGGGAAAGCATGAATATTTAAGACATTGCAATACGTCTTAAAAATGACACAGTTTAAGATACAAAGATAGTTACAGTGAAGTCAAAGCTAAGCAAATAAGAAGCTTATACTTTATACTTTAAAAAAAATCAAAGTACTGTCTTATTTATTTATTTAATAACTAAATTATTATTATGACAGAACTATGACAGAACTGGAGCATAGATGCTGGACTTTTGGGGATTTAAGAGTCTCCTACTTGGGAACTAAGGATGTTCCATTGGGTTAATCCTGTCTTTTTCTCCATGCAGCTTTCAAAGCCAAGACAAGGGACCCCACTCACCAAGAGGTCTGCCCTCTGACATTTTTATTAATAAAAATAAAGTAAAATAATAATTTCCTCATACATTTTTCATCTGATTCTCAAAGTCATTCTGGAATTGGAAAGAAAAAAGTGACCTATACTTATGGGTGACAGAAAAGATACAAGTTGGGGAACATACACGTTTCAGTGTGACTGAAGAGGGCAACAAGGAAATTAATATTTTTCAAGTACCAGGCTACAAAGACTTTTTTAAATATGGTATTTGAAAAGCAGGGATTTTAAACATGGCATTTCATTGATTCCCTTTAACCATCTTAAAAATTAGGATACTGAGGCTCAGCAAGTTAGAAAACTTTATTTGTCCAAGCTCACAGAGTTCATAGCAGCAGGGCCAGGATTCAGACTGAGGGCGTTCTAGCTCCCACCCACTGAAAGGGTGTCTGAAAACCAAGGAATGTGACGAGGACAGCCACAGGAGTGCCTCAATGGCTGAGATTTCAAACCTCTGAAAAGTAAAAATCCTTAAGAAGAACAAGAAAGGGCTATGTAGATGGAGCCTTCAGACAAGATTTAGTACACTATAGCAAAGCCAGAATTGTTTCTGGTTCAAAGACACCTATAGCCCAACCTTGCTTCGTATCCTTGTCCCGTTACAGTGTCCGTTACCTTGACATGTGTGGCCAGAGACTAAGTATGTGTTTAAGTAATAGGGAAAAAATAGAGTGCCTATGCCCACCTGTGAACGATCAGCCATGATTAGCTACATTTCTCCCCAGGTCTTTTACAAGGAGCAACTGAAGATCTCCTGTGTCCAGGACACAACTCTCCTTTTCTTTCTCTACTTGTTTTCTTTATTTATCAAGTATTCATTTTTCTTTCTTTTTTTTTTGTTGGGGGGGGGCGGTAGTTCCCTGGCTGGGAATCGAACCCAGGACGTGGTGTTGAGAGCGCCAAAGCTTAGCCACTACACCACCAGGGAACCCCCTCAAGTATTCATTTGGCATTGGTAGAGATGAGGATTCTAACTTTCATCTCACATATAACTATAATCACTTTAAAAGGCATTAAATACCTAAAAACAAAACAAAACAAGATTTTTAAGTTTATACTCTTAAGAAAACAAAGATGTGGACAAATATGTTAGGGCATATGATAAATATAGTTTAGTAAATTAATGCAGAGTACCAAAAAAGATTTTAGTGAATCTTGCATAATATATATTTTGCATAATATTTTGCAACACAATTGAACATTCCATATTAAATTTGTTCTGGAGTAAATGGAGCTTATCTTTGTGTTACTGGAACTTCTTTCTATAATGAAATGACTTGAGTGTACAATGAAAAAGAGACGTGGCTAATAACATTCCCCACATCCTTTGCCCTCTCTGACCACATATTTTCTTTAAGTATTAAAAAAATCTAATTATAATCACACACTGAGCAGGCAGTGTGTATGCAATGTGAATGCAAAACACTAGGCTTCTGGAGTCAGATCAAGGTTCAAATCCCAGTTCCACTATTTATCTATTAGCTATTTCACCTTGGACATATTACTGAATCCCCTGGGCTTTAGTTTCCTTGTTCAGAAAAATGGAGACAATTGTACTTTCACAACCATCATCAAGAGGATGATGATGATAATAAGAATAATTATAATAATGCTTAATAATTAATGAGTACTTACTATGTGCTATGAATTGTACTATATATGAAGGCCATCCAGAAAAAAATCCAGTCATAAATACCTCTACTTTTCACATTACATGACTGGATACTTTCTGGAAAACCCTGGTACTTCCCTCATTGAGTCCTCACAACAACCCTATCTTATATTACTGTTCCCATTTTTCAGGTGAGGACACAGGCTCAGAAAGGTGATGTGATCTGTCCAAGGTTATACAGTAAGTCAGAGATGGAACTGGGCACCCAGATCTGTCTCCGAAGCCTTAATCAGTATGCTAATGTGCGCAAGCGTCTACGTCAGGGCTGGTACAGCAGATGCCCCATAAATGCGAGCAGTTACTACTAAACATCATTTCCCTAATCAGATACAAGCTCACATCTGGCTCACTGACACAGCATCACCAGAGAATGTGCTATTTCAAGTATATAAACAGTACAGAATTTACCATTTTATTTATTTTTTTTAATTCATTTTTATTGTTAGACTTATTGGGGTGACATCCGTTAGCAAGGATTACATAGGTTTCAGGCACACAGTTCGACAGTGCATTGTCAGCTTGTTGTATAGTAAGTTCACCACCTGAATTTACCATTTTAACCTGTCAAAACTTCGTTAACTTGGATCATGTTTAAAAATAGACATATTATGCACTTCCCTCTTTTCTTCAGTAGCAGAAAAGACACTGTACGTGATTTACTCTTTGGCTGAGGGACATAAGTTCATTATGAAGGCCACAGATCTCTGTGCTGTGCTGTGCTACATACTCCTAGCCCTCTCTAATGTTTAGATCTTTCTCTTTGATGTCAGCCTTGCCCCTACTATCAGTTGATCTCCTCTGTCAACTTTTGTACCCTCTTTCTAGATTGTTGTTTTAATCTGCTGGGGAGGGGGCACCATATGTACACTGCCAAAATTATTAAAAGTTCCTAGATAAATAAAAAGTAAGCAAGCTCTAAATAAGAGGTTGCAGACTCTTCCGTGGTGGTCAAATACACATGTTAGTGCTGGAAATTTTCAGCAGTTATTTTTCACATCCTCTGGGGCCCCGTTCCTAGTTTCTGGCTGTCTTCCACATGGCTGAAGTTGCCAGATGTCAGATTTCCACATAAGGGTGTTGTCATAAATATTGTTTTTTATAAAACAAACATAATATTTTGCAAACCTTTTAGCCATCTATACCTATTAAAACAACTCCTCGAGACTGGGCCAAAGTGAGTATTATTTTCCTTCTACTACATTTTCTCAAATTCCATCTCAATATCTAACTAAACATATACTTCATTATCTAACATACCACGTAAAGAGTTAGCATGAGCCCTGTAAGGATGACTTAGAGAGTCACCCTCATACACTGAGGAGTGACCTGAGTGACCTTTGCTGTCGGATAGCTAAAGCTTCTCCCTGAGAATCTTTTAGCTCTACTGGAAAATGATTCAGAAGCAGAGGAGGGTCTGGCTCAATAAATACTTTTACTGACTGACCTCCTACCCTATTGGAATGAGTGTGTAATCGCCAAGGAATACGCACCCTGGAAGGGACTGAAGTCAGAGCCTGGCTAAATTACAGGGTTCATGTGAGACCTGAAAGGAGACCTTAATGTCATCTGTTTTATGTGCAATACTATGAATTTCATCTCAGTCTTCTCTGTTCATAGTATATACACTGAAAAGCAACTGTAATTGTTCCTATCTGGCCCATTTTAGAAGCTGAACATACATTCTGAAACCATCCTAAAAAGCTTAGATAAGCTGTTCCACCAACTCCAGATGGAAGTAAAAAGAACTGCAGAGGAAATCAGAGCACAGATGAGCTTGAGAAAAAGCAGAGGAAATAACTGTCTGTGGCATGACATTGGGACATCAGAAAAACCTGCTATGAAAACACCACCTTCTTCTCTTGCTGGTGAATGCCTACATCTTTATGTTTGGGGAGTCATTCTGCATTCCAGGCCTAAAGATCCTTAATTTGTCAAACCCTTTTAGGATATAAAACTCTATAAGCAAAGAGAGGTTTGTCTGTTTTGTTCACTTGTCTAGAGCAGTGCTTAGCACATACAACACTCAAATATTTGGTGAGCAAATGACTTACTGAGCTTTAGGAAAATATATGAAAACATTCACATCTAAATCTCTGCTGCCACTTATCTAAAACTAAGCCATCTCTTTTCCACAAATAGTTTTACCTTCCAGTTTGCATAACAGTGTCATATAAATCTTCCAGATGAAACATTAAAATTGTAGACTTCTTCATCCTGTGCAGCCCATTAAGCACCAGTTACCATCTGAGAATCTGTCACATGCCAGACACTGAGCTAAGAGACTGTATCATCACCATGTCACAAGGTAGAGACCAAGGCGCTGGAGCCAGAATGCCTGGGTTCAAAACACCAGCACCATTGAGCAATATGTAGTGCACTCCCAGTTAACAGGCACCCAGGGGGACTGGTAGATGCTGGATAAACGTAAGTACACTCCCAGTTAACAGGTACCCAGGGGGACTGGTAGATGCTGGATAAACGTAAGTACACTCCCAGTTAACTTGCACTCATGCCAGATCAATGTAGTATTATCTATTCTATTGTTTTGCCGGTTGCTTTAGAGTGCCAGTCGCTAGAGTCCTCACACTAAGAATATTTAACCTCAAAGACAATAGCAGTTCTTTTATTCTTGACAATATAGGGCTAAAAAGAACAGTCTCTTTCCTTTGTGAAAGGATAAGAGATTTCAGCAAATGAAGTCTAAATCTGCTTCAAAAAGGAAATGAGAAAAGCTTGGGAAACAGCACTTCCTTCTCCGCTTTGTTACTGGAGTCCATTTTGGACAGCAGGTCAGCAGTCACTGCCAGGTGGTTGATTACTCAGAGAACTAGCAACAGACGAAGAGCAAAAGTAGAACCCATCTTGACCGTGGTGTCAGCATGGCCTGGGCCCACCTGTCCTTCTACAGCATGCTCCACCAGCCCCTCACGCTCCTGATGGCAGCAGCGCTGACTCACACGTGTGCTTTGGCTCAACAGGTCATGGAATGTGGGACTGTAAGAAAAAATGAAAAGCCTAATCTGCCTGAGGTGGGGTGATCAGAGGAGCAGGGCAGAAAGGGAAAGGAATCCGCTATCATAAACTGTCTTGTCTTACAACTTATATTAGATTCTTGCTTCTTTCAAACATTGCAAGTTGGAAGAAAACCATTTCAGCTGATGGAACAGGATATCCGTCAAAGTTTCTGCCAATGCTGGAAGGGCTCTTCAGTCCTTTTCAGGATTTCAACTGAAACAATTCTCGTCTAAAATACCCAAATACATGGGGCTTTAAATTAAGGAAGTTTCAGAACTGACTCTTACATTATAGCTATTTTAACTAACTCAAAAGTTTCCACCCTCACCTCCCACCCCACGTTAAGCTAATTTTTTTTTCTCTTTTAAAATTTTTTTGCTTATAAATCTCTACAGCAATTTGTCTTTTTTACAAAATTGCTCTAGTGGAGGAAGGTCCCAAGATCAAGGTCCCAGGACCTAGCAAACTTGAGGAAATTTACATCCAAGTAACATTTGCAAATGGGTCAACCTAAGAGTTCCTTAAGTACTCTCTCAGGTTCACATTTCTTATTCATGAATCTCAATTATGGGAGGAAATTTAAGAATCACTGACTCATAAGTAAATACACTGGGCATGTCTGAGCTAAGCAGCTTAGTGACACATTAAAAGTAACAGCTCCACTACACTGTGTATGCAATAAATGCCCAGACGATACATATGATAGCAGCTGCAGAACTGCAGATGAAGTTATAAGATGAAGCTTTAGGGTGAGGTCGCAGACAGCAAGGAGCACAACAAGCAGGTAAAGACAGGCAGTGTTTAGGACAGTTTCCAGGAGAGCCAAGGATGATGACCGCAGTGTTCTAAGCTCTGAGCGTACAAGTACAGAGATCTGCAAGGCAAGCATCTTGTTTCTTTCCCTTATCGGTTTTGAAGCACAATCTAGTTTGCCTGCTAAACAAGATTTAAAAAGACTGAGAAATTTCTCTACCATATCTTAAAGTATCCTTGGTATTTCAGAAGAACGAAGAAAGGAATTCAGAAAACCAAAGATTCAGAGGAAGAAAAATAGAGAGGGAAAACCTGTGCAATTGGAGTTAAAATAACTCCATTCGCGGGGTGAGTGATTTAGATCATTTTAAGAAGCACCAACATCCAAGCACCATGGAAAACAGGGAGCAGCAGCTTTATATAAGCAAATGACAAAAACTAAAATTTGCCATTTACAGAACTAGAGCCACTGTACTTGGAAGGGAAGTGTATATATGGAATCTTCTGAGAGTTTCTACTCAAGATCATGCAGAGCTATGCCAAGACCCAGCAAATCCAATGAACAGCGGGTTCCTTAGTGTCAATGGGAAGGGTTTAACGTCATAAAGCGAGATGTTCAAGCTTCAAATTCAACAAGGGAAAGATTCACCTGATACAAAAGAGATCTTTGACAGAAGAGGAGGGGCAACAGTATGATATAAAGAAAATAATACATCTATATGGAAACATGTGAATCTGGAAGTGACATATTACAAATAGCAGCTGGGACAAGATAATGGAGAAAGAAACAGGTGGAAGATGTATGGTACAGGCTGCCATGATAGCGCACAAAGCTGATGTTTTATCAAGATTACAAAATTGCTACAGAAACTAAAGTAGTGTCTGGAAGTTGATATAAACTGGAATATTGATTCCCTAACAAATAGCAAACACATACAAGCCCAGGCCAATGAGACTGCACAGTCTCCTGCTGGACCGTCTGGTCAGTGAGCACGTCTGATCACCGGGATTCCTGCCAACGGGAATGAAGGTCAGGACTTGGCTCCATGCTGCACAGTTTTGTTTTGCTTTTTAAAAATCATGGCTAGGTGTTGAATTTTATCAAGTGCTTTTTCTGCATCTACTGAGATGATCATGTTTCTTCTTTATTCTGTGGCAAATTATATTGATTTTTCTAATGTGAAATCATTTCTAGAACGAACCCTACTTGCTTAGGATGTGTTATTTTTTTACATGCACATTTCCATTTCCCACAACTTGGTTGAGGATTTTACACCTACATTCCTAAGGGCTATTTGTTTGTACTCTTTTCTTTAAATGTCTTTGTTAGATCTGCGTACGAGGGTTAAACTAACCTCATAAAATGAATTAGGAAGTGTTTCTTCCTCCTTTATTTTATGAAAAATTCTGTATAAGATCGGTATTATTTCATTCTTAAATCATCAGTGAAATAATACAGGCCTGGAGAACTTCAAAGAAAGGTTTTAAATATAAAAAAAAATTCAATACATTTATCAGACACAGGGCTATCCAAATTGTCTGTTTCTTCTGTTGGAGTTTTGGTAAATTTTTATTTTTTCAAAAAATTTGTCCATTTAATCCAAGCTTAAATTTGCTGGCATAAAGTTGTTCAAAACAGTCCTTTATTAACACTTTAATAGCTATATGATCTATAATAATATAAAAAGTTTGTGTTCTCTTTCTTTTTTTTTTTTTTTTTTTAGTCTTGCTAGGGGGTTATCAATTTTGTTAATCTTTTCCAAGAAATAATTTTTGGCTTTGTTAAATGTCTCCATTGTTTGTTTTCTATTTCACTGATTTCTTCTATTATTTCTGTTATTTTCCTCCTTCAGCTTTAGGTTTAATTTGTTCTTTTTATTCCTCATCCCCGTAAATATTTATATAACAGATTTTAAACCCTTCTTCTTTTCTAATATAAGCATCTAGTTATGAATTTCCTTCTTAACACCGTGTTAGCTGTATCCCACAGATTCTGATGTAATGCTTTCTCTTTTACTCATCTAAAAATATTTTCTAATTTCCCATATGATTTCTTCTTCTAACTCTGAGTTACTTAGAAATCTGTTATTTACTTTGCAAATATTCCAAATATCCAGAGATCTTTCTGTTATTAATTTCCAGTTTAGTTCTGCCATGGTCAGAAAACATACCATGTCTCATTTCAAATTTATTGAGCTGTTTTATGGCTCAGCATGTGATCTAAGTGAGTGCTCTGCATGCACTTGAAAAGAATGCACATTTTGTAGCTGTTGAGAACAGTGTTCAATAAATGCCAGTTAGATTAAGGAGACTGACGGCATCATTCAGATCATATATATCCTTGCTGATTTTTAACTCTGTATCAATACTGACAAAGGGATGTTAAATCACTTACTCGTATAGGAATTTTTTGGTTTAATTTTCTCTATAATTCTGCTAGTTTTTGCTTTATGTAGTTTGAAGCTCTGTTATTAGGTTAAATGCACATTTAGAATTATATCATCCTGATGAATTAACACTTTTATCACAATAAAATGTCCCTCTTTATCTCTGATAATGCTCCTTACCTTAAAGTTTACTTTTTCTGACATTAATATAGCCATGCCAACTTTTTTGCTTACTGTTTGCATGGTCTATCTTTTTCTAGTTTTGTTTTTACTTTCAAAATATCTATATCTTTATATTTAAAATGCTTCTTTTTATGTAATGGACATATAACTTTGTGTAAGTTTAAGGTGTACAACATGATGATTTGATACTTATCTATTATGAAATGATCATGACAGTAAGGTTAGTTAACATACCCCTCACATAAATAACATAACGTAACCTCACATAAATTTTTGTGTGTGTGGTAAGAACATTTAAGATCTATTCTCTCAGCAACTTTCAAGTATATAATACCATGTTTTTAGCTATAGTTACCATGTTGTATATTAGATTCCCAGAACTTGTTCATCTTATAAATGAAAGTTTGTATACCCTTTGACCAACATTTCCCCATGTCTCTTTATCTTTGGTTTTCAGCAGGTGACTACAATGTGCTGAGATACAGTTTTCTTCATATTTATACCTTGTTTGAGGTTTACTGAGTTTTCTGGGGCTGATGTTTTTCACTAAATTTGGGGACATTTTGGTAATTGTTTCTTCAAATATTATTTCTCCCTCTCTTTACGGTGTCCAATTAGACATATGTTAAACTATTTGATATTGTCTCACAGTCACTACAGCTTTGTTCTCCTCTGCTGCCAACCCTTTTCTCTCTGCTCTTCAGTTTGAATAACTTCTATTTATCTGTCTTCTAGTTCATTGGCCCCATTTTTCTGCAGTGTCCCTCCTGCTCTGCCAGGCCACCCAGTTAATTTTTATGTCAGCTATTGTACTTTGCAGTCCTAGGATTTCTGTTTGGCTCTTTTGAATAATTCTATTTCTCTGCCGATATTCCCCATCTATTCATTCATTATGTTCATCTCTTTTTTTAAATATCTTAACATATTAACATTAGCTGTTTTAAATTCCTTGTGTACTGAATCCATCATCTGGGCTATTATATTATGTATTGTATCTTTGCCTCTATAGTATGGGTCACATTTTTGCTCATTTGTCTTATTTTTTACTTCTTTGTATTCTAGTAATTTTTATTGTATGCTAAAAGATAAAATTTTTTATTGTAGGTGGTTAATTTTATTGTATGTTGTAGACAGTCCAGATTATATTGGTTCCTTTAATGAGTGTTGAATTTTGGTTTGACAAACAATTAAATTACTGAAAAATCCTCTGGATCCTGTTAGGCTTGGTTCTGTGCCATGTAGGGTGGGTCTATTTTGGTTCTGTCCTTGGCCTTAAGGTGTGGCCTTTATTCTAGGATTTTGTATCACTCCTAAAGTTGCCCAATCTGGGGTCTCAAATAAATGCCGGAAGTGCCCATCAGGGTCTCTCACTCTGGCTGGACTAGAACGCCAACATTTCTCAACACAATGTACCCTTAGGCATCTCTGTTCAGCTGTTAGCTCCACAGGAGCAACTCTAAGTCAGACCTCATGCCCTAGGCATGCCTGGCCCAGCCCTTGGCAAAGGACTTAAAGTGAATCCCCAAACTCCTGCCCCTCTCCTCCTACCCTGTTCTACAAATCTCAACCACCTCGATAGCCCCAAACTTGATCTCTGCCTCCTCAGTTCAGTGAGACCAATGCTTTCACTTGAGCTCCACCTCCCTGTGCAGTAGTTGGGAAAGTGCCTCCAGGCAGAGCACCAGGGTGCTACAGGACTCACCTGGCATTTCCTTTCTCTCAAGGCTCACAGCCCTGTGCTGCCTGTTGTTCAGTGCCTAAAAACAGCTGCCTCCCATATTTTTCCCAGTTTTATAGTTGTTTACAGTGAGAGTATAAGTATGACGTATGACTACAGTCACTCCATCAAGAGACAGAAGCATTTCATAGCACTTTTATTTGCAAATCTTTCAAATTAAACTTCTTGGGCTTGTGGATTAAAACATTTTAAAAACTCTCTAAATCTAAGTTTTTCTATAATACAGTAAACTCTCAGTTAACCGGCACCCATGGGGATTGGTAGATGCCAGATAAATATAAGTAGACTTTCCATTAACTGGAACTCAAGCAATTGGCAAAATCTCAAGCAACCAGCGAGTTTGAGAGTGCTGGTTGCTTGAGTTCTGGTTAACAGAGAGTCTACTGTATTAGGAAGGAGCCACTACAGCCTAAAGACACAGCGCCTGCTCCACTTTTCCAGTACCGTGGAGATCCAAGACTCTCTCTGATCCTACTGGGTGTAGGGAAGGAAGAAGGGCTCCAACGATGCTTAAAATTAAACTTTCCAACAGGCAAGTAGAGGACAGCTTAGAACAGGTAAAATATCATTTAGATAAATCAAGATATATTTGATGTCATTACACCATATGCTATGAATTAAAATTCACACCAGCAATACTGAATTAGAATAAGCCGAGAGTCAGTGACTCACCAAACTTCACAATTTGTCCCCAGTCCTCTAACCTCCTTTACATTCCCTGACAACTTCATTCCCATGACCGTGTCCATTAACAACTGTGTTTCTGCCGTGTTTAGCTATTTCTTGTGCTTAATTATATACTCTATAGATCAAATTGCTATTAACAACCTTCACCTTCTTGTAATAGAATTATGTACCCACATCCTTTGCTGTCCAATTGTGCAGGGCCTCCTGCTGTGGATAAAGTATACTTCTCTGTTGGACTCGACTGTGACTTGATGAATACAATGGAGATGACATGAGCAGGAGCTTTAAACCACATTTTATGGTTTGGCCTGTCCCTTTCTGTTCCTATAACCTACCGTATGAAGAACATGCCCTGGGAAGTTATTGTCCCTTCAGCCTGGGCCCCAGAATGAAGACAAGGGGAAAGAGACCTGAACCTAAATGGAAACCTATAGAGTTTTGTTTGGCCCAGCCTAGATCAGCCAAACTATAGCCAGCCTTCAGGCATATAAGAATGAAAGTAAGTGGTGGTTGTGATAAGCCATTGAGATTCTGGAGTTATCTGTTGCACAGCCAGAAGAAAAAGAACAATACAGATGGATGTTTTGACTGGAGGGGCTAAGCACCTCACACTGCCACACATAACTCCTCCTCTGGATAAACTCCTGCTATCTTTCAAGATCCGATTCAAATGATAAAATACCTCCTCTATGAAGCCTGTAAGATTAGTCCCTAACCCCTGCATGCCTATAGGGTGGGGATTCTTTTTGCCTGTTTTGTTCACTGATGTATATCAAGCAGCTAAAACACTGCCTGGTACATAGAAGACCCTGCATAAATATTTGCAGGGTGAGTGATTTAACATACTGAACTACTTTACGTTATATGTCAAAAAATATATATGAGTATGTTCACATTCCCAGTGATCATGCTGCTCTTTCCTACAGAGCATGATCTCACAGGCCTCACTTACAGGTTAAGAATGTTTGGAAACACCTGAAATGTTTGAGTAGGAAAAGTATAATGGTTAGAATTAGAACTGGTTGCAAGTGACTGAGCACCCTAAATAAAAGGGAAAAAAGGGAAGTGAGTGAATGTGTGTGTGTGTGTGTGTGTGTGTGTACATACAATTTTTTTTTTTAATGAAGAAAGAGGCAATCTAAGAAAAATCATTCTGGTTGTTTCTCTTCATATCATTTGCGGTGGGGAGGGGCAGAGGGTAGCTCCCTGGCTGGGAATCGAACCCAGGCCACAGCGTTGAGAGCACCGAAGGCTAGCCACTACACCACCAGGGAACCCTCCCTTCATACCATTTTTTAAAAACAGGTTTTCTGAGTTATAATTCACATACTATATAATTCATTCATTTTCAAGTGTACAACTCAGTGGGTTTTAGTATATTCAGAGTCGTATAATTTTCACCATTAACGATTTTAGAACATTTTCATCATCTCCAAAATAAACTCCATATCCATTAGCAGTCACTTCCCACTTCTCCCCACCCCCATCCACCTCCAGCCCTAGGCAACCACTCACTACTCTATTTTGTATCTCTATAGATTTGCCTTTTCTAGACATGGCATATAAATGAAATCCCACACTATGCGGTCTTTTATGACTGGCTTCTTTCATTTGGCATAATGTTTTCAAGGCCTTCATATGATTTTTAGATATAAATATGATCAGCTTAAAACACAGGTAATAATTAAGAGCACAGACTACAAAGCCAGACTGTCCAGATTTATATATTAAGAGTTAGATGATTTTGAGGCAAGTTACTTAACCTCTCTGTGCCTTAATTTCCTCATCTGTAAAATAAGTTTAATAACAGAGCCTGCCTCATAGGGTCACAGTGAAATTTAAATATAAATGTATATAAAGCACTTGGAATAGTACCTTACATATAGTAAACTATCCACAGGTGGTGGTGTTATCACCTGCAGTAAAGAGAGGGGGGTTGTGGAGAGATATTCTAAACATCTTTTTCACAGCTTTGGGATGTTTTGGTACACACTAGGTTAGAAAATGGGTGTCTCAGGAGGGAGAAATGGGGAATGACTGCTAATGAGCATGGGCTTCTTTTTAGGGCAATGCAAATATTCTAGAATTTGACAGTGGAATTGATTGCACAACTTTGTGAATAGACTAAAACAACCCCACTCAATTACACACTTTAAAGGGGTGAATTTTATGCTATATGAGGGCTGCTGGGGAAAAAAATCCAGCCATAAATGTCTCTATTTTTCATAGTACTGGCTGGATACTTTCTGGATAGCCCTTGTATAAATTATATCTCAATTCTTAAAAATGAGTCTCTCTTCCATTTCAGAAATTGCTATACTTCAAGCAAAATAGTGAAGGCATACATGAATAGTCTAGTCTGCCTTGAAAAAAGCTAGAAATTTAAATATCTTCCCTATTCTACCCCTCCCCTCCTTAAGTTTTCCTGCACTTCATGTTTTAAAATGTTTTACCCTTGTATTTCATACCTGCTATGAGCTAGGGGTGGGGGTAGCTAATATCGCCTTTGATTATATGGATTTTCACGGCAGGGCTACATAAAAGAGCAAATTTTAAAAAAGAAGTCATATTTGATACTAAATCCTATTAAGTAATAACAATATTCACAAGAGTTAAGAGCTCAGACTCTAAAGTTAGAAAGAGTTAGGTTCCCTTTCTGGCTCTGCCTTTTGTCAAGCTATGTCACCTTGGGCAAATTACTTAAAATGCTCTGAAAAAAAAAAGGGGGGGTTCCCTGGTGGTGTAGTGGCTTAAGGTTTCGGCGCTGGAGCTGTCAGCACTGCGGCCTGGGTTCGATTCCCAGCCAGGGAACTACCCACATACAAAAGAAAACAAAACAAAAACAAAAATAAAAAACGCTCTGAACCTTAGTTTCCTCAACTGTAAACTGAAGAAAATAGTAGTAATTTACTTCATAAGCAGTTATCATGATTAAACATAATAATCTAGGGCAGTGGTTCCCAACTTTTTTCCACTTGTGTACCCGTTTTAAACCCATTTCTAGAAATTGTACCCCCTTGTTTTTAAAACAGCTATTTTTAAATACTGACACTTTTGGTGAGTGCCTATCTTAATGTAAATCAATGGAAATGAGGTAATAAGTTAGGGAAGGAAATTTTCTACACTAAAAGTACAAACCACAGATTTAATTTTACAATATTCATATAAAAAGTTACTGATTTATAATGATCAAATATTTAAACATTAAATAAATAAAACTACTTGAAGAGAATCAGATTAAAGACAATGCACTTATTTTTATTCAGTCAATAACTAAACTGATCAGTGTGGCCATGGATGTATTTATATGTTTGGGGAAGTTCTAGAAACATCGCAAATGGATTGTTCTGAAACTGTGCCTAATGATGGTAGAAGAGCGGTTTGGGGGAAGGGTCACAGCCACGCCCTCACCCATCATCATTTGCTAACGAGATCTAATTTGGAAGTGTCTCTGTTAACTGTGATTCAAACTTAACATTTATTGTTCCATAACTAACGCTTTGCATTTTTTTTTACTTTGTTTTATTGCCATTACTGATTACTTTTTGCATACCCCTGAATGGCCCAACACGTAAGCCCAGGGGTATAGTACACTGCTTGGGAACCAATGCTCTAGACCAATGATCTAGGTGAAGCACTTAGTACAGTTCCTCGTCGATGGTAAGCACTCAGTAAATGTCAGGTATGAGACATGATAATGAAGGAGGAAGAGGAGCCCTGTCATCACCACCCAGACTGACTGTAACATGAATAATACAGATGAGGCAGCAGCTTTTGGGTGGGGCTAACTGCTCAAAACTGCTGTCTTCTTGAGAGGAAGGGGAGGGGTAAAATTACTCTGTGGTTACTGGACACAAGGACAAAGCAATTGATATCCACTCCCCCATTCTAAGCTCTAAATGAGCTGTGTATTCACAACAGAACCACAAGAATTTGGCAGCAATTTACAAATGAGATCCCTGCACATGGGTCCAAGAAAAGCTTTGCCAAATGCCTTCCAAGGATAGAAGAGGGATTTGAAATTAATCGATATACTCTTCTAAAAAATTACCCTGTAATTCTAAGGGAAACCATTGGCATTACTGCTATATCCTTCAAACATATCGGCCCTTTAAAAATAGTTCTTTGGGGCTTGAAATTTACAGATTTGAGATTGCTGTTATCCTAGCTTTAGTTCTCACCATCTCGTCTTTGGAACTACTTGCAATGGCTTCCTAAATGGTTACCTAACCGTCTCACCCTCCTCTGCTCTACTTTCCATAATGAAACTAGGATTCGCTTTTTAAATACAAAATCTCATCATTCTCTACTGCTTAAAGTCCCACAGGGCTTTCCATTCACTACTTGTACGAAGTGTCTAACACTCCCTTGCATCGTACAAAGCTCATCATGACGGAGTCCCTGCCCGCCAGCTCGCCTCATTGCTGAACACTGCACCTACCATACACCCTCAGCTCTCGCCTCACCAAAACACTGGCAGCTCTCCGGAAAGCACAGCTTTACAATACAACACAATGATGTCTACAGACTGCCTTGCAAACACTCCCTCATGTGTGTGTTGTTGCTACCTGTGATTAGGTGTGAATATGAAGTGTTTATTTTTATTGTTAACTGGTCTCCATAGGGAAGAATAATCTATAAACCAGAAAATCACCTCTAGTTAATGCTTTTATTGTGAATAATAATTTATTTTCATTTTTAAATATTCAGAGTAATCAGAAGAGAATATTGACCAAGCCTGACTCTCACTTACAGAATAGAAGAATGGACTTCCTACTAAAATTCAACAGGAAGATTTTCATTAATTTACTGTTATCAATACCTTTAATGAAAGCAGATCTGTACTTGAAATAGCCAATTAGCTTCACAATAAAAGTATAAGTAATAAATTTATTAAATTTCTTTTTCATTCTGTGTTAGATATTTAACCTGGCTTATTTACCATTTGGCTTTAAAATTATATGAAAATACTGACATTGAGATACTTTATTCTTACAACCTTCAAATCACTAAATATATAAATCCAAACACAGCTTTACACTTCACAATTTTTCATTCTTTTTACTTTAATATTGACTCACTACCCTGCAGAACTATCACAGTTAACCAGCAGATGAAGGCAGCAGGACTAAAAAATTAAAAATTAAAAAATTGGCTCTGTTTATATATATAGTGGTTCAGATATTACAATGACTGGACATCTAGACAGTGGCAGCAAAAAGAACAGGGAATGAAAATTAGGGGTTTGAAAAAAATACGTATCAGTATTATGCTCCAGAGTCCAGTTAGCTGCTCAAGAATACAGGACCCCAAAGGCACTAACAAAAGTCTGGTTTTAATGTAAACTCAGACTCCTCTTACCTGACCCTCCAGGGATTCTGTTTCCTGATAATCAGATCTAAACTGTAAGACAATAATATCCCAAGGAGGTTCTGGCACTGAGCCCCAGAAATCCTTAAAGAAACAAACACTGTCTAAAGGAAGAAAACCAGACTATTCCCTGGCTTCTCCGCTCTCTCCTCTAACTCTAGGGAACGTGAAAACGCCTTGCCAAATAGGAGTTAAAAAATTCCTTCAGAGGCCAATGTTTTAAAATAGAGATTGGCTGCTGTTGATAATGGCATTCCTGACACCGGGGACATGTTGGAAGACTCCTCAGACACGACCTCTGGGCCAGACCAAGCCATGTGGGTCAGTACATCCTTTCTATTTATGGAAGCTGAGTAACTTGGAGCCTCCTGGAGGGACCAGCAGAGGAACGGGTGAGTGAATTCACCATAGGTCAATCAAGTCATGTCAAAAGCCATTTAAAAATTTTCAGAATGTGGGAAACTACAGGACAAAAGGCCAGTTTCTTCAACAAATAGCTGTAATAAAAAATTAAAATGAAAAGGAAGGGGAAGGTATCAATTCAAAGCCACCTGAGAAACCCACTAAGTGCACCTTGTGCACGTTTTTTGAATCCTGATACGAACGAATCAATTGTTGAAAATAACTGAGACAAATGGGGACATTCCAAACACCAACTACACTCTTTAGCATATTACGGAATTACCACTCCTTTTTTAGGTGACAGTCACGGTACTGTTGTCACAGATAAATAAAAGCGAATCTTTTTTTTAAGTTATGAGTACCAGAGACTCTACAAAAGGGCAAAGGGAGGTGGACTATAGAAACCAACTCAGCTTTATTAAATTGATCTTAAATTATCAGATCTTAAATTGAGCACTGGATACATGGATATGTATTGTTATTCTTTATTCATCTTTTAATAAAACTTAGTAAAATGGGAAGAAGTATTCATAATTAATTATATACTTATTGCTATCAAGAAAAAGAGATCTGTTTGATTTAGAATTAGAAAGTGGGGACAGAGAAGTAAAATTGTGTGTGTGTGTGTGTGTGTGTGTGTGTGTGTATAGGTTTGTTGGGGGAAGTGGTGCGAACAAGTGCCCAGCAGCAGAGTAAGAACAAGAGCAGTCGATGACGGCCCATATGGGGTAGACTGGGTCTGTAGCATTGGCCTCTGTGTATCTGTGGAACTTCATTTTTTTAGCACCCTATATAGTGCTATTAATACAAGGTAAGACCTTGCTTTGTAATAAAGTGATACACAGCATGACTGTTCATTATCACAATCCTGAACCAGATCCAGAAATGACAGGAAAGCCAAAAGGTTTCTGCATTGCTGGGAATGGGAGGAAAGAATAAACTAGAAAAGGGGAGGCCACGGGGTAGGAGGCTGGGGCGTTTGGCACAGCTCGGCACATCTATTTCAACTTTTTCTGCTGATGGGGCAGGCCATTTGTGCTAAGCGCATCCCCTCGTGAAACCATGCAGAGGGTGTGCTGGGCCCAGAACCCGTGGCCGGGACGTCAGCACCGATTATCCTCTCTGGGGCCCTACTCCCACCATGTCCCTGTCAGCAGCGCAGACACACACACCACTTTCAGAGACCGTGGGCTCCACAGCTGCAGCTCAAACTGATGTAGAGAAATTAGCTCTGCAGCTGGGTGGACAGTTACACTTACAAGGTCAAGGACAAAAATGAGGATCCTACTAGCTTACTGAGCCCATGTACTTCAAGGAGGCTAAGAGAACTTCCCTTAGATTTCCCCTTTCTGCATCGCAGTGCTGCCTCTTCATGGGTTGACTTGGCTTATTTGTTGAAGGCACACTATGTGCCAGACACAGCTCATGGTGCTTGGGATCTGTCAGGGAACAGAACAAAGATTCCTACCCGTGAAGAACTTTCTCCCTGAGGGATGGGGAAGGCAGACAACAGGATTCTAGAAAGGAACAGGTGTTATGCAAAATGAAAAAACAGCAGGGTGAGGAGGGGAGGCAGTGCAGTCAGATACTGAATCTACCAGCTGAAGAGCGTGTTAACTTTCGAATTCTGCCACTTCCCTTTACTTACCGCCACTCTCTAACCACTCATCACACTAGCAAAAGGTGATTAGGGAAATGAGACAATCGGGTTGGATTTATTTCAGCATCAAAAGGAAAGAAATTTCAAGTATTTTCTCTATGCTCTTTATTATCTGAAAGATGAAAGCAAACGTGGTCTAAAGAAAAACGCTAACTGAAGCAAAGTGACAACAGATAGACTCCTCCTCCCCCGAGCTGGTCTCTTTGGTCTCCCAGCATTTGGGCTGTGACTGCTCCACAGTGTGACGGTGAGGCCAGGCTGTCACGTATAGTGGCTCCTTCAGGTATGGTTGCTGGGAACTGCCAAGTAATCAGCAAACTATTACTCAGCTACTGGAAACTAATATCTTTCTTACTGTTTTTCTCCAGAGGATCACTCAAAGCGAGACAAACAAGCTGATGGCCTAACTCTGGAAAAGGAGGGGTGATAAGAATTATAGCTCAATTTTAAATGCATTCTCCTCCACCACAAGCATGTCCCCTCCCAAAAAAGGATCGAAGAGAGAAAAATAACTAACATTTTAACAGAGGTTGGTGCTAAAAGGCAGGATTAAAGCTTTGCTTCTCTATAGTCTGCAAATTTTCTGCAATAATTTCTATAATGGGGGGCGGGGGGAAGCTACTTTGAAAAAAATCCAACCATATGGAGATGCCTGGGAGGTGGCCAAAAGTGATGGCCATGAGAATCAACTGCTCAACACCCTAACAGTTACGGTTGTTGAAGAACTACCTGCTGAACTATTCAGTATTTTGGGAGATACACTTAGGTAAGATCTATATCCGGAGTAGAAGCTGATCCACAGAGTCAGGAAACTATAATCTTACATATCTTGTATTTATAACCATGCTGACGACTATAGTTATGATGCTGAATCTGGCTCTTTCATTCCTCACACCAGCTATTTAAATTCTGACTCTCAAAAGCAAGGGAGGAAAGCTGATCTAATGGTGAAATAAACTTGTTTTGGAATCATGAGATGTTTACCATAAATTTATACACCTAGGGTTCAGAAATACTGAAGATGCTTACTAACCTCCTTTTGCTTGGAACCTAACCTAACATAGGCTTAGGATTCTAGCATGCAGCCTACTTCTACCTTATTCCTTCAGAAACAAATCCTGAAAAAGTATTTGATAAGGCATAAAGGAGAATCTCTTAACTTGACAAAAGTATATCTAAAACCGAAAACAAACATTATATGAAATGGGGAACGCTGCAACTCATTCCTTGTAAGGCTGAGAACAAGAAAAGATGCCCTCTGGCATAGCAATTGTTTTGACACAGTCCTGCCAGTTCTGTACACAGTTGTAAGGACAGACAAGGAAATAGGAAGCATAAGGATGGAAAAGAGGCAACAAAACTATCACTATTTCAAAGGATGTGATTAACTATGGGCAAAAAGACAAAAACAAAAACAAAAATCTCCCAGAAATCAACAGACAATGAAGTAAGGCTGTCAGATACAAGATCAACATACAATAATCAACACCATTTCTCTTAAAACTACTAACAACCAACTAGAACATAATAATAAAAAGAGACGTGATTCACAGTTGCAACAAAACTATGAAGTATTTAGAAATTAATTTAACCAAGAATGCAATCCTAGACCTTTATGGAGAAAACTTTGAAGTTCTAACAAAGGGCCTACAAATGAGCTGATGAAGAATTCAGGGGATAAAGAGGCACGATGGCTGCAACTAACTCAAATGTGGCAGGAAAAAACATGCATGAATAGAAATGTAGAGAAGGAGTGATACAAGCAAATACGGCAAAATGCTAACATTTGGTGAATGCAGGTGAAGGATACACAGAAGCTCTTTGTACCAATCTTAGAACTCTTCTGTTAGTTTTAAATTCTTTCCAAATAAAACAAAAATTCTTTTAAAATATTTGAGCTGAATAAATGGAGAGACACATTACATGCTCTTGGAGGAAATAAACTACTATAAAAAAGACGTCAAACCTCTCCCAAATAATTTATAAATTCAATATAACCCCAAGAAAAATTCCTCAAAATATAATTTTGGAGGAATTTGATAAACTCATTCCAAATTTTACATGGAAAAATAATGGTCCAGGAGTAGCTAAATAAACTTAAAAATGAACAGAGATAGGGTGCTTGCTATGCCAGTCATGAGGACATATTACAAAATCACTGTAATAAAAAACAGCAACAACAAATGGAGCAAGAACTGACAAACTAATGAAACAGAATAGACACAGACTAGTGTTATCCTCGGAAACCACACATGAGAAAGAGGGTGCCACAATTCAATGGAGGAAAGCACGAATGTTTTTGGAGATGTGATTGGAAAAAATGGTTCATTAAATGGAGAAAGATAGGCCTGGGCCTTATCTAACCCACATGCAATGCAGGGTCTAGATGAACTAAAGATACAGCTGTGACCCAGGGATTTGAAAGGGGCTTCTTAAAATTCCATGAGCATAAAATATAAGTCAAAGAAGGCATTTATTTGATTACATCAAAATTAAGAGTTTTTCTTGATGAAAAGACAACAGACACAAAATTAATAGATGACCAAATGAGGAGATATCTGCAAAGTCTAAATGTGACAATGAGCGAATGTCTGTATTACAAAATTACTTCCACAAATCTGTGGCAACAACTCAGATAGCAACTCCAATAGAAAATGGGCAAAGTTATGAATAAGCAATTTGGAGAAGCTATAGGTAGAGGAGATGCTTAAAAATCATTAGTAACTCTGGTACACTGCTGGTGGGAGTGCAAACTGGTACAACCACTGTGGAAGACAGTGTGGAGGTTCCTCAGAAAATTGGGAATGGAGCTACCATATGACCCAGCAATCCCCCTTCTAGGGATCTACCCAAAGAACTTGAAAACCTTTGTCCGCAAAGACTCATGTACCCCAATGTTCATCTCAGCGCTGTTCACAGTGGCCAAGACATGGAAACAACCAAAGTGCCCTGCGACAGACGACTGGATAAAGAAGCTGTGGTACATATACACAACGGAATATTACTCAGCTGTAAGAAAAGATGAAATATTGCCATTTGCAACAACATGGATGGACCTGGAGATCATCATGCTTAGTGAAATAAGTCAGACAGAAAAAACAAAGAACTGTATGACTTCACTCATATGCGGAATATAAAACTGAAAGCAACAAAGAGAAAAGAAATGAACAAACAAACAAATAAACCATGGACACAATCAATAGTTTAATGTTTATTTGGGGACGAGGGGAGGAAGGGGAGGGGGTGGGAGAGGAGGGAGGGAAAGCTAGATATAAGGTGATGGAAAGAGAAGTCACATTAGGTGGTGAACTTATTATACATCAAGTTGACAATGCACTGTGGAATTGTATGCCTGAAACCTATGTAATCCTCGCTAACAGATGTCACCCCAAAAAGTCTATCAATAAAAATGAATTTTTAAAAAATCATTAGTAATCAAAGAAATACAAACTAGAAGGACAAGATATCACTTGCATCTGTGAGTGAAAAGGTGAAGAGCTGCATAAAGCTGAGTGTTGGTGGGACACAAGGATACAGGAACCCTTGAACACTTCTGGTGTTCTGGGAAAGAGACTGGCGCAGCCATTGTGGAGAGGAATCCAGCACTATTTATTCAAATTCTGTACATGCAAGCCCATAACTTAGCAATTCCCTTCTAAATTTATATCCCACAGATATATTACACGGATTTATAAGGATGCTCATTGTAGCAATATTTGTGGTATTAGGGAGCACAGACAACCTGAGTAAGCACAGAGAGATAAGTAAAATTATGGTGCACACACAGCATGAAGAATAATGCAGCATTCAAACAAAGAATTAGAGGTACATATAGAAGCATGGATGGATCTTAAAAACAGTACCCAGAAAAAAAAGCAAAATGAAATATAGCATTATAAAGTAAAATTATGTACCCACATATAAAACAAGCATCCCCACTTTGCAAGATCCCATACAGACAAAGAAACATATTAAATGCATTAAAATGAGTACCTATGAAGCACAAGCCATGGAATAAGAGAATTAAAAACAAAAGAAATCTTTTAGCCTCATTGCGTGTTAAAAAAGAATTCAAATGACCTATGATTAATATAAAATTAGAATTGTTTCCTTCCCCAAAGTTTCCAACTTTCCTAACAACAAAAGCTACTTTGGTTGCCAGCTCTGTTGATGAGTAACAGCTTTTCATCCTTTTTCAAGCAGGAAGGGAAAAATTCAGGGATCAGCAGAGTACTAAAGGGATCAGCAGAGAATAGTCATGAAACCAAGTTTTTGTTCTCATGATCTGACAACCTGACTGAAAAGACCTGATTACCTCTTGATTTGGAGTGATTCAGCTAAAGGTGTGTCAGTGGCATCAAGTTTTCAGGTCATGTGAAGCTATTTACTTTTAACCTTTTCACCTGCAATCCTCTGGCCTCCCCATGGAAATATTACACACTACTGAGAATCTTAAAATTCTGGAGAGTGAGTTAGGGTCACACAGCTAGTATGAAAGGGAAGTCCCTTGTCTCCCTTCTGCGTATCCTTGCTCAGCAGCTGGAGTGATCCTGTTAAAACGTAAGTCATCATGAACTCCCCTATTCAAAACCCTCTACAGGCTTCCCACTCATTCCGAGTAAAGGCCAAAGACCTCACAATGGCCTACACACTGACGTGCCCCTTCCCACTCCCACCACCTCTCATCTGCTGCCACTTTCCCCTCGCCCACGTCGGCCCTGCCTGGCCACCGTGACCTCCCCATCCCTCACACATGCCAAACATGCTCCTGCATCAAGGTTTGCAACTTGCTCATCCCTCTGCCCACTGCTCACTCCCTCATTCCCTTCAAGTCGTAGATCAAAAGTGATCTTCATAGAAGCCTTCTCTGACCCCTTTGTATAAAAAAGTAACCACCTCTCCACACACACACACACACACACACTCATACCCTTTCTCAGTTAACACCGCTTTGAAGTTCTACATAGCACTGATGATCAGGTAACCATCTGTGCACATATTTATTTACTGTCTACCTCCACTCCACTAGCATGTCTATTGCACAAGGGCAGGACTTTATCTGTTTCATTCACAGCTGTATCCCCAGCACCTAGAACAGTGCCTGGCACAAATGAATATTTGGTGAGTGAATTAACAAATCAGAACCAACACCCACGCCTTCATACTTCAGACTCCTAGCACAATGCCCTATTTGCTCCACTTGCTGCCTTAGTTCTTGGTAGTCACGTCCTTTTCAGAAAACCCTATAAATCCAAAAGTGAAATAATACAGTTTGGCTAGTCTATGTCTGTTTTATCTTCCATGGCTGACTGTATAGCATCGAGGATATGGCACCCAATCGAAAGTTAACACCTTGGTTTGTTTAATGGTTCTTTCATTATAGAGCTGTTCTGTGATCTGATTTTATGGCCTCAACTTCAGATCTTTCTCCCATTCCAGGAGAGAGGGACTGGTATAATTAATTCCTGACCAACAGGATTAAGTTATCCAATCTTGAAAATTAGTCTTTCAGATGTTTTCTTAAGCTGGGTATGAAAGAAACTGTTTAATTCTAATTGAATTGATGTGAAACTTTTTGTAAGTATTCTAAATGAATTTTAAGGATGCTTTAGCTGAAGATCAGCACACTTGAAAATTTCAGAGCAGATAATCTTGCAATAATGCTATGTTGTAGGTAATACGTTAACTAACTTCAGAAATGACAGAATAATAAACCTAGATAATAATTCAAGCCTTATACCTGACAATAGGTATGCAACCCTCCATTTGCATTCTTTTTTTTTTTTTTTTTTTAACTTTTTTGGTATGTGGGTAGCTCCCTGACTGGGAATCGAACCCAGGCCGCAACGCTGACAGTGCCAGCGCCGAAGCCTTAAGCCACTACACCATCAGGGAACTCCCACCATTTGCATTCTATTCTAATTGTTTATCATTAAAAAAAAAAGTCTCCATACAAATTTAACACTGAAGCATCTATAATTTGAAAAATCACTCTTTGCTTGTTTTAGCCCATTGACTGGGAGGAGTGAAAATAATGACTTTGAAGATTGACTGTATATCCTGTAGAAAGGGTTTCCTTCTGAGGCAGAGGTAAGTGACTTCTACTGGCCCTGGAGGCTTTCTAGATTGTAGTCTCCAAGTACAGGGAAGATGAAATTCTAAACACTGTGCACTTAACCTATGTTCAAAAAATGAATAACCATCCTGTTTTTAGGAGATCTTAAATGGTGACTCACAAATTACAACATCATATTCTTTGAGAGGAGAAAAGGGAGTCCAAGTTCAGTCAGTGCTTGAAGAAGGCTAGAAATCGCAATGTGGATGAAAGAGGAGCGTGACAAGAGTCTCTGCAGGTAAGAGGGGCACTCAGAAGAAAGGAGCCCTGAAAGAAGAAACGAGAGGCGGGAAAGACTCTGCTTTGGGGCTGCAAGGCAAAATAAATAACTCGTACATATTTGGACAGATTGTCTATAAAGATTATTATTATATCTCAGTTGAAAATACACACAATATGAACACTGTAGAAAGTACATCTTATCACATTTTTTGAGGCAGAATGTCCTCTTGTCTTATTGCAAAAGATATCTATGTGCTGCACAGGCCCCATCCCCAGACAGATTTTAGCTGTTCTCTACTGTACACAAAGCACTCCATACCAGCCTCTGAATTTGAATGAACTTAAAACACTGAAGGATCTGTAATTTCAAAAATCACTTTTCACTTATGTCAGCCCAACACTGATAAAGTAACTGGGAGGATTGAAGATAATAATGAATTTGAAGATTCACTATGCATCATGCAGAACTTTTTAAGAACTTGTTTTCTTAAAACTTTTTGTTGTTGTCACAGTAAGTAACATATGTTTCAGATTAACATGTGAAGTCAGGGAACTTTTAGAGATGGAAGGGGGCCTTAGAGATCCTTTAATTCAATAATTTGGAGAAAAAAATGGGTATTAAGGGATAAACTAACTTGTTCATTACCTGGAGTCTATTCATGTTGTGAGAGTAATAAACATAGCACTAATGCTGTATGCTGACAGGTACTTCAGTCTTGCAAAATACAACTATGGATTAATCAGTGCTACTCTCCCCTGTAACTCAGCTATACAAACAATTGGAGCTAGACTATGCTCAAACCCTAAATATTAGTGTTACAGATGGCCTGCCATATACCACAGCATCACTAATTATGAAGTGTTTCAATAAATGATGCTCTTGTTACTACAAAACCGGGGTGTCCAGTCTTTTGGCTTCCCAGGGCTGTATTGGAAGAAGAATTGTCTTGGGCCACACATAAAATACACTAACAATAGCTGATGAGCTAAAAAAAAAAAAAAAAAAAGGTTGCAAAAACTCTCATAATGTTTTAAGAAAGTTTATGAATTTGTGTTGGGCGGCGCTTAAAGCTGTCCTGGGCCACGGCCGCAGGTTGGACATGCTTGCTGTAAAAGAATTACTATAAAACAGACCTAAAGGCAAGTTACCAATATTACAATATCACGTTGTGAGTGCCCTTCATTATTGTATAAATGAGACAATTAAGGGTAATGAGATTGCTTTTAAAGTGGGATGGGTTTTTCTTGCATTTTAAGATTTAACTATGCCTCAAGCGTTCTCCACAGCGCCTAATTTGCAGCCGCTCTGGCCTGTCTGCCACCCCAATGTTCCTTTATTCAACTGACAGCATCGTCACCCCTTTCGAGGTTAAGTGCTTTGAGAAACTGGTGCCTGGTGGACACCAGTGCCTGTGGCAGAAGTGCTGGTGCCCGCGGGTAAGGGCAAAACTCCACCATAACCAAACCAGCATCTCTAACTAAACGGGACTTGGTCTTTTTTGGAAATCCTCCTTCCCAGCCTCACTGACATAGAACCACTGACTGCGACACCGACTGGATGTGACTCTGAGCACGCCAGGAGAACGTCTGCATCCGTTAGGAGGCTGGGAGAAGGCTGACTTCTTTTTCAGCGCTCACATTCCTCCTCACCGCCGGGGTGGCAGGGCGGTGCAGTGAAAAGAGCCCCGGGTTTGCTCGACACCCTTTAAGAAGCCCCACGTCCGCACCCCTCTGACTGCGGGCCACCCAGGACCGGACCTGACCGTGGTCCGGCAGACCCCGAGGAGGGCCCAGCGCCCCACCGCCCCTCGTGGGTTCCCGGCCCGGGCAGCGGCCGCCGCGGGGAAGAGGCGGCGCAGGCCGGGCCGCGCGGCGCGTCCCTCGGGCACACGGGTCCCCTCCGCCCGCGGCCCACGGACAGCGGTCCGGCCTGCCCGGCCGGCCCCGCCCGGCCCTGACCTGCTCTCCGTCGCCCGGCGGTCCCTCGGCGCGGCGGCGCGGCAGGCAGTGCGGCCGCCCGTCCCGGGCCGCTGTCACCTCCGCCCCTGGAAGCGGCGGGCGGGTCGATCTGCTGTGACTCAGCGCGGCCGCCCCGCCTCCAGCCTCCCGCCCGGGCTTCCGCCTCGCGCGGCCGGGGGCACCACACCGAGTCCCAGCGCCCACCTCCCGGTGCCCACCCCCTGCTTGCGACCCCTGGCTGCCCGCCCGGCCCCGCCCGGCCCGTGACGTCAGAGGGGCGGCGCTCCGAGGACCCCGAACCGGGGAAACTGAGGCACCCGGGCCGCGCCGACCCCGCTAGAGCCGCCCAGGCGTCCGCTGCTCGCGAGGCGTTGCGTCCTGCGTGCAGCTCCGGCTAATGGCCAGGTTCCTCTCCTCCCTTGCTGCTCCCTCAGCCCCGCAGCCCCCTCCAACCTAGAAAAAAGTCAAAATTCCGTTTAGAGAAGGCCAGTTCAATTCCTGTCTGTGGCGCTGTCCTCTCTGCCACCCCGAGGCCTCTTCCTTTTTCACGCACACAGCACGTGGCGTTCGCTTCCGCCTGTCCCTTATCCCCCGCAAGGGAAGACCCGCAGGACCGTTGAGAATCTGGAAGCAAGGGGTAACAGAATGCAAGACCCGGGCAGGGCCGAGAGAGCACTTGGGAAGCACGTCCCGGATCGTGCAGGATTCCCTTACGTATTCATGGTCACAGAGTCACACTGCTTCGTGTGTCGCTTGAATTTCTGCGCCTTAAGTTTCTGGAATCTACCTCCGAGATTCTCAAAAATGCAACAAGTCTATCCCTGCCTATGCATAACAAAGATAAACCTCTATTTCGAAAATTTTATCAGGATATCGCTTCTCCTTTGCTTCGCTTTCTAAACATTGTGATAAAATATACGTAAGATTACATGTATCATCTAAACCATTTTAAGTGCATGGTTCTGTGGCATTATGTACATTCACACTGATGTGCAACCACCACCAGCAGCCACCTCCAGAACGTTTTTGTCTTCCCAAACCAAAACAGTATTCATAAACACTAACTCCTCATTCCTCCCCTCCACCCCGGCCCCTGACCACCACTGTTGTACTAACCGTCAGGTACCTCCTGTAATTGGAATCTCACCTATTTGTCTTTTTTGTGACAGGCTTATTTCACTTAGCATAATGTCCTCAAGGTTCACCCGTGTTATAGCATGCGTTAGAATGTCTTTTCTTTTAAAATCAGAATAATATTCCATTGCATGTGTAATACCACATTTTGTTTATCCACTGGTGTGTTGATGGATATTTCCCACCCAACATTTGCTTCCACCTTTTGGCTATTATGAATAAAGCTGTGACCATGGGTGTACAAATATTGTTTGAATTCCTGCTGTATACCCGTAGGTGGGGTGGCTGGATCACATGGTATTTCTATGTTTAATTTTTAAGGAACTGTTATAGTGTTTTCCTCCTTTACTTTGTAATGCATATGCACCTGTGGGCAGAAAACTTTGTAGTAAAATATTAATGTTTTGAGTTTTGGTGAAGTTATTAGCAAATGCTTCACTTGTTTGTAAAATAGTGACTTTTCTTCTCTCAATAATAAGTATTAACATGTAAATCTATTGCCTTTATTTCTTAAGATACTGTTACTGTTTAGTTAATCACAATTTTGTTTATGTTCTGGGGATGTAGTTTTCTAATATTTGCTGGGCAAAAAGATGTATGAAATAAAAAACTATGCCATATGAAATCAAGATGAATTTATAAATCAAACATTTTGTTTTAAAAACAAAACAACTTTGGATGTCTTATATACCCAGCCTGAACTTTTTTCTTTTACGAAAAAGGGTCGATTTCAGAATGATCCAGTTATTGAAGCTGAATCTTGGGAGGTGGGTTCTTCAAGGAGTATGCTAAAGTTTAAGAACACCTGCCCTAGGGCATTGCAAAGATTCTAAATCATCAAAGGCAAAATATTAATAATATTCTTCCACTCATCAACAGAGCTTTACTGTACATTTGCAATGCAACCAGTGCTGTGCTACGTGATTGGTATTCAGCCTGACCAAGACAACAACAAGCTCCCTACTCTCACGAAGCTCACATTCTAGAGTGGCGTGACAGACAGTAAATAAATAAATGATAAGTCAGACAATTACAGTGTGTGGTGAGTACTGTGAAGGGAATACACTAGATGACATGGCAGATTAGATGGCAGAGAATTATACCCTAATGTCCTAGGCATCCATTGTATGTAATAAATTAACTTCTGTCCTATAAGGAGAATGGTACAAGTTACATACAGTCCTTGAGAGAAACAAGAAAGTAATCACTCAAAACATTTTCTGTGTTCTGTGGTATAGATGAGGATCTGGTCTGTTAAGGACCTTCTTTGAGCACAGTAGTGGTCAGGGATGTCTCTGGGCGTGTGACACTGACTGCAGACCTAAGAGATGAGAAAGAATCAGCCACGTGAAGAGCTGAGGAAGTGCCTTTCAGGTAGGAGAAACTGAACGTACAAAGCCATGAAGTGGAAAACAACTTAGTAAGTTTTAGAAACAGAAAAGAAGCCAGCGTGAGCAAGAGAGCAAGCATTACAAGATGAGATTGGAAAACAAGTGAGTGGAGAACATCTTGGGCCCGGTGAGCCATGATAAGGAGTTTGAATTTCATTTGACGTCAATGTATTGATACATTATAAAATATCCTCAACTAAGGGGATTGAAATTAAAAGTATTGTAAGAGATAAATGTGTAGAGAACTACCTTGTTAGCAATAATGATAGTATTTACATTTTAATAATAAAATGAAACAGGTGGATTTTCTTTTCCTGGCTAAACCTCAATAAACCAAAACACAGAATGGTTCAATTCCCATGCATTGTGATTAATCTCATTGATCAAAACTATTTGGGTGTGTCATCCTTTGATCTCATGTCTGAACCTAAATCCAACCTGTCAGGACATACTGCATCTAAAGTGTCCATCACTGTTATGGTGGACTCTATCACTAACTAAGAGTTTGGCATGGCTTGGAGAGCCAACTCCCACTGGGTTCCCTCTGGAATATCATGTCACAGCCACAAAGCTGCTGTTAGCAATGACAAATGGATGAGAGTAGCGAGCTGCTCAAATTGATCTAAGCTGGCTTTGCTCATGGTGCAAATCAGCTAGCTATTAATCCTGGAATAGCCAGGAATCCAGCTCTAGAAAAGGGAGGAGTGCAGATAAAATAATGCATGCTTATTTTCATTATCAAACAGTGTCGTGGTAGAGTACAGAAGGCCTAACACCTTGCCTTCTAAGATGTCAGGAAAGGAAGAGACATCACTTGGAAATACTATTAACTTCATCAAAATGATGGGACTTGGGGTGGATGGAGGAAGAAAGGGTGGGGAACCCCTCATGTTCTCTTGTAGAAGCGGGAGTCCAAGATGGTATTGGAAGGCGGGCAAAAATAAAGCCAATCCTTGTTTTGTTCGTCCTGAAGGAGGAAGGACCCTGTTGGGAAGCTTCCAAAATCTAAAAAGGAAAGTCTGTATTATGTTTATCTTCAGGGCTGTTCTTACATATTGATATCGTGTCCATTATGTCCACTTACGTATGGGTTTCCCAGGGACTCCTCTTCTTATTTACTTTCAGAAGCTTGAGATTAGTTTAATGAGGAACAAGGAATTCTTTCCTAATTAGAAGTAAAATTCAAACAGGCAAATAAATCTACCTTAACATGCGAATGCCTAGCTGAGGTAATATTTTGGGAAAAACTCATTCTCTGTGTATCTGTCAAAATACTATCAAATCTCCTCCTAGTTCCATGAGGAGACAAGGAAGAGAGGAGGTATTTGGGGATCTGGAAGGAGATGGGGAAAAGAAAAAAAGGAGGAGCTGAAATACAAAGACAGTTTTATAGCAAATATTTCCCAGGACCTGGCCTGATGTCAAAAGTTAACCTTTTTTTCTTTTATTTATTAGAAAAATATCTTACTCCCAACAAATAAAATCAGGTTCCCCATTGGAACAGAATCAATAGTTTTTTTTAAAAATAGTTTTATAAATCATCTTTGTTTTCTTTTTCAGGTTGTCTACATGAATGAAGCAAGAAAACCAAGCTCACCTTTCCCTTCTCCAAATAATATTGGGTGTTTTTTCTTAGCATGTATTATGACAGCAACTCAGAAAGATAGTCCTTGTTTTTCCTCAGCTGATCAGCGAGGAGTTGAGGCTCCGGGAGGTCAGTAACTGCCAAGTGCTTCTCACACTTTCCACACTTTCATGTTCTCACACCACTTTTGGATTGTAATCTTGTGCTGTTTAGAAAACCATCATCATAATTCTTCACTGAATGAATTAGCTCCTTTCTTTGGTTAAAATTTTTTTTATTTAAATTTACTCCCGTTTTTTTTAAAAGAAAATTTTGCACTACTCACTTTTTTTAAGGGAAATTTTGTACCACTCCTATAAGTGCAAAACCGGTAGAGGTTGCAATCCATGGGAGGACTGTAAAAAATGTATGTAAATAAATACTCATTGTGAACCTGAGGCCTACTCTCCATTTGCTAAAAACTGAAGTTAGCCGCTGTTAGAAAGTTAGGACCAAATAAATCTTTCTCCTTGACATATTTAGAAGGATCTAAAGAAATTAATAAGAGAACAACCTTTTTACTAAGTGATTTCTTGCCTGGTTGGAGCATCACCCAGAATTGGCTCCTGCACCACCTGAACTGTCCTGAAGAACATTTTGAGTATTCCTGGTGATTCTTTACTCACATCTTGGGACATATTAATAGCTGATTTGCCCAAGATAACAGAGCTCCTATTGGACAAAGTTAGGGTTCAAACTACCACCTGACAATTTCAAAGTCTTTCCATTGTACAATGTGGGCTCCCTACTCAGCTGGTTTCAAAGCTTCGCTCTGAATTGACCACATTTGTCTTCCCTTGGCAATATTTTATCCTGATGCATCCACAGGACTAAGTGCTGTTGTGACCTTCAATGTCCTTCCTGAAAATGTGCCAGGAGCTATATAGCACACTCCAAAGGAAGCCTGACTCCTGTGGGGCCTGGCGGGACTGTGCTGTTTGGATGTGATGCTGTGCTCCTCTAGCACAGCCTGGGGGTGCGTTGCCTCTTTAAGTAGCTGAGCTACACTGCTATCTCCTGTTGAACTGTGGTCAAGTTCATGTTCCCCCTGTCCCCACCCCCATGAGATAATTATCGCTTTGAAATGAGTCATCCGACTTACTGTACTAAGTCAGGCCTACACAAGCCAAGCAAAGTAGGGAGCTGAATGATAACACGGATTATGATTCTTGGGCCTGTGATACAGCTGATTTCAATCGCTTCACACACTATTGTAAAAGCTGTCCACCTCTCAGGGCCCAGTGAATTTACCTCCATATCCCTATTGCCTAGCGAAGTACCTAGGTGGGGCTGATCAACGTCAAATGATTGAGTTCACTTGAATTAAGAGTCACAGTAAAATTAAAATGGTGCTTGAATTTGATGAAATTGTAGTGCCCTTTTGTTGTGTTTATCCATAGCCATCCATTCTTGTTTATTTAGTAGCAGTGTCTTGTTTTGTTTTGTTTTTCGTGGGGACCAACTGTCTCTACTGTCAGTCTCCCATTCCCACTCCCTACCTTTTCCAGGAGTGAGCTTCCACATGTGAATTCCGGAGGGACACAAATTCAGTCCAAGGCACCCTCCCTTTAAAACTTGTTCATCAGTCTGTGAAATAAAAGTCTGTGATAAATTATAATGTGTAGAAAATACTTGGATATGCAAAAAAAAAAAAAAAAAGAAATAAAATTGCAATCCTTTTATTTCTTAGTTTATTTATATTTCATCTGATTCCAGAAAGCATTTAAGGAAATTTGTTTGACTCCTTTGATCTAATTCCCAGGGTGGACTCTTCATTCCAGGGGCCTTACCTAGAACCATCTAAAAGGAAGCCAAGGAGGCCTTTCCTCCATCCTCCTGGGGGCAGACATGGATCCTCCCCGCTGGGACTGTGCAACAGGAGGCAGTGTGTCAGCAGGAACAAGCACAGGACCCCAAGGGCTTCTCCCCGACTGTTGGTCATCTATTCTGTCATGAATGCTGCTCTCCTGCTTCTATTGTCCTGACGCTTCGTCCCACATGCAGCAGGGCCTTGGTGTGGGGAGGGTTAGGGGTGCAAGGAGCAGATGGGACGTGAAGACAATGGAGGTAGCAGAAGGAACGATCCATGAGGGGAAAGGGCCCATTAGGGTGAGGGGAAGGATAGGAGAAACTGAAAAGGAAAAAAGCCTTTATAAATAGTGGGATCTTACTTTTGGGAGGAGGGAGAGAATCGGTGTTTGTTTAGGCCTCTGAGCAGGGGGAATGTTTACTCATGGTTTATTAGTCAGAATGGAGTTAGTGTTAAAAGTAGAAATGAAGTAATATTCCAGGCCAAGAGGTGGGCATGATGGTGTGTCAGTGCAGGCTGTGTGTACCAAACAAATCACAGTACCACGTATGTGACAGTGATGCTCCAGACACCTGAACTTGGACTTCTCCTGTTCTGTTGGCAGATTTGTCCCAAGCCATGCTGTCCCACTTTCTCAATTCTTGTTTTTGAGATGGCTGGTTGGATTAGGGGTGTTTTCTGAGGCCATGGAAAAAGTGAATCTCATTGGCTGACTTTTGACTAGACTCAATGTGATTGTGATGTTATCTTATTTCTTGGAGCAATTTTGGGTCAGACTTCTAGTATGTTAGATGGTAGATGGCGAAGCTAAACACACACACACACACATACACACACACACACACACACACACACACACACACAAAACCCCTTAGACCCTTAGATGCAGCTGCAAGAACTGACCAGGCTGTTTCCTGCCACAGGGTTCTTGGAATTGCTATTTCTCCTGCCTGAAACGTTTACTCCTATTCTTTGTAAGTCTTCCCTTTCCTTATTCTTCACATCTCAGCCCAGATGTCACCTCTTCAGAGAAATCTCCCATAACCAGCATGTCTCAAATAGATTCCCCTCTCAGCGCCACTTCTCACTCAGGTAAATTCTTTTGATGTATTTGTTGATTAACTTGTTTTATTTTCTCTCTCTCCCTCCAAAACCCTCCACATTCAGAAAAGTAGAAACCATGTTTCTGGTTAACTACTGTCTCCCCAGCTCTTAAACACAGCATCTGATTCAGAAGCAGGACTCAACTATTTGTCAGATGAATGATTCAATACATGAATTGCTCTCAATTTGTATACTGGATTTTTAATAGATAAAAACGTGACCCAGTAGTATTGGGATTGCATGTTTTGAAATAACACAGCAAACTGTGGAAAACTGTGTTAGGCTATCTAAGAGGGCTCCTGCTCCAGCTTTTCCTCCGAAGGACCCCAAAGGTGGATAGAAGAAGGCAGGATGTGCACGTTGCTTATTGATTTTGACCTTTTGGGAAAGAGAGAAGAGCCCTAGTTTCTGGGCACACTCTACAATACATTCTCTCTTATTTTGGTACCTGAGCCAATGCTGCAAATCCACAATCCAGTAACATGTGGTTTGGTGCAAATAATGGCAAATATCTGAGGTAAGCTACTACAGTTATCCAAAGGCTGCTCTTCAGTGAGAGAAAACGTTGTCACTGTCACCTACTGGGTACAGTTGACTAACCAGCCCTCTCATTTAAGAAGAGTTACATGGTTTTGTTTTTCCCGTGCTTTCTTTCACTCAGATTCACTTGAGGAGGACTCCAGCTCCATTCCTCAGTGCATGGATCACAGTTGGTTATTCGTGTTTTATTTATTTATATTCCACCGACTTTACAAGAAATGTTGAGATAGTTTATATAGTAGTGTGCTATTATCATGCAACATTCCCGCACAAATACAGAGACTTAAAACAGCACGGATGTGTTCTCTCCCAGTCCCTGGTGCTCAGGAGACTGGACGTGCTGCAGCAGGATGTTCTGCTCCGGCCTCACAGGCTGCACGCAGCTGCCGGCCCGGCTCGTCCGGGCTGCCGGCACCGTTCCTTTCCCCGTGGTGGACGACTGGGGCCCCATCTTCCCGCTGGCTGTTGGCTCCTAGGGGCTGCTCCTCCTCACGGGCAGGTCCCAGCCGGCTGTCCACTGTCTTTGTCTGAGGTTGCTCGTTAGGGGTTTGTCTGGTTAGGTCAGGCCCACCCAGGATCACTTCCCTTTCAGTGAACTCAGAACGGACTTGGGGCCTCGCCTACACCTGCAACGCAGTCATTGGAGGGTCGCTCGTCGTCGTCCCAGGGTCTGCCTTCGCGCACGGGGAGGGCGTGTATATAAGACAGGGGCACGGGGAGTCATCTTAGAATTCTGCCAACCATGGTTTAGAATTTAAAAAAGAAATAGATGTTTAAAACCATTTGTACCAGGTTTAAAAAATTAGTGCGGGAGCTCCCTGGTGGTGTCGTGGCTTAAGGCTTCGGTGCTGTCAGCGCTGCGGCCTGGGTTCGATTCCCAGCCAGGGGACTACCCACATTTTAAAATAATAATAATAATAATAATAATAATAATAATAATAATAATAGTGAAAGAGGCGAGCAGGAGGAAGAAAGGCGAGCCTAACCCTGGCGCTCCGTGACTCAGCGACCGGCACGGTGAGCTCGCACAGGCCGGCGGCGTTCTGGGCGCTGGGCGCGCTCCAGTGCAGACACGGGGGCTGCAACTCACCAGAGCAGAAACCTCTTTGGGGACTCGAACCGGGTCCAAAAGTCATTAGGTATTATCCTGTCCGAAAATTAGAAATTCCCCTATCTAGGAGAATCATTGTGTCACGAAATCTTTGGTTCGGAAGGAGAAGTGTCAGGAAGAATAAGGAACTAATAAAGACCTTCCAGTATAGGAGATTTTTTTAAAGTGGGGGGTAGGGGATGGGCTTGGTTCAGCCCCTCATGAAACTCCCTTACAGCTAAGCTCCCCGGGGCGCCCTGACTCCTCCATGTCCCTGTCAGACTCGTTGGCTTATAACCAGGCAGCCGGACGCGTGATGATCCTCTGAGAGGGCCTGGGAGGTGCCTTCCCACCAGGACTGACTGGCGAGAGCATCGCCTTAACCCCCACGAATTCCAAGGGAGGCAGATATTATCTTCATTTGTTCCCAGATGTCAGTAACTGTGACTCGGAGAAGGTAAGTTACTGATTCAAGGTCACACATCAAGTAAGGATGTGTGACAGACCCAGGCCTGTCAGAGCCGGAACCACCCCTTTCGGAAACACCACCTGCCTAGGCTGGCCTTCTGTGTGGAAGATTTCCTCTTTGAAATGAAATCCTCGATGTAAAACAGACAGGGTGCCAGCCAGGAGAAGGCTAGGCTCGTCGTCGGAGGGCCTTCCTCTGGTCCTGTGAGCCCTGCCTTCTCTCCCCTATTCGTCCCGATGTCACACCTGCCTCAGTTTGCTGCGAGACGTGGTCACGTGGTCACGGCCAGCCCCTGTGCTCTCCAGGTAATGCTCTGCCTGTAGAAGCACGTCCAGCCTGAGTGATCGTCTGCAGGATTTGGTTGAAAACCTGCATCTCCTTTAGTGCTTAACACGCTCAGCGTGGGTCTGAATGAGAGGCCCGGAAGCCTGGCGGAGGGGGGCTAAGGGGCCGCTCTCTGGGCAAGGCGGGCGGACCTGGGGTTCCCCGTCTGTGCAGCTCCTCCCGGTTCAGGCCACCTTCCCACCTGGCGTTCAGCAGTCCCCCTGCCCCAGTCTGGCCCCTGCTCTAACAGGCTCTTCAGGCTACAGTCAGGGCCATCCTCTAAATCTGACTTGGCCACACCCTGTAGAACATTCCAATGGCTCCCTGTTCTTGGGATAAAGTCCAAACTGCAATATGGTTCAAAGTTCCTTCGTGATCTGGTCTCTCCCGACCCCAGTGGCCTCTGCTTTGGCCACCTCACTCGACTTCCCTCACCTCCCTCCTTCCCACCATCCTGCACTTCTCGCAGGGCCTGAGCGCCCCACTCTTGGAGCCCCCCAGACCCCAGCACTTGCAGTCTCCTCTGCCTAACTCCCGTGCCCCCATTTCTGTCCACCCGGCCAGAGCCTCTCTTTCTGACCTCATATATCTCACCTTAGACTTCTCTAGCTTTGAGATGCCTTTGCTGATCTCCCCAAGACAATAGTGGGGCCCTTCCAAAGGCTCCCTGCGCCCCACCCACCCAGAGTTTACTGAATCGTGGCCATCGTCGCCATGCAGTGCAATGACTTGTCTTCCCAAACAGGCCGTAGCCACCCTGAGATCACAGGCTGTATCTCCTCTCTGTACTCTCTGCTTTTACTCGGAGCAAGGACTCAATCAATGTCCTACAAAGGGACGGCAGGAAGGAAGGAGCTGTGCTCGGGAAAGCCCTGTGACCGTACTCTGTTAAGCCACAATGTACCAGGGAACCTGAAACAAATGAGGGGTGTCAGACAGTCTGGGAAAAGCAAGTATCGACAGCCACCTCAGGCATAAACTGTCACTGAACTGGAAGGAGCCCTCTCAAGTAGCTACTTCTCTGCAACAACAAGAAGGGAGCCAAGGAATGCGGGATTAAAGCTGGGAAGGGCGCACAAAGACGGAGAAAGGACTCACCACGGAAGGAGAGAATACCCTTCCTGAATTGGGAGAAGAAACACTTCTGCTTTCCTGTTGACCACAGATTGAGAGGTTGCCGGAATAACAGGAAGAGAAATGGCCTTGACTGGCCTCCTGCGGGCCGGCGCCCCCGTTTTCTGACGGCCGCAGGGCGCTGTGGAGAGGAGCCAAACTGCTCCGTGCCAGAAAGGGCTGCTGCGTTAGAGGCTGAGGGGGGCAGTGGGGACCCCGAGAGGGCAGGAGGCGGTGGAGCCCTAGCGTAGGCTGAGCCCTGAGACAGGGTGCCTGGTAAGGGGTCCTCACCACGCCCCGGAAACAGGGGCTTGGGAACCCCAACCTGCCCCCTGGGGGTTACGAACTTGTGCGCCGGATGCTCGTGGTGGAAGACTACACATCCCCTCGCAGTCCTAGGAAAGTCCCTTGTGGTCAGTAACAGGCCAGCTGAGTCTGTGCCGGGGCTCCCGGAGGAGCAGCGCGGCCCGAGCCGGCAGCCGTCCCCTGCGTGGCACGCACGTGCCCGAGAGCGTTTTCAGAGAAGCCTGTGGCTTAAAAGGCCCCTGCACAAAAGTGGGTAGCAGAGGGGCTGGGGGGGGTGTGTGTGTGAAGTCCTTTCCCCATTAAGAAGCTACTGGCTGCGGTCCTCGGGGATTTCGGAATGGGTCACCTGGTCCTGCGAGGGCAACCACATCAGTGATGAGTCGCTGCCGACTCTGTGCTAGATTCTGGCGACGGGGTGGCCGGCCAGAGTCCCGGGACACAGTGTGGGCTGGCGTGGAGCCGTGAGGACCTAACCCGAAGCCCCGCGCCGGCCCTGCTGCTCCTGCGCACCGCGGCACCCAGCAGAGAGGCCCTGCCCAGACGCGTGGAGACCGTGCTGGGTTGTTCTGAATGTTTGTATTTAAATACGTCCCAGGTAATACAATGGAGGGGGTGCTGCACGTGACGGCAGAGCAGGACACAGGCTTTCGGCCGTGCTGCCCGGCCGCCGCCAGGCAGGGGCCCTGCCCGAAGCTCCTCACTTGGCCGCCCGGGGCTGCACCCTCCTGGCTGAGAGCCCGCCTCCGGGCCCTGCGCTGGGAGCGCTCCTGGCCGGGCTGACTTGAGGGATGCTCCTCTTGAGTTGGAAGTTAACCTGGAAGAGAAGGAGCAGCAGCTGGGCGGGTCGAGGACCCAGCTTTCTACTTCCTGCAACTGAAATTTGGCCCCGGTCTCGCCAGGGTCCCAGGTTCCGAGGGCAGGGGCCCAAGGCCCAGCCGGCATCGGCGGTGTCTGGTAGGCTTGGCTCATGTCCCCCGGCCCCAAAGTGGCACATAATCGCTGGTGATTCATAGAGTGTATCCAGATGAACTTAATATTCATACATTTAATATGGATTCGAGAAAAAAACTGTATCTACACTCAGACCGTGATTTCACCAGTGCCGTTGCCTAGAACAACAACCAAGATCAATGGTGCGGTCAGACTCCCCTTGTGCTGACTCTGTGAATCACGGGGGTCATGCTCAGGCGTGCCAAGGACAGCCTCAGGCCTTTACAGCTAAACGTGCTGCCGTAACTTCAGAAATACAATAGGAGAAAGGACCCGGGTCATAGGTGCGGGCCCTTAGATCCCGAATTCCCACGTGCATCCCGGGCCGCACACCGGATCTTCCCCTCGGTCCGCGGCACGCAGACGTGAGCATGCGACTGGCCGACAAGCGGGGACACGCTGGCCCTGCGGGGGCTGCAGAAACGTCCAGGCCGCGAAGGGAGAGGGAGTGGCACAGTGTTCTAACCCCGCTCCCCCGAGGCGACCTTGACTTTCAAGCCCTCGCAGCAGTGTGAGCTGCGGGAGCAAGCTGGGGCTCGGAAAGCCTGGACGCAGAGGGCTCTCCACGGGGTTGTTTCCCGCCCTTTGTACAAAAACCCACGCCAGCTTCTCTGCGAAGTCCCCAAAGCAGGGACATCGAGTCAATTGCACTGTCACTATTATTTCCTATACAGTCACACAGGGATCTAGGAAAGAAAAAAGAGAGACAGAGACAACAAAACGAGGAAAATAAACGAAAGAAACAGCAGTCTGGAAGGCGGTGGGGAGAACCCTGGTCTCTGGGAGGTGCTGTCATAACCGTAAGCCTCTCCCTAACGCTCTTTCCTTTCCCTTCCCCCGGCCAGGTGGATCTCTGCTTTAGAACAGGAGGAGAGCTCTACTGTGATCAACGAATGAATTCTTAGTCGTTACCGTATCTAGAAACTGTGTCCGAACGACAGATGTTTTCCTCGGAGTTCTATCTGACTCAATGATGGGGTATGTTCATTTCCGTAAGGGCTATACGACCAAGGAGGTGACGAAGTAGAGCATATTACTCAAGAGAATTTGCATCTGGCACCAAAGAGACTTGCTCGAATGTAAGATGTATGCATGCAGTGACCTAACAGTCATATTAGGGTAAATGAGGAGCAGGGTATACAACAAGAAAAAGGGGAAAGAGAATATGTTGGTTGGGAAACTGGGACCGGGTAGCAGGCTGCAATGGAATTCACTCTTTGCTTCCTGCCTCTGCATGGAGAGGTCAGTTACAGTATACGCGGGATGCGAGCGTGGAGGGACGGGAGAAGAGAAAGAGAAGCTCTTCAGAAACTTCAGAGGAAGTTGCAAAAGATTTAAAGAACTCCTATCCTGATCCTTGTGCTTTACAAGGGGGTTATGGACACGTTAGGAGCTCAGCATGAGGCTCTGTGAGCCGCTGGCTAGCAAGGCAGCCCAGAAAGCCCAACAGCCTCGGATCGTGCCCCCACCGCTTACACACGGTAACTGGACAATTTTCCAACCTCAAAATCTCAGGTTCCTCGGCCACAAATGGGGACACTTAATATCTATCTAACAGGGTTGTTGTGAAGGTTACATGACATAATTCTGGGAAGCTCTCATATAGTATCTGATAGATACACAGTAACAGTTCAATAAACAGTACCTATAATTGTATCTGAAAAGACAAGCTACTTGAACATACTGAGTTAACAGGAAAAGGAGACGGAGGATCTACTAAGCCCTAGGGTTGTGTAGAGAAGGGACTGAACAGAGTGAGGCGGCCCTAGGGAAGAGACAATTTGTGGGAAAGCAGGTCAGTAGATGCTCATGAAATAGGACTGCCTCATTACCTCTTCCTTGTTTGAGAAATCTGAGGATTAGTGTTCATAATCACGGAGCCTCTTTAGCTCTGAGACCCTAATCTAATATGATCAAAGCTCCAAAGGTCCAGGCTGTAGATGAACAAAGTTCTTTGCCTCTCATCCTATCTATAAAAGGAGGTGGTGGAAAATTGAATACTGGAGAGCAAATGGTTCTTGGCCGAGGTGAGTGGAAGGCTGTCTGGGCACAGGGGGCACCAGAAGGGGCAGAGTGCCACCTGGTGGTGGTCCTTGCTGATGGCACTGAAGAATGCCACCCCTGGGAGCCCGTGTGTCTGGGCACGATCTCCGGGATTTACAAGCTAGCATTTGTTGGGCAATTGCTGTGTGTCAGTTACTGTACTGCATGCTTTGCGTGCACTTTCTCACTTCAACCTCTTGTGAAGGAGGTACTGTTATCACCAATTTACAGAGGAAGAAACTGAGGATGAGAGTTATTGGGTAATTTGTCCAGTCTGTGGACAAATGAGCTGGGTTTACATTTGATCATAGCCCAAAGGCCAAGCGATGAGCTGGGTTTAGAACCAGACAGTGCTTTCTATCTCTATGCTATGTTAATTAGAAGAAGAGGAAAAGTCAAAAGCAGTTGGGGAAGGATGTAATAGGAAAATGTTGACAGAATAAAAATTAGCATGGACGAGCAATAGATTTTGTGTGTGTGGTGAAAGAGGGAAGCGTGGCAAAGATTAAAATGATGCAATTGGTTGGTTGTGACTTTGTGTAAGTGTTCTTCACAGTGCTCTGTAAAGGTCAACCTAACTCACCAGTTTCGGATCCCCAGGACCCACGGTCACACTCACTGTCTCTGGGTCAAACCCAGGTGCTGTGGCAGTGACAGTGTAGGTGCCTGGAAGCAGCAGTCGGAAGTAGTCGCCGTGAACACCTAAAAATGACAAGGATATCTATCATTCAGTCTGCTGATTAGAAATCTGCCCCCAATTGGGCTTATATATAAAAAACTATCTAAGGGTTTTAGCTGACTACAAGATTGATTTTTCTTAGTAGCATGATGAAACTAAGATCTAAAATAATCATAGGCTGTTCTACATAATCGCAGTGTGGGCCTCTGCCCCCGGGAGGTAGGAGTTACACTGTGTCTGTACTGAAAGCATTGCATTGAATTCTAGACTCTGTTTTAAAACAAACTCATACCCAGTAAAGGGTCACTAGGAGAAAGGATGAAAATCTATAAATGTTTTGCCTGGTGAAGAGACTATAGGAAACTCATTTCAATGTTCGAAAAGTCACTGTGAAGAAATGTCTACCTAAAAATATAAGCCTGAAAACTTTGGGTTCAAGTCGCAGAGAGGAAGGTTTTGCTCACCAGAAGCAAAAACTACTGTGACACACAGAGTTGCCAAAAAGGAAATGGACTGCTTCATGAAATTGTGAGCTCTTAAGCAGACACTGAATGAGGGGCCCTGGAAAAGCTGTACAGTTGTGCAGTATGCAACCTGCATTAAAGGGCGTGGTGGCCCTGGGTTTGACAACCAGCTGTCAGTGTTGTGGGATGGTGTCATATATTGAGTGGGAGGGCTGGACTTAAATGACCACTAAAAGTCTGATTTTGAGAATCCTATTTTTAATATTTCTTCTGTAACCTTCAAAAGAAAAAAAATAAAATTCAAAAGCAAGCCTGTTTTTCTGTGACAAGCTAAGGACTTTACATCTCTTTAGAATCAAGTGTGACCATGCCTTTAAATTTTCTTTAGGTGTACAGCAATGAATAATTGAAATAATCAATGCAGTTAAGAATGAGGCAGACAAATAATGAGAAAGTCTCTTCTCTGCCCCCTATTAAATGTCTGTAATTTACTTTAAATACTTTAGCAAAAGCAATATGTTATTATGCATATGTTGGATAGTTTGAGTCATACCCCAGGGCTGTCATTTTTTTAACTGAGGGCTCACACCCAGGAGTAGTAGCTACTAGCATTGAGTAATATCAGAAAGGCCCAATTCCAGATGCAGCTATTATGAGGCCTTCAGCTATCTTTACCTCTAATAACACTAGATGCTTTACTAAGTAGTATAATGAACAGTTACAATGAGTTTCTTTTCAGTGGTGAAATGAGTAATTTCTTAATTTAGCATAATGGGTGTTGGAAGTGGGCTGTTATGTGGATTGGGCAGAATGTTTCAGGGTCATTCCCCACCCTTGCATGAATGGGGTATGAGAATCTAGCAAGCCCTGCAGCTCTTAGGGATGCCTGAGGTTTGTTCCCTAAACAGTCCTGCGTCCAGTTAACTTGGCTGGAGGATTCGGGTGGTCTGAGGCTTGATTACAAGCCTACGGAATTCTGCCTTTAGAATGTCACTGCCTTTGCCTTGAATGAGCCTTTACTGTAAGATGCGTCAGGATCACTTTAAAGAACACATGTTATCTCTTTAAAGTTGAGATTTCATCCAGTTTAAACAGTCTGTCTGCACTGTGAGACACCTGCTTGGTAGTAAACGTGTGTGTGGTAGAATGTGGCTGAGCCTTGCTGGTCTGGCGGTTGTGGGATGCAGACAGATCTTACCAGCCCCCTACCCATGGGCAGTTAGTTACCATTCTACTTTAAAAACAAAACAAACAACCCAAACCCCCCTGGATTGTGATCAAATTAAGATGGGGCAGTTTGTAATACCATTGTTCCACGGGATATTCTGTATCATTCTAGGAGGTTCCATCAATCTTGCCCCACAAGCCTATAGAATGCATCTTGCTAACTTGCCCTGAATGGAGGTATAGTGAGATGTCTAGGTCAAGAACATGATTAAACATCTGTTTTACAGTCTTGTCTTTTCTACCCATTTCACATCAGTGTGGGAGCTATGAATAACTTCAAACCCAGCAAACACCCCTAACCAAGTGGTATGAGGAAGAGGCTCCTGAATGCCTTCCCTCTTACTTCACTGTCCCACTCCCATTACCTGTTCTTCCTCCAATCCCCCATCCCAATGGCCTTGATGTCCCTGGTAGTCTCACTGGCTTATAATTTGGCCTCCTGATTATGCTGAAGAAGAGGGAGTGGAAGCTTCCTCCTCACCCCAATAGGTAGTGGTCACCTACCTGAAGTGACATCATGGTTAATCCCACTGACAGAAATGATAGCCTCAGAAAGATTATTATTATTCTCATCCAGCACCATTCCCTTGATGCCTTGGTGTACCTGGAAGAAAAACCTTACGGTACAACTGTGGTCATAAAACATTCGTACAGTGTTTTAGAGTCCTCAAAGCTCTGTCTCATATGTTTTTACATTTTACCTTCACAAAGATGATTGTAATAGCCCCTTAACTGGTCTCTCTGATCCCCCCTCCCATCCCAATAATCTCAATAGAGCAGCAGGATGACCCTGTTAAAATCTACGTTAAATCATGTCATAAGTCTGCTCCAAACCCAGCTCCGAGCAAAAGCTGAAGTTCTTCCTGCGGCCTATAAACCCACGGCCCCAGTTAGCTCACTGACCTCATCTCCTACCACCCTCTTCCATACATCTCACTAGTGTCTAGGCCTTATATATATTTTTTTAATTAAAAGGGGTTTTTTAATTGTGATAAATATACATAATGTACAATTTAGCATTCTAACCAATTTTAAAAGTACAGTTCAGTTGTGCTAAGTGTATTCACATTGTTGTGCAACCCATTGCCAGAAATCTTTCAGCCTGCAAAACTGAAGCTGTGTGCCCAGTACGTGACACCCCACTCCCGCCTGTCCCGGACCCAGGCAGCTTCCACCCTACTTTCTCCCTAGGAGTTCGACTGTTTGTCTTTTTGTGATTGGCTTATTTCACTTGGCATAATGCCCTCAGGGTTTGTTTATATTGCAGCACGTGGCAGAATTCCCTTCTTTCTTCAGGCTGAATAATATTCCATTCTACGCGGAGACCACGCTGTGTGTATTCATTCATCTCACCGAACGCTCGCGTTGCTTCCACCTTCTGGCCATCGTGAATAATGCCGCTGTGAGCAGACGAATACAAATACCTCTTTGAGGCCCTGCTTTTGGTTTTGCGGGGGTTATATACCCAGAAGTGGATTGTTGGCTCATATGGCAGCTCTATTTTTAAGTTGTTGAGAAATTGTAATACTGTTTTTTATGGTGACTGCTCCATTTTACACGCCCACCAACAATATACAAGCATTCTAATTTTTCTACATCCTTGCCTAATCTTGCTATTTTCTGTCATTGTTTCCTTTTTTGTTTTTTAATAGTGGTCATCCTAATGGCTGCGAGGTGGTATCTCACGGTGGTTTTGATTTTCCTTTCCCTAATGACTTGTGATGTTGATCTCTCATTGCTCGTTTTGGCCTCAGATTGCTGTTGTGTCTTCACTGAGAACCTCTTTTTTCTCTAGAACATGTGCATGATTCTCTTCCTTACCTCCTTTATGTCTGTTTAAATGTCACCTTCTCTGTAAGGCTTTCTTCATAGCATTTTGCACTTAACATGTTATAAAATTTATTTTATTATTTTGTTTATTGTCTATGTATCACTTGTACTAGAATATAAACTCCATATGGGCAGAAATATTTGTTTGTTTGTTTGTTTACTCATAATTTCCAGAGTATAGTACTGTTTCTGACAGATATACTCGATAATGTTGAATGGATTCATTGGTGGAAGACACCCAGATTGATTGTATTGAGTCAGAGCACGTCGGACCGGAGCCACACAGCAAACCTTACGTACCATTAGAATACTCTTCTCTTTCTGAAACCTCGGAGTTACAGACTTTAACTTTACCTGCTCCAAGAACTGGATTAAGGCTTCCCGATTACCCAGCCACTCGCGCTGTAATTCCTCTTGGCGGGGAAACTTGTCACAACTCAGTTCCAGCGTGATCTCGAAGCAGTTCGTATGGAGATAATTAAAGTCTTGCATTCCTAGGGGAAAGAGCAGTGGCAGATTTATGGGACCCGGTTCCACCCAATACTCCATCTCAACTCACTTTAACCACAAGTCTCCCACACAGGGCTCGTTAACTTCTCTTCCACCTCTTAGTCTCCACTTGTTTTTCTCCTGTATTTCCCAGCTCGCATGCCTTTCTATCATTCAGTTCTCTCTCTTCATAAATGCCCATTTTGTCATCTCTACCCTCAACTTCTTTCCATGTCATGACTTAAATTCACTTCTTGTCCCTCTTAGCATTTCCAGAGCCCGCTTCTGCCTTAACATTAGACTCTGCACACGCGCTGCCTGCAGCAAGACGGATTTTTCTCTTTGGACCATGATGTGCGTCAGACCTGAAAGGTTAGAGAGGAGATGAATATCTTGCTTTCACATCCCTCCTCCTACCTGAGAACACAGCACTGATCTGAAGAATAGACCCCTGAGAAGGCAGAAGGCAGCTATATTTTTTTCTCCATCAAATGCGTGCTTGCTCCTATCTTCTGTATCATTCAATTGAATTGGTTGAATTATGTTTCTGATAATTAGAATGAAGTTCATCTCACAAATTTATTTGGCTTAAAACTGATCTACCTAGGGTTCCCTGGTGGTGTAATGGCTAGGCTTCAGCTCTCTCAATGCTATGACCTAGGTTCGATTCCCAACTAGGGAACCACCAAAACACAAACAAACAAACAAACAAACAAACAAACAAAAGATCTACCTAATCAGCCTTCACTGCTCTCTGAGCTGGCGCGCCAGCAGCTGTTGCAGAAAGAATGCGGAAAGTCGGAGACCTACACCTGCTACATTGCTTCTCTCCCTGCAGCAGGATCACCTGGAGGGCTGCTCCTTCCAGCTGAATGCAGATGCTGAGCCTCAGCCCCAGAGTGTCTGAGTCAGTGGGTCTGGGGTGGGGCCCCCAAATTTGCATTTCTAACAAGTTCCAGATGATACTGATCCAGAGACCACAACATTTTAATGAACTTACTGATCTTGAAATTGTGCCAGCTTAATTTGGGGCAATGATTCTTAGTGGAGGCATGGGCCATGCTTTCCAAGGAGGTGATAAGGGAGAGCAAAAAACAAGCATAATTTGGTATTTGATATTTTATATTGCGGGGCAGGGTGGGGGGCAGAAACTATTGCTTTCCTAATGCAAACTAAAGAAAGCAAAGTTCAACAAAATCTTCCTGCCTTGTGTTCTGGTGAGTTCTTAGTGACCTTCCAAATACATGGTGACTCCCCAACCTTCCTTCTCCCCAGCCTCTACAGGACCAGCCATCAGCTCAGCCCTCACCAGGGGGCTTTCTGTTTCATGGGCTCTGGCCAGGTTGGATTTGAGAGACTGGGGAAAGACAACTGTTAAAACATGATCCCTAAAAGAGCCCAGCTTCCTGCTTCAGCCTTCCCTACCCTTAGCTTCCCTGTCTGCTGAAGGGTCACAACACAGGTTCTAGCTGGGCCGTCAGTGATGGGAAGGCCCACAGAGCAGAGAGAGAGAAGTGTCCCGCCGGAGGTTTCTGCTGCTCTCTGGGGCATATGTCCTGGCAAACGCTCGCTCGTGGGGACAGGCGGGCGGGGTACAGAGCATCTGCCAGAGGAACTGTTTGTGACCAGGCCAGCGCCTCTGCTCACCTGTTGCTAAATGAGGCACAACGCCAGGCCAGTTAGACGAAGCCTAACATTTACAAGCCAAGCATTTCCAAATGCTCTATGTGCATTTGTAAAAATTCAGTACTTACATCAAATTTATGAGGCAAGTGTTGTTATTCTTAATGTACAGATAGGGAGACCAAAGCTCAGAGACCGTAAGTAAGTAGCCCAAAGCCACATAACTGATAAATGGGCGAGCGGGGTTTCACCTCCATGTGCTGTCGGAGTCCACACTTCACCACTTCACTGCACTACTCCCCCCCATGCCCTATTCTGTGTAAACCACCAGTTTGAAAAGACCACAAGGTGTCACTACCTTCATTTTAATGAACCACTTGATACTAAATGCTAGCTTAAGACTTTGCCATTTTCAGATTTCTACTTAAATGCCAAATTCTATAGCATTTCTGTCATTTCCCTGAGCGGGGGGTGGGGTGGGGTGGGGGGCCAGAAAGGGAAATGAGTCCCACTCTACTCCAGCTTGCAGAATTGCCGTAGCCAGCCTCTCCTTACCCTTGCTGAGAGAATACCAGGAAGCCCCGTTGGTGATGCCGTCCGGAAAGTAATCCCCACAGTTCCAACCCTGGTACATCCATCCATGTGCATAGGAATAGACCTTGGCCAGCTGCAGGGAAAGGGGGTGGAAATGACCTTGAGTGTTCCCAACTCATATGGCAATGTTCCTATTCAGAAGTAGAGTCAAGTCAAGAAACCTCACTAGGTATAAACAACTGATTATTTGCTTTAGTAAAAGAAAATGCCAGCAAAGATAGAGATGGTGTGTGTGTGTGTGTGTGTGTGTGTGTGTGTGTGTAGTGGACTAGAGTTAGAAAACCTGTATTCTGATTTTTCCACTATCTTGGGGTTAAATTTCTTCAAGTGCAAAGTGAGGGATGGCACTAGATGACATATAAGCTCCCTTCCAGGTGTACCATTTTCTCTTTCTTTACATCTATTTTTCAGTTATAGTTGATATACAATGTTATATTCATCTCAGGACAATATTATATTAGTTTCGGGTATACAACACAGTGATTAGACATTTGCATACCTCATGAAGCCATCACCCCAGTAAGTCTAGTACCCATCAGATACCATACATAGTTTTTACATTATTGGCTGTATTCCCTGTGCTATACTTTACATCCCTGTGACTATTTTTGTAATTGGCAATTTGTACTTCTTAATTCCTTCCTAGATGCACCATTTTCTAGCTGCGTTTTGTAAAAGAAAGGAGTAAGATAGACCTTCGCCAGGAAAAGGACTGTGTTTTAGGCGTGGTACGTGTGTATTAGAGGGAGAGGAATATATTTAGACTCCCTATTAATTCTTTTTCATTACTATTTTATAACAGTGAATGAAATGAGATTATTGAATAAATAATATACTTGTTTGCCAAACAATAACTGTGTTATTCTCTATACAATTCATTGTATTGTAATTAATTTTATTGTAATTATAATAATAAATTGATGCTATAGAAATTGTTAATATTATATTAACTATAAATAATTAATCTGTTCATTTTATTCTATCGTTGTTTTGAACAATTATGTAAACTCTTTTATGTGCATAGTCTATTTTTTATTAATATAGCCACACTACTGCAAAAATGCAAATTAGAGGCCCCAAAATTTACATTCAATGTCACTCACCACCAGCTTTACTAATCTTTTGACATATTTCTTGCTTGTCATTAGCTTGACTACTTTTTTCACTATGGTAATTGTACTATGAAGCTTTCCTATATATTTGCTTTTCCGTGACTTTATGGCTTATCACTGAAAACAACATGGGATGTACTAGACTGCCAGCCCCTGAGGAGTAAGCAGAGGTGTCCGTGATTTCCTGTGGACTTGTCCCTAACGGGGCCCCAGGATGCTGACTAGACCTGTGTCACTCTCTTGAGCCCCAAGTTGCTGGCTGGACAAGCTGCCGGTCTGCATACCTGCTGGAAAAGCTTGTCATCAGGCGTGGGGGTATTGGCCGTAGGGCGGAAACCTCGGACCCGATGCTCCAGGGACTTGTCATACGGGTAATTGGCCACCACTGCCCCTCCGTGGAGATTGGCCGAAAGGACAAAGTTGAAGGAGCGTATCCACTGGATCACAGCCCGCGTCTCAGGCTCCACCTGGGGAGAGATGGGAGCTGGGCGGTGACGCTGCAGCTGCAGGTGCCAAGTGGCCTTCGAGTAAGTGTGCCGGGAAGTGGCCTAGGGAGGTCGACAGTATGTCTGAACAAGACAGAGTCCTCCCGGATTTGAGAAGTGCCGATGGGGAAACTTGGATCTTTTTCGTGATGGAACCCTTTTTTCAGAATGAAATCTTACGTGGAACCGTGCAAACTAGCTAAGAGCAGAGCATGTGAGGCCCCGGCCCCGCTGTGCATATGTGATGGGGGGTACGTGTCGTGATACATTTGTCCCAACCCATGAACGTACCACGCGAAGCCACCGTGTGAGGAGGACGGGCCGCCGTCGGCTCGTCCCCGCCCCAAAGGCACCGCTCCGGTGCGCGCGGTCGGCGGCGGGGCGCGGGGGGTCACTATCCACTCAATTACAACTGTTTAAACAATGAGTTCAGAGCGAGACCCTAGCTTGGCCGCTCTCTGGCTCCTAGGAAGGGGCTCTAATGCACTCGCTGCTCGCGCGGCTTCTGAGGAAGCTTTGCAGAAACGAATCTGGAGAATGCTACTTTAAAGTAATGGCTTGCCACCTCTCCCCGCCCCCAGCACACGTGCCGTGGTGCCGACACGCGGAGCGCACTCCGAACTTCGTGGGGGCACTAAGGGGCGAAGCCCACCCCTTCCAGTGTATACCCCAATGCTAGTCAGTGACTGCGTTCTAAGGGAAGCCTTGAATCCCCCTGGACTTGCTTATCAGTAAGTAATTTAGTCTTCAGTGTCTTTCCTCCCCCCAGGACGGGCGCGCTTAGAGGTTACGTGGTGCTAACGTGTCAATGGCTCCTCCTGGGCCGACGGCAGCCGTGAAGGCCCCGTTTTTGCTGTCCCCGCGGCAGTGGCGAGACGGGATTGCGTCCCTGCCAGTCAGAACGGACGTAACACCGAGGGCACCAGCCCTGCTCTGCGACCGGGCTCGGCCCGTGAGGCAGTCCTTCCTCTGTGCCCTGACAGCTGGCCACCAGAGCAAAGCCAGCTTCTCACCGCTCCTCCCCCTCAAGCCTGTCCCATCAGGGGCCAGAGACGCTTACTTCTCATTCTGTTCTTTCTTCTAAGATTCAGACAGAGGAGCAAGTGGGAGTCTAATTACCATTGGCTCAGACATTAATATTTTATTTTACTCAACAAGCTAATAAATCAGAACATGCTTCTGGTTGGCTATGCTGAGTAGTACCAGTTATTTTTTATTTATTATTTACTTGAGCCAAGAGCATAGCTGCTATCTGACATCTAACCATGAGGAATGACTTTGCTTCATTTCCAACTGAGACTATGTCATCCAGAAAACTTCCAATAGAAAGCCTTCCACCTGTTTAATGTTTCTCTCCCCAGTCTCTAAATTCAGATATTTGCAAACAGAACATTTAGAACTATCTCATGCAGTGTGAAAAACAGGGTAGCAGTGATTACCCAGAGTGGGCCCCCCAGCAGGAGGAAACCATACACATTCCCAGGGGTGGCGCTCCTGGGGAGAACGGCCTGGGGGACCCTCTGACTGAGGGAGAAAGGGAAATGAAAGGATGCTAAAGTAGTCATGGATCCTATAGAGAGGGGAGAGGAAAAGGAGATTTTTTAAATAAATAACTAAATAAATGTCAAGCATTTGGGGCTAGAAGAAAGGGAAGAGGAAAAGCCATAAGGGTGAGACTCTTCTAGCTTCTCTCTATTGCTACTTACTTATGAGCACATAGTTCATCATACGTAAGAGAACTTTCTGTATAGAATGCTGGAGTCCTGTGTCGATGGTACAGTGCAATAGAAAGAAAAGTCGGACTAGGAATCGGAAAACCTGGGTTTTAACCCTGATTCCATCCATTACCGGCTCTGTGAATTTAAACTATTTTATTTATATGCAGAACAGCTATAAAAGAGGGATGGGTCACACGGCTGAGGCCGTCACCATGCAGTACTATAATGACCAACCGAAACTGGCTAAGAAAGAATTCTGTAAGATTGGGAAGTTGTGTTTTACCTCCGTTACTGCCGTGGTCACTAACATCAAACCCTGTGCAAGCAGGTGCTCCACGGAGCGCCCTACTCCGGGGGAGGGAATGAATACAGAGAATCATAAAATACAGTTATTATTGCTCTGGACACATGAACACGGAGTTGAGCTGATGCTTAGTTCTGGCTTGTTTTGTTGACGTGAAGATTGCTGAGAAGAAGTGGCAGATGCTGATACACCTACTGCTGTATGCGAATCTCTCCTCCTACCTGACTCTTCCAGTTGTCCGGGAGGGGCAAGTGGTGGTTGGGGCCTCCGTTCTTTTCATTGTAGTAGATGTAGGTGTTGAGGTCCGGGAAGTTGCGGTTCAGGTCCACTCCATTTGCATTGTTCCTGCCGACCAGATACCCAGAAATGCTTGGGCCCTAGCGGGAAAGTGGAGGACAAAAAATTAAGTTTCAGACTTAATCCTATGTTTGAAGAACACTGTATAGTTCTTTTTAAGTATTAGCTTAATCTAGCAAATGATACATAGCATTTTTCTCTTTAACTCATCCCAAGTCCCAGCAGTGTAGACCATGTGCTGGAGGTAGAGACTGCAAGAGAAGCTCTAACAAGAGTAAGGTATTTCAGGATCAGGGGAATCCCTATTTACAAACAAACAAACAAACAAACAAAAAACGGCGTTATTGAGATATAACTTATGTACTATGAAATTCACCTGTTTTAAGTGTACAAATTCAATGAACTTCAGAATGCTTACTGTTGTACAACCAAATCTCTGCAATCTAACAACATTTCTATCCCCCTAAAAGGAAACCTCATGCTCATTTATAGTCACTCCTCATTTTCACTCCAGCCCCAGAACGCACCTGTTGTCTCTATAGATTTGACTTTTCTGGACATTCACATACATGGGATCATGCATTATGTGTTTGGCTTTTTTTTTTCACTAGAAAACGTTTTTGAGGTTCCTCCCGGTTATAGCACGTATCAGTACTTCATTCCTTTTTACTGATGAAGAGTTCCATTATATGAATTTACCACATTTTATTTACCCATTCACCAATTAGTGGGTACGCTGTATTAGTTTCCTAAGGCTGCCATAGCAAACTACCACAAACCCGGTGGGTAATGCCAACAGAAATTTATTCTCTCACAGTTCTGGAGGCTGGAAGTCTGAAATCAAGACGATGGCAGGGCCATGTGCACGAAAGACTCTGGGGGAGGATCCCTCTCTGTCTCTTCCGGCTTCTGGGGGTCGCAGGCAACCCTTGGTGCCCCCCAGCTTGGAGATGAGCCACTCCAGTTTCTGCTCCCATCTTCCTATGGCTTCCCCCACCCCATCTGTTCATGTCTCTCTACACATTTATTGTAAGGACTTCAGTCATGTCTGATTTAGGGCCCACCCTAATCCAGTATGAGTTTATCTTAACTTGATTACATATGCAAAGACCCTATTCACAGATTCAAGGTAGACAGGAGTTTAGGGGGATATTATGCAACTCAGTACATGGACGTTTAGGTTGTTTCCACTTTTTGGTTGTCAGTAACGCTGCTATAAGCTTTCACGTATACGTCTTTGTGTGGATATATGTTTTTGTTTCCCTTGGGTAGATACCTAATAGCAGAACTGCTGGAGCATAAGGTAAGTCTGTGTTTAATTTTTTCAGAAATGGCTAAACTATTTTCCAAAGTGGCTGCATGATGAAAACCCTATCACTACTTTTTAAAATTTAGTATCCGTGTTCATCTTTCTTCTGAACAATATCAACCTCATGCTTACACTTCACCTTTCTCTGCTCACACTTTATTTGGTCATGCATTCATTCATTCATTTCTTCAAGTCCATCTCTGACAGTCCCTCTGATAGACACTGGGGAAACACATAATGAGACATTATTCTAGCACTCTAAGGATTCATAGTATACATGGGGAGATAGATATTTATGTGAATAACTAAAATATATAAAGCAGTAGAAAAGAGATGTTCAAAGACCCTCGCAAAACTGAAATTCCATGAAATGTTCTGGGTGGCATGGACTATTGGAGCCCTGTGTACTGAGAGTGTAGGGCCCAGTTTGGTGGCTGTTTCTAGAAATAGAGTGAACGGTTTGATGCTGGACAGCTAAAAACTCAGAGTTGTATGATCAGTGTCATATTTTTCTAAGAAATCTTTATTTTTATCAGATTTCTTCATTTTTCATGGCATCCTGGTCATATTTTTGTTTTTAGATCTCGTTGAGGAAACATGTATTTTTTAATTTCTCTTACATGTCTTACTTACATCAGTTCTGATCAGTGAAAAACATTTATTTAATTTTGGGGTTTGACTTTTTTACTTCAGTGGAAAAAAATGATTTTTCTTATACTTCGAGAGGTTTTTCACTACTTGCTTATTCATGTCCATATATGTCCATATTAACAGCTATGTTAATTTACTTATTGGTGTTACCATTCACACTGGGTCATTACTTCAGCAGGCAAGTAAGGAATTCCCTTAACGGAGGGTTCCCATAAACAGGGTTGGGGTGTGTTAGCTCTCTACTGCTGTAACAGATCATTGCAAAGCGAGTGGCGTAAAGGAGCCCAGGCTTATTATCGCTTAGAGTTTGGAGAGCAGAAGACAGAAACGGGTCTCACAGGTCTAAAATCAGGGTGTCAGCAGGGCTGTGTTCCTTCCATAGGCTCTGGGGGAGTCTGTTTCCTGACCTTCCCAGCTTCTAGAGGACACCCACATTCCTTGGTGCATGACCCCTTCTTTTGCCTTCAAACTCAGCAGCATAACATCTTCAAATCACGGACTTCTGCCTCCAGATTCTACATCTAAAGGACCCTTGTGAGTGATTACACTGGGCCCACCCAAATAATCCAGAATATTTTAAGGTGAGTTGATTTTTAGCCATCTTAATTCCATCTGTAACCTTAATTCCCCCTTGCCATGTAACATAACATATTACAGGTGCCAGGGGTTAGTATTTAGACATCTTGCGGGGTGGGGGGGTGCATTATTCTTCCTTACCCACCGATGGGTTTAAAATTCAGTGGCCAGGATGGTCTTCCCTGTGAAGCCATGCAGACAGGTTTCTTCTGGGTATGGCAGGTAGTTCTGGGAATTTGAGAACCTGATGGGCTCTCTCTTGGGTTCAGGTTCAAGATCTGCTCTCTCTGAACAAGTATATAACAGGAGAGCAGGAGTGGCTGACTCCCCCAAGATGGCTATAGAATTCAGTGGGCTGACAGGGTGTTCCCACTTCCTCTCACCCCACCTCATCCCACAAGCGATGTGGGCAGGTCTAAGTGTTTCTCTAGTTTCCCCACTGTGATGCAGGGAAGAGCCAACAGAAGCAGAGCAGCCAGTCTGGGCTTCTCCCCTACACTTCCTTCCAATGTTCCTGCTCTTTTGGAAGCTCAAGTCTTGAGGCACATTAGTGTGCACCTCTCCGATTTCCAGTGGAGGGACAAAGCTTTTTCATTTGTTGAGTCATATTAGCAGGAAATTGTGAGATGGCAAGCATCAAATTTGTGTTTGGTTCATTATTTTGGCTCCATTCCCCTTCCTGCCTCTACTCACCCCCTAGCCCTAGCCTCTCAGATAGGCTGGTCATGGAAGGGCAGATACTGCATAGCTCTACTCGTATGGGACAGTGTGGTCAGATTCATGGAATCAGGAAGTGAAGGGTGCTGTAGGGAGGGAGAGGTGGGGACCGCCAAACCATGAGCATAAAGTTTCAGTTGAGCAGAATGGATAAGTTTTGAAGAGCTGCTGTACAACGTTGTACCTATTGTCAACAATGCTGCATTGTACACTTAAAACTTTGTTAAGAGGGTAGATCTCATCTTGAATGTTCTCACAATAAAATTTTAAAAATTGTTTTTTAAATAAAGTAGTAGTCTAGTCTTAAAACAATTTTATCAAGAATACTCCAAATCAATATATTTCTAAATTGAAAAATCTGCGCTAATTTACAACTCCCTCTGCAAAAACAAACAAACAAACCAACCAGGTCTAAACATAGCTTTTAGAAATATATATTCATTGTATAAGGCTTTACCCGTAAAAATTCAAGGTGGGGTGGGGAGACCTGGGAACCTATATTTCAAAAATCTTCACTTAAGATTCTGATGCACAGCCACAAACGTATCACTGCTTTAACATTAGACACAACGACATCTTGAATTTATGTTAGGAAATAAAGTGAAAGCCCATAGACATTTTTTTCTTATCTCTTCTCTGCAAATGCAACACTAAAATAATTACAAAGCAGAGTGAAATACCAATAGAGAAAAAACCTACAGAAATATAATAAAGTATGAAGAATCTTGAATCAACCGCTCATCCCGCAATTCTGGGCAAAGCTCCATCTCCCTGACTCCCAGTCCTTCAAATGCAAATGGGTTGTGGGGGCAAGTAGAGTATTTAGGGTTCCAAGCTGGAAGTTCAGGAAAGGAGGTCTATTTCGCAACATCCCTTCCTGCCTGTAAAGGATTCTCCATTTCACAAAGTGTCACAAATCTTGCCTCATGGATCCCCCCAATAAAAGGGCGGGCAGCTGGAAAGGCGCTGAGATTAGCTGGAAAGAAAGCTCCGAGCGAGCCTGCCTTCAATGCCCGGAGCAGCGAAGGCCTGAACCCACGTCTTCCCACGTCATTGCCCTTGGCTGGTTTCCTCGCTACTGCATATGACACGCCAGGGGGCCGGGGAAGACACGCCGTCTGCTGGTTTCTACTCTATTCCTTCAGGGGGCCTTAAGCTCTGCATGGCCGGGTACCTGGGCGGCGGCCACCTCGTAGCCGTCGGGGTTCATGGAGGGCATGATGTGAATGCGCGTGCGCTCCACAAGCCGGACCACGCGCTGGTTCCCGTTGCGGAACTCCTCGCACAGGAACTCCGACAGCTGCAGCAGCAGCTCGCGGCCCAGCACCTCGTTGCCGTGCATGTTGCCCACGTACTTGACTTCCGGTTCCACTGCAAGAGGGGGAAAAACACGCAGCAAGCTTGCAAGTGCCAAAGAGAATGTCACGTTTCCGTCGGCTCTTTTCCAATACTAATTTGAACAAATTGCAATTACAAATGCTGCAAACATTCATGCCCGGGGTACTGGCTGCCATTTGTTGAAGGCCTACCATGCACTAAGCATTTATGCTCCCCACTGCTAATCTTCGCAGAAAACCCGTAAAGGGGGCATTGTTAGCCTCAGGCTGAGGGTTCTGGGGAAGGATGAGGTTAAGTAACCTGTCAGGCTAATTAATTTAATGGAGGTCAAGCCCAGGGAGCATTTGCAGTAGCTCCCTGCTGGTCAGAGACAAGTCCTTCCAGGACAAGGGGGCGTTTCCCCCAGATCTGCTCACATGAAGTTCTCTGTGTTGTAGCGTAAGGTTTTCTGGTCATCCTAGTGGATACTTAATTTTCCTGGTACTTAAGAAATTCACATTTCCATGTGATATAATATACATTTACTTAGTTACCCATTTATCGCCAGTCTTACCCAGCCAGAATTAAGGCCCTCGGGGCAGGGTCTTTGGTGTATTATCTGTCGTATATTCAGAGTCTACAGTCGGGCTTGTGTAGAGTAGATAATCAGTAATACTTGTGGAATGAATAAGGAATGAATGAATGAGCAGCCAAATGATAGGTATCAGCAAAAAGGAGGATTGGTGAGGGTTAAATAGCATGAAAAAGTTTCAAGGAAGGCTTGAATGCTAGAAAGTCGCGGGGGCACCCACATGGGGGCATGGAGTGAGGGGCTAACCCTAGATGTCCATCAGCGCGCACGGCCTTCCCCAGTGAACACACCACGTGAGTACAAGCGGACGCCTGCTGGGCAGTGTGCTGGCCCCTTTGCACACTTAACCACAGGGCCTTGTTCGAGCATGTCCCCACGCCCCCCACACCCCCTCACCGGCCTCGTGGTACTCTGAAACTGTCACGGACAGAGCCCACTGGGTGTGAGGTTTTAAAACAGGGGGTCGGGAAGGTTGTATGGGTACTTAGGGAGGTTATTCTGGCTTGTCTGTGCTCAGTGGAGGTGTCAGGGACGGGGGCGGTTAGCAGGAGGCCAGGTGGGCAGCTGCAATGACCCGGGCCGTGCCCTGGGGTCTGGGCGAGGCTGGCCGGGAGGCTGCGGCAGTGGGAAGGAAAGGAGGGATCTGAAGCAGACCACGTGAAGGAGGAACTGACCTGAATGTCACAATTGCTATAAAGAAAGCAGCGAGAAATGAGACGCAACGTTAAAGTCATCAACAAATGAACGCCTAAATACAGGCGCGGGACACACTACGGTGCCCCGACAATGCGGTAGGCCTACATTTGCAGACGTGATGCCACTCACAAAGGACTATGACATGAGACAGTGTGATGTCAGTTTTATAAAAGCAATTAGCTGTGAGGGAGGGTAAATGTGCACGGGAAGAAGTCTGGGAGTGGCGGGATTATGAGTGAGTTTGTTTCCCTTCTCCGATCTCTAATTTTAATCCAAATATCGATTGTTCTTATAATAGAAGCAGACTAACAAAAAAAAAATACCCCAATAAATAAAACTCATACCCCAGACCTCAAACCCTGTCCAGGAGTCCACTCATTCCTGGACAAGGTACCCCTAGTCCCAGACAGGACTGGAAGGGCTGTTTGTGCGTGTGTCTCCTGACGTACTGGAGGGGGAAAGACAGAATAATAGCCAGGGGGGAAAGGGGAACGGGAGGCATGCAAGGGGACAGGATGGGAGCAGGGAAGAAGACATCCTTTACCATTAAGGTCTTGAGCAACCAGAAGCCAAACAGAGTAATGGACTGCAGCCTGAACTGGGGTGGCGGCTCCGCAGAAGCAGGGGCCGTTTGAGGAGTGAGTCAGGAGGTACTTAACACAGGCTGAGAAAGAGGTGGAGGGGTCCGTGGACCTCCCCAGAAACCACCCTGAGTCCTAGACTTTTAGGAAAGGTCCTGCCCTACACACTCCAAGAACTGCGCAGGGCTTACGGGGCTCGTGGATCCCGGGGTAGTCGCTGAACTCCAGCACGTAGAGGTGTCTCCCCTTCACACTGCGCCCGACGCTGTAAACCCGCGTGATGTAGGGACATTCGTTGTGCACCTTGTACAGCGTACGCACGAGGTCATCATAGCGGCGGTGGCGAAAGGTCACCGGGGCAACCAACTTGGAGAGAAGGAGGAGGTGGAGGAGGACTGAAAGCAGGCCTGACATCTTGCTGGGCTTTTTCAAAGAGAACCACTGAAATGGGCCCCACCTCTCTCAACAACCTGGCTTCTTCACCACTCAAAATCCAAGGGCCGGGAGCCAGCTCTTCCTACTTTCCCACCAGTGACCACGAGTGTGACAGGGAAGGAAGTTCAGAACTGTCCAGTCGGGACCTAGGAATTATTCATGTAGCTCTGGAATAGCCACTCACCTCCCCTCCCCCATTTATCTGCCTCTCCCCGGGCAGGAAAACCTTCTCAAAGGTTTTTGCACTTCCCCACATGGAGCAGTTTCACTGGTTCCGGTTTACCATTAACTGGACTGTAAACAGGCTTCAGTAAACAGCTGCTTCTAACCCTTTGCTTCCCAGAGAATTTTGGGAAACTTGCCCTGTGCTTGTTCCCTGTCCTGCAGTGTAAAGAGGTGTATTAAAACAGCTCTGTCCCTTCCCATCCGTCCCACATAGCCGCCAGACTCTCTGAAACACGGCTCTGGCTTGTCCCTCTTCTCAAAAATCTTCCAACAAGGGGGTTCCCTGGGGGTGTAGCAGCTAGGCTTCAGCGCTCTCAAAGCCACAGCCTGGGTTCCATTCCCAGCCAGGGGGCTACCAAAAAAAAAAAAAAAAAAAAAAAAAAAAAAAAAAAAAAAAAAAAAAAAAAAAAAAAAAAAAAAAAAAGATAAAAAAAATCTTCCAACAGATACCACTGAGAAAAAAGTTAAGCCACAGGCTGGGAGAAAACAATTTAAAATCATATATCTGATACTACATCAGGAACTCTACAAAACAATAATTAAACAAACAACACAATTTTAAAATGGGCAAAAGATTTGAATAGACATTTCATCAAAGTAGATATACGAATGGCTAATAAGCACATTTAAAGATGGTCAACATCACCTGGCATTAAGGAAATGCAACTTAAAACCACAACAAGGTGTCCCTTCACACAGAATGGCTGTAACCAAGAAGACGCAATAGCAAGTGTTGGGAAGAACAGGGAGAAACTGGGACTTGGTGTTCTGGGAACGTAAGGCGGGGCGGCCACTTTCGAAAACAGTTTTGCAGCTTCTTAAAAAGTTAAATATATACTTACTATATAACCCAGTAATTTCACCGTTAGGGGTCTACCCAAAAGAATGAAAACCTGTTTCCACACAAAAACTTATTTGTGAATGTTCACAGAAGTATTGTTATAATAGACAAAAAGTGGAAACAATCCGAATGTTCATTGACTGGGGTGAGTGGATAAACAAAATCCGGCCTATTCATACAATATCATTTAACAATGACAAGGAATGAAGCACTGATACGTTGTACAACGTGAATGACCCTTTAAAATATGCTCAGTGAAAGAAGTCAGACACAAAAGACCACATATTATATGATCCAATTCACATGAAATGCTTTAAAAAGGCAAATAGAGACAAATTAGAGATTGCCTGGGGCTGCGAGTGGACATGTTGAGCATCTACAAATGAGGGGAGATTTCTTCTCAGGATGACAGAAATGTTCTAAAATTAGATCGTGGTGATTGTACAACTCTGTAAATATACCAAAATCCATCCAATTCTATACTTAGATCAGATGAATGTTATGGTAGATGAATTATATCTCAATAAAACTAGCTTTCAAAAATAAAAATAATTAAGTAGAACCCTCAAAAGTGAACACTAAATTTACCTTACAACCCAACAATTCTACACAAAGATGTTCGTAGCCGCATTATTCTTAATATCCCCACAGTGAAACGACGCACACGTCCGTGAACTTGGGAATAGAGTGCGGTGTATCCGTGCAACTGAACACTGTTCAGCTACAGCAGGAGCAAAACACTAACACGCGCCGCAACAGGAATGGGCTTCAAAAACACGCTAAGCGAAAGAAGTAAAAAATAAAGAAAACAAAAAACAAAAATACCCCCCTGCACATACTGTCATTGTTCATTTATATGAAACTTCCTGCCAACGTGATCCTTCGGCCACAGGTGAGCTGCCCCGGGGGTGGCAATGGGGTCCGCGCAAACCGGCACGAGGGATGGGTGGAGCGATGGGGGTTTCTGAGACTGGATGATGACAAGGGGTTGCACAACTCGGAAAATTTACTAGAAATCATTGAATTGAACACTTAAAATGGTTTTATGATATGTAAGTTACGTCTCCATCAAATCATTTAACACAAAGTCGCAGCGGCCCCTCCGCGCTGTGGTGTCAAATCCGAACGCCCGGCGGCCCCTACGCACCGCCCACTGCCTTCTGCGCATGCCCCGCCTCCCGCGACCGACGCCGAGGTTTCCGCGCTCGCTCAACCCAACCCCAAATCCGGGTCTTCCCCTTTGTCCTTGTAGCTCCCACTCTTACTGCTTTACTGGTTCTGCGCTTAGCCACGGTGCTGGGTGCTGGGTGGTCGGAGACCGCGCAGCTCCGCTCGTACACGGTTCTCTCCCTCCAGGATGACGCCCAGCCGCTAACCCCGAGCCTGGCAAAGGCACATTTGCTGGATGAACAAACAAGCAAATCCGTTATGGACTTTTCCTTTTGCATCCTACTGCTCTGCCTGCAGCAAACATTCCCAAGAAAATCCTGTGTGTTTCTAACCTGACAGCTATTCCGTCTAGAATACATTGGGTGAACACTCTAGCCAGGCCAGTCTGACCCACAGTTGGTCCACAGAGTCGGCCCAAGATAAGTACCAAGTTGGCAGTACCACACGCTGCTGCCATGCACCCACTGCTAAAATCCCATGATTTACTGATGAGACATCCCAGGTGGTGAAGGTAGGGATCAGTAGAGGAGGCCGAGAAAGCATTACTAATGCTGTCACACATTAAGTCCTTCATCTAGGACAACATCTACTGTCACTGCTGAAAGCCGGGCTTAGTGGCCCCTAGGTAACCTCAAACTGTTCCTCTGCACAAGACTTCCTTCCCACTTCTCTGGCACATGGGCCCATAATTCTTTGGGGACCTTGCTCATGCTAAACAGATGACTCCCATGTTCTAGGCAGGAGAAGCACCCTCCCTGCCTTCATGAACTGCAGGTGGTTGCACACAGCGCATATCCTCTGTGTACATCAGGGCTGACGTTGGCACTCCAAGCCAGAGGGCATACAACGCCTCGCAACAAAACTAGAAGTAGAAGGACCTTGAGTGTCAGAGGGATATGATATTTACATTTTTTCCAGCTTCACTGAGATATAATTGACATATAACATGGTGCACCTTTCAGGTGTACAATGTGATGACTTGATGCATGCTCATATATTGTGAAATGTTTACCACAATAAGGTTAGCGAACACTTCCATCAACTCACATAGTTGTGTGTGTGTGATGAGAAGATTTAATATCTAGTTTCTTAGCAACTTCTAAGTATATAATAGAGTATTGTTAAGTATAGTCACCATGGTGCATATTAGACCCCCAGAATTGATTCATCTTATAGCTGGGAGTTTGCACCCTTTAACCAACATCTCATTTCTCCCCAACTCCCAGCCCCTAGCAACCACCATTCTACTTCTGTTTCCATGAGTTTGGGTATTTTGATCCCACATATAAATAAGATCATATAGTATTTGTCCTTCTCTGTCTGACTTATTTCACTTAGCATAATGCAGAGGGATATAATGCTAAATACAAGTTCAACTCCTCTTTAACCATCTGACTTTAGGCAAGTTGATTAACTTCTCTAATCCTCAGTTTCCTCTGTGTAGGAAGCGGGGAAAGCAGCTTCTTCCTCATGAGTTGTGTGGCTAAAATAAGGTAATGTATGCAAGAGCTTTTGCATAGTGCCTAGTACATAGTAAGGGCTCAATAAATACTAGCAGTATTAATAGTAACAGCATTGTCATTAAGCATCTACTCTGTGCTAGAGACCATGCCAGGTGTTGAGGATACAATTCCTTCCTTCAGTTACTACATATAAAACCTTTACTACTAAAGGCTAAATAAAGGATTTACTTATATTTCTATTTTTGGACTATACTAAAACCAACAAACCTGTCCATGTGGTGCTTGTAGTGAAGAGACAATCAGAGTGAAAAAGGAAGTTTCTGTCCCCAAAGATACAGATGGGTGAACAAGCACAACTGGGAAAGAGGGATGGGTGTAATAACATAGCACCGCCAACCAGGTCCCTTAACTTAGTTTTGGAAGGTCAGGGAGGGCTGGGTTTGCTGGAGAATATGTGAGAGTTGAACTAGATCAAAGTCTGGTTTCCCCCTGTGGTAGGTATAACAGTCCCCAAGAGATCCCCACATCCTAATGCCGGAACCTGTGAATATAGCATGCCACAAGGCAAGGGGGAATGAAGCTACAGATGGAAGTAAGGTTGCTAAAGAGCAGATCTGGAAATGGAGGGATTATGCAGGTGGGCCCAGTGCAATTACAAGTGTTCTTATAACTGATAGAGGGACAGGAGGCTCAGTGTCAGGGTGAAGAGATGTGAGAAAGACTCCACCAGTCATTGCTGGCTTTGAAGATGGAGGAAGCGGGCCAGGGAATACGAACAGCCTTTAACAACTGCAAGAGGCAAAGGAATGCATTCTCCCTCCCCTAGAGCTTCCAGAAAGGCAGTCCTGCCGACACTTTGAGTTTAGTCTAATGAGACCCATTTTGGACTTCTGATCTCCAGAACTGTACATCAATAAATTTGGGTTTTTTGAAGCCACTGTATTGGTGGTCATTTTCTAATACAGCAATAGGATTACTCTTCAAATCTGTCCCTTCCTTCTTTTGCTTCCCCAAACTGGCAGCTGTTACCATGACTGATTGAATTGCTTTGGCCAAAACCTGGGACTCATCCACGATCCCTTTCCTGATCTTTCTCCCCACGTCAGCGAGTTATACTGACTCTGCTTTGACATAGACACAGACACTAACTACCTCTCCCACCTCGACCTCTCTCACCTTCTCATTCTGGTCCAGGTCACTATAAGTTTCTTGCTTGGATGATGACAATAGCCTCCTCGAGTATTTTCCCATTTCCACTTTTTGTCTTGCCAGTTTATTCCCTACACAGCTCAAGTACTTAAAACATTGAATCAAATTATTTTCCCACTCAAAACATTTCAGTGATTTCCCACCATACTTACAATAAAGGAAAACATTTACAATGGCATGAAGGCCCAGTAAGTAACAGTCACAATGTCCTTTCTATTCCTTGAACAAACCAAGCTTATTTCTGCCCCAGGGCCTTTACACTTGCTATTTTCCCGCCTGGAATGGTCTTCTTCTAAACCTTTGAGTGACTTTTCTCTCTACATCATTTAAGTCCATGATCAAATACTGTCACCCTTGAGTGGCTGGCCCTACCTAACTCCTGTATTTTGTTGTATGTAATGCACACTTTTTTGCCCAAATTTGTGAGGGAAAAACAAGGATACCCATTATACACAAGTAACCAATTACATATCTATGTAAATGTTTTTAATTCTTTATTTATGCTTATGAGTTAAAAGTGTAACTCTAGAAATCAATAACGACAGCCACATGCAAAATTATACCCTGGAATATGATCATCATTTTTATATATAAAAAATTTTATACATAAAATTTCTTGTACCTTGTGTTTGTTCTTGTGTTTTGTAATTACATTACACAAAATTTCTTATACCATAATATGTTAAAAAATAAATGCTAAAATTCCTTTATAATACAAAAAACAAGTACCTAAATATAAACAAATAAAAATTTGAATTAAAAAATTAAAGTGAAAGATTTTTTTCCTCCTGAAAGTTTGGGCCCAAATGTGGGTACTCATTATACTCAGCAAAATACGGTAGTCCCTGGCTGCTACCCTTATCATTCCCTAACCCTTTATTCCACTCTTCTTCATAATACTTATTATTACCTACAGGTATACTCTATAATTCCTCTACACTGTACTACATAGTTTCTATATAATACTATGTAGTTCCTTTTATTGGTCTGTTTCTACCACTAAAATGTAGGCCACATGAAAGCAAGGTTGTTTTCACTGCTTTGTCACCAATGCTTAGAATAATGCTTAGTCCATACCACGTGTTCAATAAATGCTTGTCAAATGAATCAAATTGCAGATAGAAACCTAGGTAACTAATTTTACAAAAATATTTAACAAAAGAGAAAAAGTTGAAAGAAAGCTGAAGTCATTACTTACCTATAGAAAAATGTCTCCTCAAAAGATGAAAAGTTCCCAACTAACGGCCCTGAAGAAAAAGAGAGTGTAAATAATCCATTAAGAGATGGTGATTGTTATGCTCAACCAGGTATTTTGTCTTTGGGTGACAATGACCCAGTCCACGCCCAGGAACACGGCACTTGGTTTCAGGTAGATCGCTCTCTTTCCCAGAGCTTGTGCAGGGATGTGTGGGTCCGCGTCCTCACAGACCTTAGGCCAAAACCCCCTTCCTTTGACAGTCATCCTCCATAGCTTTGTTTCATAACTTTGTTCCTTGTTTATTGAAGGTGGAAGTATCGTTCCCATTTTTTGTTCCTTTATTTTGCTTCCAGTTGCTTTCAAGAGTGGGAAGTCAGGGAGAGGAGGGAGGGGTGGGGAGGAGGAGGCGGAGTCAAGTTCATGGTGATGGAAAGAGAACTGACTCCGGGAGGTGCACACACAATGCACACACAGACGATGCGCTGCAGAGCTGTACCCCTGGGCCCTATGTAAGCTTTACTAACCAATGTCACCCCAATAAGTTTGACGACAAAAAAGTAGGAAGTCAATTCAAAATGCCCTATTGCCCATTAACTGGATTTGCCAGAATAAATATTCCTGAATACATGTTTTCAAAGGCAGCCCTTCTGGAGTTTCCCGGAGGCCAAATCCTTCTGGGGTTTCCTCCACATTGCGAATTGAGCCCAACCTCTGGCGTTGGATTTTCAGTGCTCTCTATAAACAAGCTGTCCTTCCTGTCCAGAGAAGCCCCCTTTGGGGCCACCCCCGCCTTGTCTGTGCCGGTCATGCCTCTCTCTTCAGGAATAGCTTTGTATACACTGTAGAGTGCTGTGTACATGTTAGTTGTGCTTATTAGTGCCTAGACTAAGATGCTCTGCCCCCTTTTGCCTGTTCCTCAGGGACCTCAATTCCAACAGGGACCTGTTGGAATCACGTGCAGCATCTGTCCCCGCATAGCAGCTCTCCTTGGGAAATGGCACCACCTGTTGCCCAAGTCAAGAACGCGGGAGCCGTTCCAAATTCTTCCTTTGCGCTCTTGTCCCCAATGTGCTCAGCCTCTAAGCCCCGTTTTCTTTCTTGCCCATCTTCACGACTGCCCCTTGCCTTTCGTGCCCATCGCCGCTGCCTCAGCCCTGCTCTCCTTCATCCTTGCCCGGGATTCAGCCCCCTCCCACTGCAGCCAGTGGGACTCCTTCAATGCCAAGCACATCGTGTCGCCCGCTTGCCCTCCCTCCCGCTGCTCGCACCCTTTGGACTCCTCATTCTCCTGAGTTGGGTCCCAACTTCTCTCCCTGGTAGCCGGCCCTCGTGACCTTCCGTTACTGCCTTTCCAACACCAGATCGCCTCTCTTCCCCGACATCCTTCCGGCTCACCATACCAAACAATTTGCAATCTTTCAGAAGTCTCTGTGTATTTTTTCTCTGATTTTTAAAAATTTTGGGAAAAATACCAACATAAATGAGGCTTTGAACATATCCCCCTTTCCAGGTGGAAGCTAACTCCCATTTGTGTTTCCAAACGCAGCTCAGGCATGATTTCCTCTAAACCTTTCCTATCACTTACCCCCTGGTCTGATTGCAGTGTCCCTCCCTTCTGTTTTTATAAAACTCTGCACATTCATCTCTACAAACATAGCATGACCCTGTAATTGTTGGCTTATTTTTTGTCTTTCCTGATTAAAATATAAGGACCTTAAGGCCAGAGACAATATCTTATTTGTTTTTGGACTCCCAGTCCTTCCTGCACTTGGTACATAATGTGATTGGATACATGTTGAAAACCTATAACAAATAATGAACTAGCTCCTCTGCATTGACATTTTGTTGACTTTACAACAGGGCAGGAAATGATTAAGTGAAATTCCAGAAACCCAGGCTCTTCCACATGCCCCCACTAACCCTACTTCTCACAGGGCAATCACTGGTTCAGTGACATGTTGACTCAGATTGGCCTCCAGCAAGTGGGAAGCACCAGTGGCATGGACTCTGAATCCAGTCTGTGTACCAGTGTTGCCTAATTTGTAAATAGCCTCTACCTGTGTAATTCTCCTTGTTGGGAGGAAAGAGGCTCTTTCTGAGTTGGAAAAAACTAACGTCACGTGTATTTACTGATACGTCATCATATTAGGTATCAGGGTATCAGGGTATCAGGCAGAAGGTGAACTGGAAAAAAGAGTCTGACTCTAAGTGGTCTGGTCATCTGAAATGAAGGGGACTTGGAGGCAGCCCTGTTAACTGGACCAGTAACAGACTGTAGGTCCAAATGTAATGGGAGTGCAACGGTATCTCATTGATTCTAAGGTGCTGTTTATTTCACATTTTAGTATCTCTGAAACTGGAATGTATCTTAAAACAGATGGCATTTTAGATTCAGAGGAAAACACTATTACAATAAAAAGTATAGAAGAAATCCAACATGTCACTCTTACTCCAGAGCAGTATAACAACAAACATTAATTGACTGAGTAGGGACTAAGCCTGGAGTTTTACACATTAAACCATGAAACAGAGTAGCAAAAAAGCAATGAGTGCCTTAAAACTTAAAACTTGAATTTGCATTGACTGTGGTAGAATTTTCAATGACTAGGTAACAAAAACATCTTTATGAGCCCCTCTGAATATATACATCATCATTAATCCTTAATTCCCTAACCCTAGAAGGTAAGTGTTAATGATTTCATTTTTTAGGTGAAGATCAGAGAAAGTCTAGACCTGCCCAAGGTCACACAGCTAAAATTGTCAGATACAATCAGATTTCAAAACCTATTAGATTTGTTCTGTTCTACGTTCCCTCCTAAAGCAAGCACTAACCCTGAAGATAAAAATAATTGTTATCTAAGATGAAAATCTTTTTCAGTTTGAGCAACTGGATCATCATTGAAGATCAAATATATTTCTTACATGTTAGAAACTAACAGTGAAGCTAAATAGGAAAGAGAGTCCTGAGCAAGCTTCTCGGGCTTGGTCTATAAGAGCCCTGAGAATTGGAAATTTTGTGGGGGAGTTATTTCATCTCAAATGACCATAAATATAAAGTTGAGAGCAGCGTCACCAAAAATTCAGAGCTTGAACTGACCACTCTAAATATAACTTTTTGTACTGGTTATGTTAAGGTCTTTGAGACTCAATATTTGGCATCACTAAGGCCAAAGGTATTTTATCCTAAATCTGTCTTGCTGTGATTGCAGATCTGTAGAAATACCTATTTACCAAACAGACCTGTGTATGAAATTCAATCCATCTCTTCCTTTTCTCCTATCTCAACATCTGCCTCAGTCTAGCCTGAGTTTTTCCAGGCTAGATTGGATTGTCACTCCACATAACTGTCCAATTCCCTCTAGTTCTGGCCATGCCTGGTGCTAGGATCTTCCCATTACTGGCTTGTTCCAATCCCATATTTCTGATGTTCCAGCTTGCCTTGAGCTGTGACATTGTCTTGAACCTGAGTTTTAACTGTTGAATGCCCTGAGGCAGGGTTTAAAAGATGTCTGGGAGCCATAAAGTACTTCTAGTCATCATGCTTCTATTTTATTAGGACAATTTCTATTAATTTTTGGTGATTTGGTGCTTGTATGTACTCATTCATTTTTCAAAAAGATAGCTTTTTGAGATAAAATGCACATACTATAAAATTCACCCATTTAAGTGTACAGTTCAGTGGTTTTTAGAATATACAGAGTTGTTCAGTGATCACTGCAATCTAATTTTAGAATACTTTCCTCATCCCCCAAGGAAAATCCTTTGCCCATTTGTAGCCACTTTCTAGCCCTAAGAAACCACTAATTCACTCTCTGTCTCTATGGATTTACTTATTCTGAATATTTCATACAAATGGAATCATACAATATGTGATCTTTGGCATCTGGCTTATTTCAGTTAATACAGTGTTTTCGAGGTTCATCCATGTTGTAGCATGTGTCAGAATATATATCCTTCCTTTTAAAGGCTGAATAATATTCCTGTGTGTGTGTGTGTGTGTGTGTGTGCGTGTGTGTGTGTGTGTGTATCACATTCAGTTTATCTACTCATCCATCAATGGACATTTGGGTTGTTTCTACGTTTTGGCTATTGGGGATAATGATTGTAGGAACATGAGTGTACAAATATCTGTTTGAGTCCCTGCTTTCAATTCTGTGGGGCATTTACCCAGAAGCTCAGCTCCACTTTTGGAGCTCCTTTTCCTCCCAGTGTCCCTGGAGTCTGAGCTGCCTGCTGGTATTGGAGCCATCCTTTTGTGGCAGCTGCTAAGTACAGCATTCTCTTGGACCATTGCTGGGGCAGTGGTTGCAGCTATTATCTGGGTCACTGCTCTCCTGGGAATGCTCAGTCTTTCCTTGCAACTCAGCCTCTTGAGCTCTAACCCTCAGACTCGCCTCTCACCACTTTCTGAATAGGACACCATTTGAATGAATCCTGGCTATGGGCCTGGTTCGACTTCTTATCCAAAGAGGCTCTTTGAACCCCATGGAAATCAATGGCTGCAAATAGATGGGGGTGGAGCAGGGAGAGATTTGTGATCAGAGGATATTATTTAATTTTATCTACTTACTATATCCTAACTGTAGAGTGCCCATAACTCAAGGAAAGAAATTTTTGAGACTTGAAATAACATCAAACATACAAAGAAAATCTATTGTGGATGGATTTATTTTGTGAATATGGCAGAAATCATATGAGTGCTTTCAATTGGAAACAAAAATAATACAGAAAGGCCATTATATTAATTTTTCTGTTTTGAAAATCTATAAAAAATCATGTCTCCAAAGCCACAGAAAGAAAGAAGGCTCCACTGTTTACTGATTGTCCCTGACAAAGGCCTTGTGTGGGCCTGGTCTTGGTTCTGCTGAAGCAAGGTTTATAAAGAAATGTATAGGGTGTAAATGGATTGCTTGTACTCTTGGAATTTTCAGGACCCAGCTCCTTTTTCTCAAGGGATTTGTAGATTTAAACAAAATGTCCATCAGGTTTTTGGTGAGTAGTATTTCTGTCCTAGGTCATATTTGAAATGAAGAGAGAGGCTATAAGGGTGGGGGTGGAAGAGGTAAGAGGAAAAAGCATTGCTTTGATTTAAGCTATTGAAAGAGAAAAGTTCTTTTATCTGGGAATAAAGCACAGCTTGAAAGGTGGTGGGATGTTCGTGAAACCAGTAACAAGGGGTTTGATCTCCAGTTCCTTGGGCTCCACCAGGGGCTTGAGGGAAAAGTTTTGCAGAATGGTGGTGAAGAAGAGGAACAGCTCCATGCGGGCCAGGGACTCTCCAAGACAGGCCCGTTTCCCTGGAAGGAGGAAATATTTCCATTAGTGTGCTCCAAATTCAAATACAACAGTTCCTATTTCAATACAATATGCTCCTAAGAGCCACTGAAAACACTGAGGACAATAAATCAGTACAGGGATATTTGTCAGTATGTATCAAAACTCTCTAAAAAAATTTCACTCTATAATTCAGTAATTCTCCTTCTGGGCATTTAACTGTAGGAATTAGAGATTCCCTTGTTAGGATCTCACTTGCATTGTTATTTAGGATTTGATGAATTAGGAGAAAACTGGACATCCATCTGTGCAGATTAATGAAATAAATCCTTGTGCATCTATCATACAATGCAACCTAACTGTGTTATGTGGAAAATTATTTAGTCCCAGTCTGTCTTTCATCACAACTGATTAGGTGAAAGCAGGTTATCAAATAGACTGTACAGAATGAACCAAATTTTATTTTAAAATATGCATCTATTATGTATACCTAAACAATTGTTTGAAGTATATACAGTAAGATACTAAAAGTGATTATCTCTATAGGGTGAAATTGCAGGTAATTTTTCTTTCTTTCTTTCTTTTTTCTTTTCTGTTTTTTTCCATTTTTTATGTTGAACACATTATCATTGCAATTAGAAAAAAAACCACGTAACATTTTTGAGAATACTAATTCAAGGACTGAATAAGATAATAAGGAAAAAGAATTCGTGCTGACCAATCCTAAATTGTCTTTATGATCTTATGGGAAACAGTAACTTGGAACCAACCAGCTCTTGCAAAAAGGCAAGGGTATGTGGGCTCCAAATTTCAGAGGTGAAGAAAGAATATGAAGTGGTCTCTGCCTTGAAGAATCAGAAAATTAATAATCAGTAATAATTTTAAAAGAAGGAAAAACTTGTACATTTGTTTTGGAAAAGTCAGTATTACAAAGGGGAGATCAACAGGTAAGAGTTTACAAAGCAGAGCCCTTGGTCATCTGGTAATATCTGACATCCGAATTGGATTGACTGGTGTTAGTTTATTTAAAACCTAGCATTATACTCAATCACCCGACAACAAAACAGTCCCTGGGTGACCTACCTAATCCTACTGGTACGCAGACTTAAACGGCTCCATTTAGATTTGGGGGGTTGTAACACTTTCACTTGATTGACTGCTTTTATCAGTGAATTGCTTAGTTATGCCATAGATTCAGTGAAACTAAAAGTTGCCCAAATGTGCATGGGCATGGTTTGGATTATTCATTTGTATTTACCAATGGAAAAAGGGAGGAAGTATTCCGATTTCCTGAAGTGACCATCTTGATCCAAAAAGTGGCCTGGGTCAAACTTCTCTGGATTGGGAAACTCTTTGGAATCGAGCAAGGCCGAAGACAGTGATGGAAATACAGTACAGCCCTGGCACCAAGAAGCAGAGAGAGGAGAGATACTTTATTATGCCTGTCCTTGGCTCATAAACAAGGATAACTAACACTCTTAACTACAGGGGACTGACTCTTAAGCTTGCCTGGTGAATGGCTGTCTTGAGGTACAGCTATTTTACACACACTATCATACAGTATGTTTTACTGAATAATAGGATGCTTCTCTTTGGGAAGAACAATACTATGGTCAGGATACAATCAGCTGTTAAGAAATGGGGGTTTGCAACCCACATTGTCTAGACCTGAGTTTTACTGGAATTGCTGCCTTAAATTGGGAGAGCCTACTTTTTCATAATGTGTTCCTTTCTGAATTCAGGTGTGCATGGAAGAAAATGAGAGATGAAACCTTGACTCTATTGAGTCACACTCCACTTCCCTCACGGGTAAAACGGGGTGGGGTAACAGAAACACAGGCCTTCCTCCTTCTTCACAAAGAATTTCGTGAGGCTTAACTGGCAAAATAATATTGATAACTACCATATCTTTGGGTGCTTCACATTTATTGGACACTGTTCTGACCTGTTTATAAATCATACTTAATTCTCACTTCAACCATATCCAGGAGGCTCTCCTTTTGTTCACATGGTAGAAGTGAAGGAATTGTGATTCAGAGGGAAAAATAACTTACTTGAGGTTATACTTCTAGCAAGAGGTGTGGTTAGAATTTGACCTAAGTTCTAGCTGATCATTAAGCACCTCTGTTTAAGTGAAAGCTTCCTTTATCTATTTTTACTTTATTGTGCATTTTCTTAAACATAATTTTAGAATTAAATACAAAAAAATGTACAAAGGGTACAAAGTCTCTCTTCCTATATTCAAGTACCCTAGTGTCCTTCTTGATGTAATCCCAATTACCATTTTATGACCTATCGTTTGGGAGATATCTTATGGATTTAAAATAAAAGGACACACATATATATATCCTCTACTATTTTCACACAAATAGTAGCATCCTATATTATGTATGTTGTGGCTTGCTTAGGATTCTACTTTCTAGAAATAAAGGAATTTTTAAAGTCCTTTTAAAATGAACATTTGGAGATTCTCCAAACTTCAAATATCACAAATATTGCTGCAATGAATATTCTCATTTTGGGGAAAATACACGGGAAGGCTAAATTCTTAGTAGTAGAACTACTCTTCAAATCATATGTGTGTTTTGAATTTTGATAGATATCACCATGTTTCCTTCCATAGCGGTTCCAGGATTTACATTACTAACCAAACTATATGCTTTTCTATATCTATATCCTGCCAATACAAAAATGTGTTTCTTTATAATTTTTATTTTTAATATATTTTATTGTGTGAGTATATTTTTTATACATTTAAAATTCATTTGTAATTACTTTTGCTCACATTTTAATTTTGGTTTTCTTGCACTGTTATCTGTTAGTTGTGGGGTTTGTTCATACTGACTGGAGTTCATTTTATTTTTCAGTAATTAGTCCTCTGGTCTTACGAACTATACAAAATTTTCTTTCCGTTTGTCATTTGCCTTTTGACTTAGTTTCTTTTTCTAGGCAGATTTTTCTTATTTGCATATAACCATATTTATCCATTTTTAAATGTATGGCCCTCTTATTCCTCTTTCCCTTTATCAATGTTAGAAAGTTGTTTGTCACTCTAAAGGTCTCAAAAAAAAGTTATTGCTTTATCCCTAAGTACTTTTACAGTTTAATATTCTGTGTGTGTGTGTGTGTGTGTGTGTGTGTGTATTTGAGGCACCAAAAATAAATTTTCATGTAAAGTGTGAGGTAGGGAGCTATTGTTATTTTTTTTTTTCCATCTCCCTTGGGAGTTTTCCAACTTCTATAAAATAACCCATATTTTCCCTCTAAGTTACAAGGAAGAAGGCACCTTTGTCATGTACTAAGTTTCCATGTATAATTAAGTTTATTTCTAGACTTTATTCAATGATCTATTCAAGAAGCTGTATTACACTGCTTTAATAACTGTGGCTTTATATTTTAACATTTGGTAGGACCTGTCCCTATTCTTTATTTTTGAGTTTTCCAGATCAAATTTGGGATCTGTTAGTTCAGTTCCAAAAAAAAAAAAAATCTGGTTGATATTTTCATTGAGATCTCATAGATGTATACAAGGGCTGTCTGGAAAGTATCCAGCCATGCAATATGAAAAACAGAGGCATTTATGACTGGACTTTTTTCTGGACAGCCCTCATAGATTGATGTTGGGAAAACTGTTATCTTTCTACCCAAACAGAATAAGTCTTTTAATTTATTCAAAATTTGATATCTCTAATTAACATTTTAAAGTTTTCTTTCTATAGATCTTGAATTTCTTTGTTTAATTTATTCCTAAGTATTTTATCTTTGCTCTTATTAATGAAAACTTGTCTTTTTAAATTCTTTAAATAGTTTTTATTTTATATAAGTGGCAATTGATTTTTTAAAAATAATAAATTTGTACCTAACCACTGAATAATTATATTTTTGCAATAATACTTCAGTTAATTTTCTTATATTTTTCAAGTGCAATTATATCATTTATAAATTTGCCTCTTCCTTAAAAATATTTTTATCCCTTATTACCTTTTTCTAATTCTACTCAAGTGGTATTAGTAATAGTAAATAGCCTTATCTTATTCCTGACATTAGTGGGAATGCTATTAGTCCTTCATCAATAAGCATGATTTGGGAAATATGTGTTTTCTTTGGCTAAACAGCTATTTTTTATCAATTCCTGTCTTATTAAGGGTTAAAAATTAAAAATGGATATTGAATATTATTAAAAGCATTTTCTAATAAGTGAGACTATAATGTTGATTTTGCCCTAAATTCTATTTATATGGTGAATTTTATTAAAATAGATTTGCTGGTGTTAGACCATACCCATACCTGTGTTCCTGATTATCTTAGCTTGTTGGTGGTGTAATGCTTTTAATGTGATACTAGACTTACATGTTAATAGATTTCTGCATTGATATTTGTGGCTGTTTTGTAGTATTTTAATCAGGTTTGTGCAGCACCTTTCCTTCCTCTTTGATGCTCTGGAACTTTTACATGTAAAACCCAAGCTCCTACATCCCTAGTATGCCTGTAAAGATTTTGGTGAATGCTAAGTGTTAACTGTGAGGGGTGGCAATATCCAAATGTTCTGCATGTGAGGCCCTGGAAGGAGAAAATTTGGGTTAAAGAAGGTTGACACTTGGTTTGATTACCTTAGAGCTACAGACACATTTTCCATCTCTTCCCCCTTTTTATAATCCATCAAGAAAAATCAAATTTCAGTTCCCATAAGATTCTCATTAATGGAAATGACTGCTCCCTTAATACATTCTATATGAGAGGAGGGAGCCTTGGAAGCCTCAGGTGAGTCTCACTGATGCTAGGAAGGCAGAAACAGGGCTACAGAGGTGACAGAATGTTGCACTGCACAACAGTGACAGATTTGAAACCCAGCCCATCTGACTCTGACCTTGTGTTCTTTCCATGACACTTGACTCCTCTTTTCCTACAATAGAACTGAGAGCCCCTCACAGGCCCCACTGAGGTGCCATGCCACCACTTCTATCCCAGTTAGTTTTCCAGACACAGCTAACCTTGGGAATGACATATTGTCTGAATTTGGTGTCCTGGGCCACAGCATGGGGTATACTGCAAGGAATGAGGTTGATGTATCTTTGTATCTCATGCACCATGGCCTCTGTGTAGGGCAGCCTCGTCTTGTCCTTCATGCAGGGGCTTTGGTTGCGTCCAATCACGCGGTCGATTTCTTCATGAACTTTAGCTGCAGAGACATGAATCATGAATGCTGTGCAAAGGATGTTTTCCCTGGAAATTACCAGAAATGCTTGCAATGTGCAACAGAAAGTGGCCTAGAAAAGGCTCCCAACCAAGGTAAGAGACGTTGCTATAATAAATAGCCCATTACTCTACTTCTGATGGAATTTCTATTTTCTGTTTTGCTGCAAATACCAGAGACTTTGCTGAAGGAAACAAAAGGTAGATCAACTATGTTCTTGGTCTCCTGCTTTAATTGGTTTGTTCTCATGTACTAAGGATTATAGCTTATCCCATGATTCCTGGCAAAGCAGTTGTAGAGGGAAATTGCTTAATCCTCTAGTGACAGCATCTCCTTTGTCAGCTTCATCCACTCTCCTGTATGTTTTGTGGGAATGGAAAACACCATTTTGTTGAGTAGTATAAACACTGGCTTCCTAAGGCCTGTGCTCTGAGAATGTGCTTGAGAAAACCCAAGCTACTACAATTTCATTTTTAAATTTTAAATTATACTAGAGTTAAAAATCCCTATTGGGGAGTCTGGTCCATTTTTTGAGATGGGAACACAGAGGCCTGCAAGATGAAAAAAATTTGTTTAAGGTTACACAGCCAGGTGTTGGGGGGCCTAGGATGAGAATCCAGCATGTGGACCCATGGGTCTCTCATCTAAATAGGACTCATCTTTGGCATTGTGTCTGATATATAGGAGTTGGGATTCAGAAGCTCTTTTGTTTTTCAATTTAAATGACAGCCTTTGAGTTCTTAAAGGTGTCTCTTTCTTATCAACATCATTAGATAGAATTCCTATCTACAAAAAGCAAAACCACATGGATGGCCCTTTGCATGATGCTCTACAAGGCTGCCCAGAGAAATCAAAGCAGTGACTGCCATCAGTATCTTCCCACCCTCATCTAGTATCAGGATCTTATGTCTTATTTGGTCACTAGAGTATCTGCTATACCTTCAACTTCTGGGTGTTTCATTAGGAGTAGGAGTCCGTATTTCAGGGTAACACCAGTTGTCTCTGTTCCTGCTACTAACAAATTTGATCCACAGGCTGTCAAGTTCTCCCAATGAAATTCAGACGCTGGATTGTGTTTCTCCTGTAGATGGTAGAGTTAATGGCTACATGAGTTAAAAAAAAGAAAATGGCTTATCAGAACTCCACAAGCATACTCCTTTATTAGTAATAGACTTCATTTTATGCACTGTCATGTCATAGATAAAAAGTCAGTCATGGAATCAAAACTCCTGGATTTAATCTCAGGTTAGTCAATGAACAGACATGTGCCTCTGGCAAGTTACTTTACTCTTTACTCAGTTTCACCATCTATGAAACTGGGATAAAAAATAGAACATACCCCCTAGGTTTATTATAAAGATCAAGAGAGTTAATGGGTGGACGTTTTTTGAACAATGCTTCACATATACAAATACTCAATGAATGGTATCTTTTATTATATTTAATGAAGAAGACCAGATGATAAGCTCTCTGTGAACACAATGTAGAGAACTCACTGTTTCATGGCTGGTCTGTTTCCTACATTTACACAGACTTAGAAGCTACTGGCCCCACTCATTCACATATGACATTCATCATTATTAATGGCATTTCTAATATGAAGACTATACTTGTAGATGTAGGGCATTTTGACTCATAATTTTTTATATAAAAACTATAAAATGTTGATAAAATAAATTGGTTCAGGTTCTTGACCCACTTTCCTTGTTCCAGCCTGCTCCTACCTCTTTGGACTATACTTTCTCTCCAATAAACTATCTCTTTGTTTCACCTCTATACTTTTGTGTGTGTCTCGTTCAATTCTTTGCTCGAGATACCAAGAACCTGGACATTGTGTCAACTAGGACACCCCATTTTCCGGTAACAACCTCTTCCCTAGTTCCTTAGTTTCCCATTTCTGCTAGTCTTTAGCCTTAATCACCCTCTCAATCAGTTTTTCTTTCAAAAAAAATAAATTAAAAATAATAAATTGATCCAGGGTTTAAAAATGGTGAGTGAGCTTTCTATTTTAAAATGCACATCATGTGGGTGACCCCCTGAGCCCCTGCCCTGCACAAGTAGTAGTACTGAATTACCCAGGCACTCTCGGCTCCTGGGCAGCCAGTCGCACCCCACAAGCTATAAAGGACTTCGACAGCAGCAGATGGGCCATCGTGTTGGCCTGTGGAAATTTTGGTGGTGGGCAGTCGGCCATAATTTGCACTGCAACCTCTCTTGAACAACTATCCATACTCTGCAGGCCTGAGGCAAATGGTGGCAGGCTGTGGTGTTTCCAGGGCATTTTGTGAAGTGGTCACGGGCCTGGCACTAGTGAAAAAACTGAATCTGCATTAACTTTGTAAAAACCACAGTCCACACCCTGTGACTCCCTGGAACACTGCCCCACCCAGCTAATGCTGCTTTACCATGTCAACCACCTGGCCTATGCACCTAAAGAGGCTCTTTCAATGGCTGTGCCTTAGGGATAGCTGGCAGGTGGCAACAAGCTTAGGGGGGCCCAGGGCCTTTGCTAAACTGGCTTAGGCTCAATACTGGTGGCAGCTGGACTTGGTTCACAGTGAGGCAACCCCCACATGCCCAGGCAGAAACCAACCACATACAGCTTTGTAGCTCCTACCAGGTAGCCCTGGGCTAGTCATAGGCAAGGCTAAAACTGGCCTGCATGAGAGCCTCTCCCAAGAGACCAGAAACAATACACCCAGAGCCCAGCTTCAGACTACACCAAAGCACTCCCCGGTTACCCCCACAAGCAGCACACCCAAACAGTGGTCTCAATAGACATAAGAGCTACTGGGATAAATCCCCCTCTGAGGGGTTAGCCCCACACAGCAGCTCATACACTAAGGGCATAGCCAATACTCACAGCCGGTCAGCCTGGGAGTCAATTCCACCCAATGACATTCCAAAAGCAATCAAGGCTGAACTACAACCAGAGAATACACACAACACATACAAGTGAAACTCCTGGAACACAGGCAAAGGTGATCAAGGAGACTGCACCACTGCACCACACAGGACACATACTACTTAAGTCTTTGCCACCTGGCACAGACTGACAGACATAGAAGATCTACCTAGGACACAGAAGCAAACACAAAGAGATAGTCAGAATGAGGAAACAAAGAAACATGTCCCAAGTAAAAGAACTGGAAAAACATCCAGAGAAAGAACTTAGTGAAATGGAGGCAACTAACCTACCAGAGACAGAGTTTAAAACACTGGTCACAGGAATGCTTAAGAAACTTAGTGAGAACTTCAACAAAGAGACAGAAACCATAAAAAAGAACCACCAGGAATAAAGACTACAATAGCTGAAATGAAAAACACATGAGAAGGCATTAACAGCAGTTTAGATGAAGTAGAGGATCAAATCCGCAATTCAGAAGACAAGGTAACAGAAAACACAATCAAAGCCATAATAGGAAAGAAGAATAAAAAAGACAAAGACAGTTTAAGGGACCTTTGGGACAACATCATGTGTAACAACATTAGCATCATAGAACTACCAGGAGGAAAAGAGAGGGAGCAATCAAGAACCGACCTGGTGGAAAGGAGCAACAAAATGGTGGTTTGAGAGGGACCCCTGAAAACTCCCCTGGAGATTACAATGATGACAAACAAATCTATAGCTCATCTAAGGACTCTCTACACAATGCATAATCACAACAAAGGGACCCACGCATAGCATCAAAGTACCTGCAGGTGGACAGAGGGGTAAAACAGAGGGAAAAGTGGTGCAAGTGCAGAGACATGGGACCATGTGCATATCCCCACTTGGAACTCTATCACTGCGGTAGGGAGATGGAAAAAGACAGCGGTGAGCATTCCGGACCTCACTTGGTCCATGGGACAGAGAAAAGGAGGCCCAGGGGCAGAGGCCATAAGACACTGCAACCGGACCTCACTTTGGCCCTGAGGAAGTGCAGACAGGGTGTGCGCGACGTGGGGGTTTGACTTCGCTCTGGTTCCAAGAGAAGGAGGAGCTATGGGGGCAGTGTGGAGTCACAGCATGACCTTGCTCCAGCCAGAGGAGGAGAAGGAGAGAGATAGCTGCGGGTGCATTTCTCTGCCTACAACCAGCCCTCTCTGTGAGACAAGCATTCAAGACAGCAGATCCCAAAATGCAGGGCAGAGACCTCAGAGCAAACCAAATACAGAAAAGCAAAAGCTGGCATTGCCTGTATGGCTGCTCTCAGTGACAGGCAGGGAACAAAGATAGTAGTTGCCCTTCCCCACTGCCCTGCCTGACCTCTGCCCCCTCCGCCCCCTCATGCCATCAGCAATACTTCCTAACTCATTTATAAGGCCAATGTTACCTTAACACCAAAGCCTGGTAAAGACAACACAAAAAAAGAAATCTATAGACCAATATCTGATGAACACAGATACAAAAATTCTAAACTAAATATCAGCACATAGAATACAACAATGCATCAAAAAGATTACACATCATGATCAAGTGGGTTTCATCCCAGGAGCACAAGGATGGTTCAACATACAAAAATAAATGTGATACACCACATAAATAAAATAAAAGATAAAAACCATATGATCCTATCAATTGATGCAGAAAAATCATTCGACAAGATACATCCATTTATGATCAAAACACTGAATAAAATGGGTATAGAAGGAAAGTATCTCAACATAATAAAGGCCATATATGGCAAACCCTCAGCTAATATCATAGTGAATGGGGAAAAGCTGAAGCCCATTCCCCTAAAATCAGGAACAAGACAGGGATGCCCCCTGTCACCACTGCTATTTAATATAGTACTGGAAGTTCTAGCTACAGCAATCAGGCAAGAGAAAGGAATAAAAGGCATCCCAATTGGGAGAGAAGTGGTCAAATTGTCACTATTTGCAGATGACCAGATCCTTCATATAGAAAATGCCAAAGACTCCACCAGGAAACTAGTAGAAACAATAAAGAAATACAGTAAAGTCACAGGATACAAGTCAACATATAAAAATCAACAGCATTCCTATATACAAACAATGAATCTTCAGAAAAAGAAATGAGAGAGTCAATACCTTTTGCTATTGCAGCAAAAAGAATGAAATACCTGGGAATTAACTTAACAAAGAATATGAAGGACTTATACAGAAAAACTATAAGACGCTTTTGAAAGAAACTGAAGAGGACACAAAGAAATGGAAAGATACTCCATGCTCATGGATAGGAAGACTTAACATTGTTAAAATGGTCATATTACACAAAGCAATTTACAGATTTAATGCAATTCCCATCAAAATCCCACAAACATACTTTTATGAAATAGATAAAAAAATTTATAAGGTTTGTATAGAACTGCAAAAGACCTCGAATTGACAAAGCAATACTACATTAAAAAAATAAGACTGGTGGTATCACACTCCCTGATTTCAATTTATTCTACAAAGTATCAATAATCAAAACAGCTTGGTATTAGCAGAAAAACAGATACACAGACTCATGGAACAGAATTGAAAACCCAGAAATAAATCTACAAATTTATGGATAAATAATTTTTGATAAAGGAGCAAATAACATGCAATGGGGAAAAGAAGTGTCTTCAGTAGATGGTGCTGGGAAAACTGGAAAAATATATGCAAAAGAATGAATCTGAGATATGAACTCTCATCATATACTAAAATTAATTCAAAATGGATTAAAGACTTCCATGTAAGATCCGAAACAATAAACTGTATAGAAGAAAATATTAGAACTAAACTTAGAGACCTGCAGCTCAAGGAAGTCTTCATGAACCTGACCCCAAAGGCAAGGGAAGTAAAAGCAAAAATAAATGAGTAAGACTATATCAAACTAAAAAGTTTCTGCACAGCAAAAGACACTATCAACAAAGCAAAAAGACGGCAAACTGAATGGGAGAAAATATTTGCAAACAACACAACTGATAAGAGTCTAATATCTAAAATACATAAAAAACTAATATGGCTCAACAACAAAAAAACAAACAACTCAATTAAAAAGTGGGCAGAGGACCTAAACAGACACTTCTCCCATAAAGTAATACAAATGGCCAGCAGACATAAGAAAACATGCTCAGCCTCATTAGCTATCAGGGAAATGCAAATCAAAACCACAATGAGATACTACCTCACACCTGTTAGAATGGCTGTTATCAATAAGACAAGAAATAACAAGTGCTGGAGAGGATGTGGAGAAAAAGGAACTCTTGCACACTGCTGGTGGGAATGCAAATTGGTACAACCACTCTGGAAGACAGTGTGGACGTTTCTCAGAAAATTGGGAATGGAGTTACCGTATGACCCAACAATCCTCCTTCTTGGTATTTATCTCAAAAATTTGAAAACCTCAGTCCGCAAAGACTTATGTACCCCAATGTTCATCACAGCACTATTCACAGTGGCCAAGTCATGGGAACAACTGAAGTGTCCTTCAATAGATGAATGGATAAAGAAGCTGTGGTCATATACACAATGGGATATTAATTCAGTTATAAAAAAAGATAAAATACTGCCATTTGAGACAAAATGGATGGACCTTGAGATCATCATGCTAAGCAAAATAAGCCAGACAGAAAAAAACCAAAAACCATATGACTTCACTTATATGTGGAATATAAAACTGAAAGCAACAGAGAAAAAACAAACAAATTCACGAACACAATCAATAGTTTAATGGTTATCTAGGGGCAAGAGGGGAGGAGGTGGGAGAAGAGGGAGGGGGAGCCAAATACATGGTGATGGAAAGAGAACTCACACTGGGTGGTGAACATATGATGCAGTTGTAGAATTGTACTTCTGGAACCTATGTAATTCTTGCTAACCAATATCACTCCAACAAGTCTAACAATAAAAAATATATATTTAAAATAAAAAAAGAAGAAGGGGAAAAACAAACAAAAGAAGATAAAAGTATGAACAATAAAATTGCAATAACTGTGTACTTATCAATAATCACTTTAAGTGAAAATAGATTAAATGCTCCAATCAAAAGACACAGGGTAGCTGAATGGAAAAGAAAACAAGACTTACGCATATGCTGTCTATAAGAGACCCATCTCAGATTGAGAGACACACATAGACTGAAAGTAAAGGGATGGAAAAAGGTATTTCACATAAATGAAAACAAACAAAAAGCTGGGATAGCAATACTTCAAAACAAAGACTATAATGAGACAAAGAAGGACATTACATAATGATAAAAGGATCAATCCAACAAGGAGACATAACCCTAGTAAACATCTAGGCACACAACATAGGAGCACCTAAATATACAAAACAAATATTGACCAACATAAAGGCAGAGATCAAGAGTAACCCAGTCATAGTAGAGGATTTTAACACTCCACTGACACCAGTGAACAGACCATCCAAACAGAAAATCAACATGGACACAGCAGCCTTAAATGACACACTAGACCAGGTGGATTTAATGGATATTTTTAGAGCATTTCATCCCAAAGCAGCAGGATATATGTATTTTTCAAGTGCATATGGAACACTGTCCAAGATAGACACATTAGGCCATAAAATAAGTCTCAGCAAATTTAAGAATATTGAAATCATAGCAAGCTTCTTCTCTGATCACAATGGTATGAAACCAGAAATCAATTGCAGGAAAAAACTGAAAAACACACAAACACACGGAGGCTAAATAACATATTACTAAGCAATGAATGGGTCAACGATCAGATCAAGGAAGAAATCAAAAGATACCTTGAGACAAATGAAAATGAAGACACAATGACCCAAAATACATGGGACACAGCAAAAGAGGAAAATTCATAGCAACGCAAGCCTACCTAAAGAAACAAGAAAAATCTCAAATAAACAGTCCAACTTTACATCTAAGGGAAATGAAAAAAGATCAGCAAACAAAACGTAAAGTGAGTACAAGGAAGGAAATAATAAAGATCAGAGCAGAAATAAACAAAATTGAAGCTAAAAACAAATACAAAAGATCAATGAAACCAAGAGTTGGTTTTTTTGAAAAGATGAAATTGACAAACCTTTAACCAGACTCATCAAGAAAAAAAGAGAACCCAAATAAATAAAATCAGAAATGAAAGAAAAGTGACAATGAACATCATGGAAATACAAAAAATTATAAGAAAATACTACAAGCAACTATATGTCAACAAATTGGACAAAATGAAGAAATGGATAAATTCCGAGAAGCATACAGTCTTCCAAGGCTGAATCAAGAAAAAACAGGAAATCTGAACCAACAAATTCCTACCAATGAAATGGAATCAGTAATCAACAAGCTCCCAACCAACAAAAGTCTTGGATCAGGTGGCTTCACAGGTGAATTTTACCAAATATTCAAAAAAGAATTAACATTTATTCTTCTAAAATTATTTCAAAAAATTTAAGAGGAGGGAAAGCTCCCAACCTCATTTTACAAGGTCACCATTACTCTGACTCTAACACCAAACAAAGACATTACAAAAAAAGAAAAGAAAAGAAAAAAAAGGAAGGGGGCGGGGAGAGAGAGAGAGAGAGAGAGAGAGAGAG